>CM071587.1:7186763-7458282 GCA_036426205.1 Ascaphus truei
TTATGTAGCTCGCGTGTAAGTGGGTGGAGCTGTGAGGCTCGGGCTCATCCTGCAGGTTCTTGCGTAGCTTGTGTAGTTGGTCAGCAGGAGTGAGTGGCTATCCGGCACGGTCTTTAGTTGTGTGTAAGCTTGGTGCGCAGTGGGGGCCATCCTGCAACGGTTCTTGTAGCTCTGTGAACTGTGTTGCAAGCAGTGAGGGGCTCATCCTGACAAGGTTCTAGTAGGTCGTGTAAGTTTGGTGCCATGAGGCTCATCCTGCAAGGTTCTTGTAGCTGGTAAAGTTGGTGGCAGCGAGTGAGGGGCTCATCCTGCGACAGGGTCTTTGTTAACTCGGTGTGTTGGTGTAACGTTGAGACTGTGAGGGGCTCATCTGCACGGTCCTGTAGATCAGCTCTTGTGTAAGTCTGCGTGCAGCAGTGAGGGGGCTCCATCTGCAAGGTTCTTGTAGCTTGTAAGTTGGATGCAGCAGTTGGTGGGCTCAATCTGTCCAAGGTTTGTGCTCGGTGTCAGCATGAGGGGCTCATCTGCGTCTGTAAGCGTCGTAGTTGGTGCAGCAGTGTGGGCTCATCCTGAAGGTTACTGTAGCTCTGTTAAGTTGGTGCAGCGAGTGAGGGGGCTCATCCTGCAGTTCGTAGCTTTGGTAAAGTTCAATTGTCATCCTAGGGTTCTTAAGCTTGTATGTTGCGCCGACGAGGTTCTCTCAAGGATCTGTGCCTGTTGGCGCAGTGAGGGGGTCATCTGCAAGGTTCTTGTAGCTCTGTGTAGTTGGGGAAGGCAGTGAGGGGCTCATCCTGCAAGGTTCTTGTAGTCTGTGTAAGTGTGTGCAGACAGTGAGGGCTCATCCTGCAGGTTCTTTAGCTCTTGTGTAAGTTGGGGGCAGCAGTGAGGGGGATCATCTGCAAGGCGGGATCCAAAGCATCTGTCAATCCCCGTGCTTTTGCAAGGCCCTTTGTGGCGGCGAGGTAATATGGTATCGATTGGGTGCGGCGCCGGAGGACGGAGTCTGAGTACGGACAGGATGGCCGAAGGCAGCATTCCGCACAGGATGTGAGTATTACTGTCCCCAAACACTTGCCCTGTGTGGTGTGTGTGAATCCTCACAAAATGAGGAGGGAGATTTATAGTGGCACGAGTGTGGATTAGACTATATTTGTAGGATTAATTCTGTAGAAGACGTGATGTGCTGGGAGACGTATTATGATTGCTTGAACCAAGCAAGGGGGGGGGGGGGGGGGGGTGGGGGGCAGGCACATTCCATTGACAATCTTTGTATGGTAGATCATATACGGGGCGGGGGGAGCGCAAATGAATAGGCGAGGGGGTAATGGAGCTAAAGCGCCTACAGGTGGGATAGATGCTGGGGGAGGAGGAGGACTTCGGGACCAGTTCTGGGGGTGGCGGGGGAGGAGGAGAGGCGGCAGCATCTGGGGGAGGAGGAGAGGCGGCAGCTTTTGGGGGGAGAGGCAGAAGTGGTGTTGCGGCCCTGCCTTGTCTGTCCTTCGGAGTGGTGCTCTCTCGCTCCACTTCTTTGGTTTTTCTGGCCGGGGATGGACCGCGGGACGTGGGCCCCCCCCCCCCACATCCCTCATTTTATACCAAGCATATTAACAAGTACAAAATGCCGCCCGCCGCCGGGCCGCAACGTTGTCGGAGAGCTGACCGACCGCCTTCTCCCTGCAGGTGCACGTGGTGCTGAAGCTGTGGAAGAACGGGTTCAGCCTCGACGAGAGTGACCTCCGCAGCTACCAGGATCCGGCCAACGCGCAGTTCCTGGAGGCGATCCGCAGAGGGTAAAGGGGTGAAGCGTACGCGTGTGCATACGCCACGGAGATGTGTGTGCCCGTGTATGTTACGGAGGTGGGGGGGGGGGGTAGAGAGCACCGGGGCTGCGTACTTTTGCACGCTTCCACCAGGTCTCTGCACACAATCACTGTCTTTGTTAGTATCGCACAAACCTGACCCGGACAATAAGCCCGTGTATAAAGTTAGCAGGAATCATGACAGCTCTTAGTCACCTGTGTGACCTGCTCTGATTAACCCTTTCTTTCCATGTTTATACTAAGCACTTGTGGCATTTTAACTTATCAGCCCCTGATTTGTTGTAGATGTCGGGTGCACAGTAGTAAAAATGTGTAGGTTATTACCAGAATTGTGCAGGAGCTGCTAGGTGGTAAAGGGCCTTTGGTGTGGATGAATCCCAGTGTAATGTGACCTTGAGACGCCCATCTCCCTGCCCATTACACGTTGACTGCTGCTTCCTGGTAACATACACTGTATACCCCAGATACCCGAGTGTGACAGTGCCTCGCTCATGAGTGCCCTCCCCCCTGTACAGGGAGATTCCCGCAGAGCTGCGCAGGCTGGCACAGGGCGGACAGGTGAATCTGGACATGGAGGACCATCGGGACGAGGACTTCATGAGAACCAGAAGCTCCTTCAAAGCCTTCACAGGAGAGGGGCAGAAACTGGGCAGGTGAGAAGCGTGTGGAACAAGGGAGTGGCAGGGGAAGGCAGATGGTAGGCGGGGCAGTCCTGGGTTTCAGTATGCAGGGGAGGACGCCTGAGAGAAGTAGCTTGTCGCTTGTCTTGCCTCTTCTTGTGCTCCTGATGTAAACCCTGGCCTCCTTTCCCCCCTCCCCGGCAGCAATGTCCAACAGGTGCTCATCCCACCTTCCCCATCGCAACAGGAGGAGAACGAGGCCAAAGCCAGCTCGTCCGTGTCCCTGAGCAGCTCCGAGCCCACCACCAACCTACAGATCCGCCTGGCAGACGGGGGGCGACTGGTTCAGAGGTTTAATCACAGTCACAGGTACTGCCTGGCAGGGAGGCGGACAGCACACACTCCTTTACACAGCCGTCTGCCCGCAGCACATTGTGCAGATAACTTGCATCTTGCAGGTATGGCGAGTGCTGCCTTATGTGTCCGCTAGTTGCTCAATCAGCTGCTTTTACCGGACGCTCTGACGGCACAATGTCACCATCCTTCTCACATGGCGGTTACTTTACATCATTCAAAGACCTTGTGTCTATGTATATCTTTATTTATATAGCGCCCACAGCTGTACGAGTAACAATACAGTACAGGGAATTATAGTACAATAAGTGCAACAAACAAGATCGGGCAATTGGAAAGGAAATCCCTGACCTACAGAGCTTACAATCTAGTATGATGGGAAACTTAGAGATAGCAGGTGAGGAAATAACTGCAGTAGATGGCAGTCTCGTTGGTAGGAGTGACACTGTCGGGACTGTAGCCATGAGTTTTGGCTACGGGTGTGCAAACTGGGGGAGGGGGGGCGCAACATTTTCGGGGGGGGGCGGGTCGCACGCGAGGCCTCTAATTCCCTTACCTTGTCTCCGGTGGGACGCCATGACGTCATAAAACACTGAAGAAAAGGGAGGGAGGGGGGTTACGTCAGCAGGCAGGGATCGCGCACCCCTAGTCTAGGCTATTGAAACCTCTTCATTTAAGAGGTGAGTATTAAGGTTAGTCCAGAAGGTGGGGAGAGTAGGTGCTTGGCGCATGCGGAGTGTGAGGGAGCTGCACTGGTAAAGTGACAGGGAGGGAAAAGGTTTGCAGTGAGAGAGAGCGGTAAAGGTGAGAGGGGTAGACATGAGACTGTTATGGGTAGAACGCAGGCGATGAGCAGGAGCAAAGTGAGAGATCAAAGCTGATATGTGGGGAGGAGCAGATGAGTGGAGAGCCTGGAAGGTAAGGAGGAGAACTGTGTGGGTGATCCCACACTTGATGGGAAGCCAGGAGAGGGATTTAAGGATGTCTAGGCTGTTATAGGCTCAAAGCTCCACGTTTTTGGAGGAAGGTTTTTAGTAGCCTGAAAACCCCTTTATAACTGCGCTCCGACTCGGAAAGCTGAATGTGATTACTTGGCTGTATACTAATGGCCCCTCCATCACGCCTTCTCACAGCCCCTTCATCACGCCTTCTCACAGCCCCTCCATCACGCCTTCTCACAGCCCCTCATCACGCCTTCTCACAGCCCCTCCATCACGCCTTCTCACAGCCCCTTCTGGGTGTTGAAGGCCAATGACCTGTGGGGCTGGGTTAATCGCTTCTTGTAAGCACATGAGGTCTTTGGCAGTTGTCCTCTTCTCTTCAGTGTCTTGGTGACGGGTCAGTTTGGTGCTGGGTATCTTTGTCTTTTTGTTGTATTCCTAAAAGCCCATACAAGACCAACCAAAGCTACATCCAATGTGACAAAATACACAGTTAAATACTTCAATGTTAGAATTGTCATGAGTAAGGGTCATTTAGTTAAACCCTTTGACCAAAGCGTTATGAGCCTGCAGCCACGTCACGGCACGACCAGTACTCAGGTCCTAACACTGCCTGTGAGTATTCTCACTTACCTCTGCTGGGGGGAGAACGGTCTCAGTGGGCCCGTCCTACACAGGGACGTGGAAACACCTGCTACTTACAAAGTGGGGAGGGGCGAGCTTAAACCCAGCGAGGAGGGGACACCAACCTCCGAACAACTGATCCCAGTTGAAAATTGAAGTTAATAAACGCACACTTGCAGCCAGCGCTAACCCCAGACCCCACCTCATCATATCTAGGAATATTTCCATTTTTCTTGTTGACTTTTCTCTGGGCTAACCTAATTCTTCGCACTTCTCCCAACATCAGGCAAGGCGTTGAACGCTCACTGACACGTCTTTGTAAACCTTACAATGTTTCGATTGGCGCTGACGCGGTTTCCTTCCCGTCCGCAGGGTCCGCGACATCCGCCTGTTCATCGTGGACGCGCGGCCGGCTTCGGCTGCCACCAGCTTCGTCCTGATGACCACGTTCCCCAACAAGGAGTTGACCGACGAGAACCAGACCCTGAAGGAAGCCAACCTCCTCAACGCCGTCATTGTGCAGCGGCTCGTGTGACCACCCGAAAAAAAGCCCCCCCCCCCCCCCCCCCCCCCTCTCCCTCCCAGGCTTTCGCCACACACCCCTCCCCTGCAGCCCCCCCCCTTTCTCTGCCGCCAGTGACGCCGCGTCACTTTGTTTCGTAGTTCTGGGTTCCTGATGCTTGGGTGGACTTCTGATCTCTCTAGACGTACATTTACGCAGGATGTGTGATCAGCGTTGGACTTAAACATACAATAAATATGAAAAGAAAGCAATCTTGATGTCGCCCGCCGGGCGGTGTTTCCATCTCGTGGGAAGCGCACAGATTCCTACGGTGACATGTTTGAAATAATCCGGCCTTGTCCCCAGCTCCTCTCTGTAAATCACAATCGGTCTGTTCCTCTTCTATAAAGCCCCGTCGGCCACTGTAACAAACTGATGTCTGGTGTGGTGAATCAGGTGGGACAAGGATGTCCTTAATCGGTTAGATGCGAAGGAAACACTTGCATCCAATTACTAACCGGTTTACAGCCTGGGAGGAGAGATGGCGTTTGTGATTGTAAACGTGAGGTCCCTGCCTGGTATGTGTCTTAAATCCGCAAACTGTGATTCTGACGTCCGCCTCTTTACACGCCTTTCTGTTTGATCTCTGGAATATTTCAGCCTCCCTCTGTTACTCCTCCCTGCGATACTGATTACCTATTCCCAGCGCCTGCTTTTGTACGAGGTTTCTGCAGGAATATTGTACAGTGCTCTGGACTTGTAAAGCGCTGTATAAAGACGATATAGGATCATAGTGTAACACCAGTTTGGCTAGGACACAGTGATATAGGTATTACCCTGAAGGCACTGGTCCTAGCTCTCGTCTCACAACTGGAGTATACAGGAGCCTTGTCGTGCTGCAGTAAAGACTGATGGTTGTGTGAAACCTGAGTTTATAGAGATGGAGAAGTGTAAAAGCGTTGTGCCTCTCCTGTGTTAAACACCCCCTCCCCCTCACACCACCTTCCCACATCCACACCACTCCCCACACCCACCCTCGCATACACACCACTCCCCCACTCTCCTCCCCACAAAACACTCCCCCCCTCCTCCCCACAAAACACTCCCTTTCCCCACATCACCTCCCCCCCCCCCCCCCCCCCACAAACGCCCCCTAGTTTAATGTACGCACAATCGTCATCAAATACACAAGAGCTGAGATGCGTGTCATTTCTCTGCCTGATGTAAAGATGCCCGGAAAGAACCCTCGCCAAAATCTCATTAAAAAATAATAAAGTTGGGATCAGTGAAAACATCTGACTCTTGATCAGTAACAGATTAAAGGGCAGAACACAGGAGGCTGAAGGAAAGCGTGATTCCTCAGCATCTCTTTCATATAATGATCAATGACCTAGATCAGTGCTAGGGTACGTGAACTACTTCCAGAGCCGTCCTTAATCCCTCAAAAGGGCTGCACTTTTCTCTCTCTGTCTGTCTGTCTGTCTCTCTGTCTCTCTGTCTCTCTCTCTCTGCATTTCAGCAGCAGTCTTTAAAATTGTTATTTATTCCATCTAAACAGAAATTGAAAGGGCAAGTGCAAAACGCCTTAGGCTGCGTCCATAGGCCAGACCGTGCAGCGTGCGGACGCGTCAGCGCGATCGGACTGCCTAAGGCAGTGATCGCGTCTATACAGCGTGCGGGGGCGCGCGTGTGAAGTCAGTCAACTGATTTTTTGGGGCGGTCACGTGAGCGGTTCGCACCCAGCTCCAAGATGTCACTGGCCCGCCCATAGACACGCTCCCAGACAGCGCGCGAACGAAGACCAGGGAATGCACCCACTTTCCCGCACTCCTCAGCACGGCTGCTGTGTCTATGGACGCAGCGCCATGTTGCTTCACCGAAGGAAGCGCCCGAGGCAACACGTTGCTGCAAAATGTATAAGGAAATTTGCAGTCTATGTAGTCCCACCGCGACGACATTGCAGTCGGACGTAGCTTTTTCCCTGCTCCAGTCAGCTGTTTAAGGCCGCGCTTATAGTGCCGGCGACGTCAGGCCGCGCTTATAGTGCCGGCGACGTCAGGCTGCGGTCGCTGGAAAAATCAAATTGAGATGACTTCCAGCGATCGCGACCAAGCCGTCGCGCTTACTATAAGTGCACGCGACGGTGGCAATGCCTTTGTTTTGACGTCGCTGTCGCCGGCACTATAAGCGCGGCCTTAGGTCGGCATCCTGCCCCACTCCTCGCACAGGCAAGCAGTGGCCTGTATTTATCCTCTGATTTGTCATTGGGTAGCGAAGGCGATCCACCGCAGCAACAGGTCTCCCTCTGCACTGGGGCGAGAGGGAGACCAGACTGCTGGGGCGGCCACAGGGAAGTCCGCCAATGTTCTAGACCAGGGGTGGCCAACTCCAGTCCTCATGGGCCTCCAGGTCAGGTTTTAAGGCTATCCCTGCTTCAGCACAGGTGGCTCAGTCAGATTGACAGCCTCCTGTGCTGAAGCAGGGATATCCCAACCATACTCTGCAGAGCTACAAAACACAGAATTTAGATATACACCGTTAGAATCTCACATGGTGCAGAGAGGATAGAGAATGGGAACTGATTGCCATATATAAAATCAATAAGAGGAAGCAGGTGTACCCTCAACACCAGGGCTGTGAAACATGCGGCCTGCAGACCAGGACATGAGGGGACAGCTGGAATGGGGGGGAAGAAAACCTGTGCTGTCTCTTCCATGCATAGCTCGAGGAGCTCTCGCTAGGCGTGCCGGGCTACTAGTAGTGCCCAGTTAGCCTTTGCATGGGATCCTGCGGCTGCATGCCCGTCACCTGCTGAATCTGCTCCGATCTGGGTCCCGCCTCACCCTGTCGGTCCTGTAATTGGCACGGTGAGAGTGGGGTGGGGGGGGGGGGTGAATATTAAGAGAGTGACTAGGAGTGGATGGGGGAGGGAGTAAGAGTTGTGAGGGGAGAGGAATAGAGAGAAGAGAGGAACATGTAGAAAAGCTGGTGAGGAGAGGCTTGTCTGGGAGAAGCAGGTGAGGACGGGAGCATGGTGGGAGATAACCTGGTGAGGGGAGGAATGTGGCGAGTAAGTGGTGAGGAGGGGAACGTGGAGAGAAGCTGGAGAGTAAGCGCATCTGGGGAGAAGCAGGTAAAGAGGAGAAGCATGTGGGGAGTAGCAGTAAAAGTAAATACACTATGTACCAGTATATTTCTTTAGCAATAGTTATTAGTTGTATTAGTGATGTAATTGTTGCTCTTTAGTTGCTTAATCTAGCATACATTTAAAGATTGCTGACATCCAGCATACAGCCGTCCTATGTTTTATATGAACATTGTGAAAACGTACGGCCCGCATGAAGTACAGGTAGTCCTCGTTATCCAACGTTTCACTTTACAACTAATGGCATATCCAACGCTTTACAATGCAACCCTAAGGGCCGTTATCCAACGCTCACCGCCACTGATTAACATGGGACTCACTATACAACGGTCTCACTATCCAGCGCTACTTCCAGAACGGGTTCTGTTGGGTAACCGAGGACTCTGTACATTGAAATCTAATCATGCCAGTCATATAAAGTGAGTTGGATCCCCCCTGCTCTACACTAACCCTCTGGAATACACCGCCGCTAGAGGTCATGACAGCAAGTCGTATTAATAGTTTTAAAGCATTTCACCCCAAAATGTAAGTATTTTTGTCTTGGCATACATATGAACCAGGGGGGGCTCTATTTTTTTTACTTTTGCCAGTACATAAGGAAACACAAAGATAGCTGCCGGGTCACCCAATCAGAAGCTGTCATGCCACTATGATGTTGAGGCTTTTAATTGGCTGCGAGAGTGAGGCGAGCCCCAAGTGGCCATATTGTTTCTCCCAGCCCAGAATTCTAAAAACAAAATATCTTACAAATAGGGGGTCCCTGTAAAATGGGGGGGGGGGTGGTTTCGTCGTAGAATGTGTGGTTTATAGAAAGCAGATGTTGTGTGTTGTAGAGATGCCTGTGTTGTGTGTAGAAGCTTGCTGTGTTGCTGTGTGTAGAGCGCTGTGTTGTGTGTGTGTGTGCGTGCTGTGTGTGTGTGTGTGTGTGTGTGTGTGTGTGTGGTGTGTGTTGTGTGTGTGTGTGTAGTACACAGAGGGGGGCGGCAGTGTGGGTGATAAGTATCTGCATTGTAAGGTATAGAGAGGTGGTTTCATGTATTTACCATTTTATTTTAATTAAAAAATCTATTTAACTATACAGAAGCTTCGCCTCGGGCCTTCAACTCTTCCAGCCAGGGCATTATTGGCCAGTAATGCCCTGTTATTCTGGGATTATTACTTAAATATTGATTGATTTCCGAGGTGGATAACAGAAGCAGACTGCGCCCACAGGATGAGTATCTGCCAGCACGCGCCTGTACTCTACGAAAACGTCTGTTCACAAAAGAAATAGGGTGAATAACTGAAATGTTATTTAATGATTTGCTTTAGTTTGTTTTGAATTGTTAAATACGTTATTACAATTGTGTTCATTTTCATAATGTATCTTTATATTCATAAGTTTCCCATAAAAAAAATTAAAAAATTTACGTGAAGTATGTTGTATTGTTTCCTTCCTTAATCTATTTTCTGCGCCTTCATCACATGGATCAGTGCAATGCCGTTGCCGGCCAAAGCCACAGGCTGGCCACCCCTGGTGTACACTACCCATGTCACAGATGTACATCCCCCATGGAGCCGGTGTAGCGCTACCTGTTACGTACGTGTCATATTCATGCCATGTAATGTACATATCCTATCCATGTCACATAGATGTTGCCCCAATGTGATGTACCTGTTCTATAGATGTTGTCCCCATGTTATTTACATTTAAAATCCGTGGAGCCTCTGCTCTTCCTTTTTGTTTATCCTGTGCCTGGATAGCAGCGGGCCGTCCCTTATAGACTTAGAAAGCACGTATCACCATCATATTTATTTGGATTATTGGTGTGCAACATTTTCCAACATTACATTGTCCCCATGTTATTTACACGTCCTATCCATGTTACACAGATGTTGTCCCCATGTTATTTACACGTCCTATCCATGTCACACAGATGTTGTCCCCATGTTATTTACACGTCCTATCCATGTCACATAGATGTTGTCCCCATGTTATTTACACGTCCTATCCATGTCACCAGATTTTGTCCCCCCATGTTTATGTACACGGCTCCTATCCCTGTCCACCTAGATGTGGCCCCTCATGTTATTTACACGTCCTATCCATGTCACATAGATTTTGCCCCCATGTTATGTACATGTCCTATCCATGTCCTATCTGTCACACTGATGTTGTCCCCATGTTGCTGTTCATGCCCAACAAAGACGCCCCTTACCAACATGGCCCCCAGCTCACATGACGAGCCTAAGCACTGGACGTCCATCTTTAAACCGGGCACCTCTGCCACTGTTCCCTGGTGGGTATGGCCGGCAGTAAGCGCGGACCCTGCCCAGACCTAAGATGGCTGTCGTGCGCCTCCCACTCACTCACGTGACGGGCTGCTCCTTTGACTGACAAAAAGCCTCGCGACCTGGTGGGTCTCTATGACGTCAGACGAGACGTAGACCGGGCGCGCGCCCTGAGCCAGGCAAGTGGCCAATGGGATAGCAGTATCTGCGCCCCTCGCGCTGGGGGAGGTGGGCTCTGATGTCAGCTCGTCACGTCTCTCTCCCCAACGCGTGCGCGGCCCCGTGTTGTTGCTGCCCCTCAGTCGTTGCGTGAGACGGAGATCGCGATGGGAGTGCACGTGGAGACCATCTGCCCGGGAGACGGTAACACCGGGGCAAATAACTGAAAACTACCCCCCCGGGGGCAAATAAATAATACCCCCCCACCCCCGGGACAAATAAATAATAACCCCCCGGGGGGGCAAATAACTGAAAACGAACCCCCCGGGGCAAATAAATAATAACCCCCCCACCCCCGGGGGCAAGTAAATAATACCCCCCCTGGCAAATAAATAATAACCCCCCACTTCTGGCAGTGTTTGTCCCACCCTAACCTGAGGTGCCCGTATTGTGTCTCCATTTACCCCCCTCATCCCCAGTAGATACCCCCTGAGTATGACTCTGCTCTCTTCTCTCACAGGACGGACCTTCCCCAAGAGGGGGCAAACAGTGGTGGTGCATTATGTGGGTAAGTGCAGAATTGCCCCCCCTCCCTACCCCCACCTACCTGGGCAGATTCTAGGGTTGGAAGGGTAATGGAGCCTTGTGAGGTATTCCTAGCCTGGGAGGGGTAACGGTGCCTTGTGTGGTATCCCTGGTGTGGGAGGGGTAAATGTGACTTCTTCTGTGGCATTCCTGACATGGGAGGGGTAATTGAGCCTTGTGGAGTATTTCTGGTATGGGAGGGTCAATAGAACCTTGTTGTGGAGTATTCCTGGTGAAAGAGGCGTAACCGTGCCATGTGGGGTATTCCTGGCATGAGGGGTAATAGAGCAGTGTAGGGTATTCCTGGCAAGGGGGACTGCGGTAACAGTGCCTGGTGATACTTGTATGGGAGGAGAAATAGAGCCTTGTGGTGTATCCCTGGCATGAGAGGGTTAATAGTGCCATGCATTTGTAGACTGGTATTTTGGGCAGTCGGGGGCTGTTGCTCTGTATTACTGTTGTATCTGCCTGCTGCCACCTCTGGACATTGCCCTGTTCTGGAACCAGATGCCCCCTCCTCTCTCCCACAATGTTCTTCCTGCAGCCCCAGCCTGTTCCTGTCCTACTTCCTTTCATACAGGACCTGCCCTCCCCCCACTTCCTCACATAATGGGGAGCAGGACTTCCTGCACTTCCCCTATTATCGGGAGTCTCCCGCTGACCCCTGGGCCAAGTTTATGGCTGCACATCGAGCCTGCCCGCTTTGAGCAATGCCCCTGTGTAACCGGGTGCCTTGATACAGAGGGACTTTAGTAATACCCTGTGTGCTATATTGAGGCAACGTACTGATACGAGGCTGCTTTATCAATAGCCTGCTTTTGCAAAGAGTAAATGTCCTGATGGTAGTCTCCTTTATACAGAGGGACATTATTATTTCCTCAGTGTAATAGAGAGGGAATGTTTGTGTTGCATTATAGTTGTCAGTGTGAGGTGGTGCCCGTTGAGTCTCTATTTCCACCCCACACACACACACAGACTTTGTGTCTGGATTGCATGTTTCCTCTGTAAGGAGACGCTGCCCATGCCAGGAAGCCAGGGGAGACGCAGGGAGAGACTTATTTATAGCGGGGAGGAAATTCCAAGGCCCGTTAACCCTCTCGCTCCCTCAGGGCTGCTGGAGGACGGGAAGAAGTTTGACTCCTCCCGGGACAGAGACAAGCCTTTTAAATTCAAGATCGGACGCAAGGAGGTGATCCGTGGCTGGGAGGAAGGAGTCGCACAGGTGGGTTACGCGGGGTCACCGGGATCTGACAGACGAGAGCACCCTTATACGGGAGCGGTGTTTGTATAACACACAAGGAGATTGACACCGTCCTCATTCCTAGCTTTGCATTAATTCCCAGGTTATACAGTTGGATAAAATAAAGGCAGCAGATTAAGGCTGAGTCCCCGCTGGCGCTGAGCGCGCTCATGCTTGGAGAGCGCTCCAAGCATGAGCGCCGGCTGTGGGGCATTGCGGGTAGTTGAGTGCGCTGGAAAGTATAATTTTTGTGTTTACCTAAGCACTGAGCGTGTGTGCCCGCGCACATCGTGAGCGGGGACCAACACATATCTATATATGTAAGTAACCGCCGCAAGCGCCGCCCGCTCAGCGCTAGCGGGAACGCAGACTTATTTGTAAGTCTTGCTTTACATTATTCAACCTTTCCAAGACGATCAAATTATTTACAAACGCTTCGATTTATCCTAAAACCGGATGCCGCACATCTCTGCCGCTCCCGAGCGTGTCACACACACACACACACTTAACCTTTTCTCCACCACCGCATTGCTGAGATCTGTCACTCTAAAGAGAGCGAACTAGACAGAATGTCAGTGTGCTCCCATGTTCTCTCCCACCTCAACTACTGTAACGTTCTACTGGCAGATCACTTTCATTGTAAGCTTTTAGGGTCATTGATCTTTTTCTGCTGATGATTGTTTTTGGGGGGGGGGGGGGGGGGCCCCCTATAAAAAGTAAACCAGTTGGGAGACGAGCAGAAATCTTCCAAATGTGGGCACGCACGGATGGTAGCACTTGTGTTGTGCACTTTAGATTTCTGCTTTTACGCCCAATTTTTTTTTTCTCTTCTATGTATTTGATTGATCTCTTCAATGTAACACCCCCTGCTATAATTATTGATCTAATGGTCTTTTGGTCATTTGTTGATGGGTTTTGACAAGGGGTAGATTGGGTTAGTTATTTATCTTTGTTGTGCACCTATTTTTGTGTGTGTTTTATTGTTTACTTCTTATTTCCTGCACTTGCCCCTGTTGTGTGGTATATTTCCCCATACCCTTGTATGCTACTTTTGTAAAGTGCCGTATACATTGTAGGGCCTACATAAATGTAGGCATTGTATATGCATACACCTTCCTCGAGTCTCTCCTGACACCCCTGCTTCCCTTCCCACCTTTCTGTGTTTTGGTATCCAAAGCCGTCTCATGTCCAGCCTCCCACCCCATCCTGTCCTATTCCTCACCTGTCTGGGGGTGCTGACTCCTGTTTAATGTTTTGTCCGCCCGATAGATGAGCGTCGGGCAGAGGGCACGTCTAACCTGCTCGCCTGACTACGCATACGGCAGCACCGGGCACCCTGGCATCATCCCCGCCAACGCCACACTAATCTTCGACGTGGAGCTGCTGCGAATAGAGTGAGCAGTCATTGTGGTGGTGGAGTCTTGACATCTTCTGTCCATTGATGACTGTGTGTCTGTCCCCCTCCTTGTCTGTCTGTCCCCCTCCTTGTCTGTCTGTCCCCTCTCCTGACTCAGTGTCCCTGTCCAGGTGCTGAGAGGAGTCTGCCCGCAACATCGCATGGTCATCGGAAGCAGAGTGCAGGACACGGACCCCAGACACCGCCTGAACCCCCCCTCCCCATCCACTCACTCTGCCATTGTCAATGGCTCGTCCCCGCCCCCGCACTCCTCCACCCCCCGGGGCGGTCGGGGTGTTCCTGGGCACATACACATTGGATTGAGTTTTGGGGGAGGGTGTTTGTAACAGCACGGCTGTCTGACGGGGATTATTCCAGCCGGTGACGCCACAGCGTGTCGCGGCTCTGCAAGGAAGGCGGAGTTAAGCTGTGACATCACCCCCTGCGTTTAACGTCTCGGGAGGCACAGTGACACGGGAGAGGGGACGGACACTCCGGTTTCGTCTGTCATTAACTGCTTCAGCGCTGGCTGCTTGGCAGCACATACTCACACAGGGAGCTGCTCTCCAGCCCTGCGGAGGCCGCTCTGTGTGTGAAAATGATGCATCGGCCCTTTACACCATTAACCTGCCTCGGAGTGCAGCTCCCCCTCCCCCGTGGCATGACGCCCCCCCCCCGCCCTCCGCCACCCCGGCGGCCCCCCCCCCCCCCCCCCCCCCCAACTCTTGCCCTGCACCCCATGCCTCCCTCCGCACTCTACAATAAACAGCTTTTCTCTACCTCCCCGTCTCGGCTTTGTGTATGGTGCACAGTGATGACCGTTTGTGCCGTGGTTCCCAGTGACCTCACTAAAACGTGACCTCACAGGAAGTAGTGAGCCTCAGCTAGCCTGGTGTTCTCGGGTCAAGGAGAAGTCGGGGGGGGGGGGGGGGTGCCTTTCACTTGTCGTAACCTCTTTTCAATAAACATTAAATCTGACCAGCGGGGTGTGACGGTTTTATCCTTCCTGGCATTAAACAAAGTGTGTTCTCGTAAGTACCTGCGTAGTATGAATTTTCTACCCCCAAGCTCTGTAATGTCGGGGCAATGCTGGCCCAGCCTGCTCTTAGTACCAGGGTATTTTCTATTCATTTACACATATATGCTCTGGATCCCCACCAGAGCTTGCGCTCACTTCAGGAAAAGCTGGAGGGGGGGGGGGGCGGGGTAAAAGGTGTTGGATGAGGCGTGTGTGTAATGTGCAGAACAGTGAGTATATGGAGAGTGGAGAGAGGGTAAATCTGAATTTTATATGGAGGTTGTGGGTGTAGGGGGTACGTTTCTTGGGGGGTAAGGCGGGGGTTGGACAGATGGGGCATTGTCCAGCAGAATAAGTGTGTTGCGGTTTTAGGGACTAAGGTGTGGCCCTCCGCTTTCACTGATCCTCATTGTCGGTGTGACACTGGAAGTGGCAGAGGGAAATGTTCCGAGTTCCCGCACATCACATCTGCACTGTGTGATCATCTTCCGTCAGTCCCACGTGAGAGCAGCGTACGTGGATTACCGTCACGGTGTGGGTGTGAGTTATCACTGGGTGTGAGCCCTGGTTACGTACATGTCTATTTTGAATCTATATTTATAGCGCAATAATGGAACCTAATGATAATTGGTGTAGATAGCACTGGCTGTGTATATACCGTGGGCTGAATACAGTGCTGTATGTATGTGTATACGGTGCCTTGTGTGTGTATATAGTGCTGGCTGTGTATACAGTGCAGAAAGTATGTGTATGTACTGCTGGCTGTGTACACGGTGCTGTATGTATGTGTATATAGTACTGCCTACATACAGTGCCAGTGTTTCCTGTGCTGTGGTTCTGGCCCCAAGAGCTGACACTCGTAGCTCAGTATCTGACAGCATGAGGTGCCTGTGGAATACATAGTGACCTGACACACTGCTCACAGGTCACAGAGGGAAACTGATTATCCATAACATAGATAAGCAGCCCTAAGGCGAGGGGGTCAGAGCCGGTGACTGCAGGAGTAGGGTTACCTGGACACCGGCTGCAGTGATGTGCTGTGTCACTTTCAGGAGACCTGTTATACCTGTTCAGCTCATACCCCAGCGCTGAGCTCATTGTCTTGTGACCTGCGTGATGTCACTGCCCCGCCCAGGGAACAGGGAAATGCTTGAATGTTATAAAGAGAAGAGAGCAGCACCGGGTTTCCAGCACAGCAGAACTCAGGAGCCCTCAACACTGCACAGGTGAGACCAGTCATACCTCTCACCCCCCTCCCCACGAAAAGGACCACCGACCAAGGAAATAGTACCTCCCCCCACAAACACGCCCAACCATAGCGGCAAACACCATAGACGATCACAAGACCCCCCCATTTCTAATTGACCACCCCTCACCTCATTCCCCCTCCAATACACAATTCCAATCTCACCTTCCCCACATATCTCAACAACCTAACAAACCCTCTCACCCCCCCTCCCTCAATTTCCCACCCGTCCCGATAACCGCTCACCTCACCCCCCCCCACAATATCTCAACACCAACCATACTCTCCACCCACCTCCAGTCATCTGTCCCCCCTCACGCGATTACCGTCTCCCCCCCCCCAACATCTCACCAACCCCCAGACCTCTCACCCTCCCACCACCTCATTGCCCCCCTCGCAGACAACTCTCACCTCCCCCCCAAAGATCTCAAACCCCCAGTACCTATACACCTCCCCTACCCCCCCCTCATATCTCAACACCCCCGTACCTCTTACCTCCCCGTCCCCTCATTGCCCCCCATACCTCTCGCCTCCCCCCATCACCCTCACCTCTCCACACATATCTCAATGCTCCCAATACCTCTCACCTCCCATCCCTCACTCCTCATGTCCCTCACCTCACCCCTCATATCTCAAGGCCCCCAATACTGCTCACTCACCCCAAGGGCAGTACAAAGGACACAGGGGCATCCCTTAAGGTTGGAGGAAAGGAGATTTCACCAGCAACAAAGGAAAGGGTTCTTTACAGTAAGGGCAGTTACAGTGTGGGATTCCTTACCCATGGAGACTGGGATGGCAGATACAATAGATATGTTCAAAAAAAGGTTGGACATCTTTATTGATCACGTACCTTTATTTTATTAGGGCCTCTTAATTATGGCTGCTGGGGTTTCATAGGGAAAAATCGTGCGAGAACCCTACGCGCCGAAAAATCAATTTATAAACAATCAACAATTCAGATTCATATACAGATAAAGATTATATAGCTACTTCATCCAAACACTGCAGCAGGAAGATGGAGACACCGCACTGCAAGGTGACTAGTCGTACGAGGTATTTAGAGTCATTAAGTGATAATCATACGGTATAGCCAATGTTTGGGTCCCCGCAGAGACCTTCATCGGGACGGCGCCATAGTGTTTGGGTGAAGAACTCTTGAATTTATTTATTCTGTTATGATACACGCACTAGCCAAAATATTTACCATTATATTGTACCTCAGGCGTACATATACATATATATACATACACATACATATATACAGGCAGTCCTCGTTTTACAACGCTTCGCTTTACAACGAATGGCTTATCCAACGCTATGCAATGCATACCTATATTCATTTTTACAAATCCAAAACGGCTTATCCAATGCTCTTACGACGCTTTGCAGTATGTGTATATAATATATAAATCATATAATATTATATTATACTATATAATATATTATATTATTAAATTACATGATATATTATGTTATATTATATATATATATATATATATATATATATATATATAATACAGTATATACACTATATAATGTATGTGTGTGCTGCATATCTTATTGCCTGAGTAAAATATTTTGTGTATTTAAGCATTAAAAATGCCTTCAGGAACGGAACCTTTCATTTAAACAGTGTTCCTATGGGAAAACATGTTTCGCTTTAAGACGTTTCGCTATCCAACGCCATTTTGAGTAACGCATTGTGTCGGATAACCGAGGACTGCCTGTATATATATATATATATATATACACACATATATATATCAATAACAAGAATGTTCAGGGCACTCAAAGGGAAAAAAAACACTTATCTGATCAGTCGTGGTGCTCACAGTGCGGCCAGGATCACCACCCAGCAACAAAAAAATAGATAAATACCCAATATCAAAGAATCTGGAGCACTCACAAATTCAAAAAATAGATATGTTCAAAAAAAGGTTGGACATCTCTTTAGAAAGGAAAGGTATACAGGGATATACCAAATAAGTAAACACGGGAAGGACGTTGATCTGATTGCTAATATTTGGGGTCAGGAAGGAATTTATTTCCCCTTATGAGATATCATTGGATAATGTGTCACTGGGGTTTGTGTTTGGCTTCCTCTGGATCAATATACTGCAAGTACGGATATAGGGTAAAGTATCTGTCTTCTAAATTTAGCATAGGTTGGACTGGATGGACGTATATATGTATTTTCAAACACATCTACTATGTAACTATGTAACTACCATGTAACAATATGTGATAAAGTAACTATGTAACACCCTGCCTCTCGGCTTCCTGAGTCCAGGCCAATGTCCTTTATTTTGTCAGTATTGGGGTCAAGCTGTTTCTGTAATGAGGCGTGTGTCACCATCCCCTGGTGTTACTGAGAGGCTATGACAGCAGGTGACAGGAGTCACAGGCCCGTGGCCCAAACGCTTTGTATGAGATATATATTATGTATGTATCCATCCCCGTGCATGATATATATAGACCAGAAAGGTTCCTCGGGACGTCTTTAATTAATAAACAGGATACTTTATTATGGATATTTTTTTTTGATTGTGTGGATAAGGGGACTGTGGTGCCGGAAACGTCAACCTGGTTTTTAGCACGAAAATAATATTTATAATGAAGTATCCTGTTTTTATTGAAGAAGTTCTGGGGAACCGCGTGCTTCAGTTCTTTGGACTTTATTGGTGGTGAACGGGTCATTCGTGCACTGTAAGAGTCTCTCCTCTTACCCTCTCCTTTCTATCTGTATATGGAAAATATATATAAATATATACAGTGTTCGACAAACCTATACATTTGCTCGCCCCGGGCGAGTGGATTTAACCCCCGGGTGAGTAAATATTGGCCCAAGCAGCACACGTTTGGTACTAGGTGGCGAGTAGATTTTTTGGTGATTTGTCAACCACTGTGTGTGTATATATATATATATATAAATACCCATTTTCAA
Organism: Ascaphus truei; assembly: GCA_036426205.1. Taxonomy (NCBI): domain Eukaryota; kingdom Metazoa; phylum Chordata; class Amphibia; order Anura; family Ascaphidae; genus Ascaphus; species Ascaphus truei. The sequence goes on from CM071587.1 coordinate 7,205,629, forward strand.
AGAATCTGGAGCACTCACAAATTCAAAAAATACAATTTAATGAAGTAACACAGGCGTCAGTTGGTAATCACAGGAAAAAGAAGCAACGGTTTCGGACGGGGGGAGCTTGGAAAGGACGTAGGTCCGAGACGCGGCTTCTTTTTCCTGTGATTACCACCTGATGCCTGTGTTACTTCATTAAATTGTATTTTTTGAATTTGTGAGTGCTCCAGATTCTTGATATTGGGTATTTATCTATTTTGTTGTTGCGGATGGTGATCCTGGCCGCACTGTGAGCACCAGACTGATCAGATAGTGTTTTTTTCCCTTTGAGTGCCCTGAACATTCTGTGTTATTGATATATATATATATATATATATATATATATATTATATACAGTGTTCGACAACCTATAATTTGCTCAGCCCAGGGCTAGTGGATTAACCCCGGGGCGAGGTAAAGTAATATTGGCCCAAGAGACACGTTTGTACTAGGCTGGCGAGTAAGATTTTTTTGTGTGGGGAAGTAGATTTTTGGGTGATTGTGCAACCATGTAATATATAATATATATCTAAGGCAGTCCTCGGTTTATCCGACACAATGCGTTACTCAAAATGGAGTTGGATAGCGAAACGGTCTTTAAGCGAAACACGTTTTTCCCATAGGAACATGTTTAAATGAAAGGTTCCTCCGAAGGCATTTTTAATGCTAAAATACACAAAATATTTTTATCAGGCAAAGATATGCAGCAACACACATACATTATAGTGTTATACTGTATTATATAAAGCCACTGTAAATAGTACTGTATGTTGATTGCATGTCTTGGACAGGTACGCAACTCTAAGACATGCAAATGAACATTACAGTAATATTTACAGTGGCTTATGCTTACTGTGAGGTTTGTCACTTTTTTACCCACCATAACCTAATGACAGTCGTTGTATGATAGAATATAAGATATATAATATATATATAGAATTTACTAATATACCAGAATATATCATGTACTGTAATAATATATATATTATAGTATAATATTATATGATTATTATTAATAACAATACTCAAGCGCGTGTAAGAGCGTTGGATAAGCCGTTTTGGCTGTTGTAAAAATGAATAGGTATGCATTGCATACGGTGGATAAGCCATCATTGTAAAGCGAAGCGTTGTAAATGAGGGATGTGGTATGTATATATATATCTGCTTATATATATATATATATATATATATAAGATATATATATATATATATATTATATATAGAATGATATAATATATATATATATATATATATATAATTATATTACTGTACGGGTATGTATGTTATGTTATAGTCGAGCTGAGGTTACAATATCCATGGTCAAATATTTTGGCTAGTGCTGGGATCATAAAGAATAAATAAATTCAAGAGTTCTTCACCCAAACACTATGGCGCCGTCCCGATGAAGGTCCCTGCGGGGCCCCAAACATTGGGTATGCCGTATGATTATCACTTAATGACGCTAAATACCTCGTACGACTAGTCACCTTGCAGTGCGGTGTCTCCATCTTCCTGCTGTTGTGTTTGGATGAAGTAGCTATATAATATCTTTAATCTGTATATGAATCTGAATGGTTGATTGGGGTTTGTTTATAAATTGATTTTTCGGCGCGTCGGGTTCTGACTCGATTTTTCCCTACGAAACCACAGCAGCCATATTTAAGAGGCCCCAATAAAATAAAGGTACGTGATCATTTCCTGCCGTTAGAAACTTTTGTGGACAAACAAGAAATACGGGGGGATTCCTGGCAGTGAATTTGTGAGCCGGGTCTTCCGGCTATTTGCCAGCCTCAAGGTGTGAGCTCACCCGGAGTTACCCGGTTCTCACTGGTGATTATATACAAAGAGAGACGCACGCACGCAGCTAGAGCGAGGCCACGGCGTAGGGAGGTGCTATAACTCTCCTCTCTCCGCAGGATTCCGCTAACATGTCGCTGTACCCATCCCTGGAGGATCTGAAGGTGGACAGAAGCCTGCAGGTGTGTCCCGTGTGTGTCGCTGTGTGTACGTCATTGTGTGAAGACTCATTGCCTGCCTGTCTCACTCGTGTGTGAGCTCACATGAGCGCTCTGCCACGTTCTCAGTGCCGCGCTTTCTCTCCCACTCGAGAAGAAGACGCAATGTGCACGTGTAATGTACTCACGCGCAGGTGGAACCTCTGAATAACGCACAAGGCCGCAGCCAGGGTGCAACCGAGCGTACTGGCGATTCCTGGCCAACTAGTTGCGCGCGTGGAGGGGCGGGGGGGGGGGGGGTTGGGGCTATGACATCACGGAGCTGGTTCGCGCTCATTGATTTGTCTCGCCAAGCAGCTGAGTGCTGTGCGCTCACGGGCACGCATGCGCACGCTGGTCAAACACATTGTCGCAGTGCGTTTGGGCGCTCGCTCAGCCTGGACGAGCTCTAAGTCTAGTAAGGAGCCGCGCATTCTGAGATGGATCTCACGGTAGACACCGCGGTGGCTGTTCACGGGCCTCTGGTATTGGGCGGCGGTTTATATCCTGCTGGATCACGGGGGGGGGGCTTATAACGCCCCGCCCGCGAGATGCAACCGCCCGCAGCGATCGATCGTTCAAGACCGCAGTCGCTCCCTGGCAACCACGCGGTGAGAATCAATGGTGGCCATCCTCAGAGCACAACCGCTCACCCTATTCACGTGTCGCATCATCACGCGTAGGGTGAGCCATTGCGCTCTGAGGATTCCCACCGTTGATTCTCCCCGCGTCATTGAACGATCGCTGCGGGGCGGTTACATCTCCCGCGCGGGGGGGGGGGGAGGGGGCGGCGTTTCAAGCCCCCGTGATCCAGCCGCATATAAACCGCCGCCCAATACGACAGGACCGTGAATAGCCACCGCTGTGTCTATCGCGAGATGTCTCAGAACGCGCGGGTCCTTACTAGACATGCGAGTGTGCATTATGCAGGGGTCTCACCGGCACGAACACACTACATCTAGAAGTGTTTCCATCTGTATATTGGATTATGTCACATTTTGGACACATCACAGACACTCATGCTATCCTATGTTTGAGTTGATGTTATTGTATGTTGTATTATTAGACTGTGCGCGCGGGACACGCCTGCACATTCCGTGTATTTTTACTGTTCACTTCCTTGTTATCACTGTAACTTGTTCATCTGGTTAGTGCTATTGTTTCTCTGCCTTTCCCTCTCTCTCTCTCTCTCTTTCTCTCTCTGTTAATCCCGCTCTTCCCCCCTATTCTCTCTTTCTTCCTGTCTCACTCATTGTTTTCTCTCACTCCCCCTCTCTCTCTTTCTCTGACTGTCTTTCTATTTCTCATTCTCTTTCGCTGTGACTCAGTCTTTCTCCCTCTCTTACTCACTCCTCTCTCCCTCTCTCTTTCTGTCTGTCTATTTCTCATTCACCCTCTCTCTCGTTTTCACCCAATCCCTCTCTCACACCCCACCTCTCTCTCTTTCTCCCTCTCCCTCAGTCTCTCTATTTCTGTCTCTCTCACTCTCTCTGTCTCTATTTCTCGCTCGCACTGAATCCCTCAGTCTCTCTGTCTCCCCCACTCTATTTCTCCCTCTGTCTCTCTCCCTCTCTCCCCTCCTCAATCACTCTCTCTCACTTAATCTCTTTCACCCTCTCTTACTCACCCTTTCTCTCACACTCTCTCTATTTTTCTCATTCGCTCACTCACCCTCTCTTTCTCACTCTGTCTCTCACTCACTCCTCTCTCACTCCCCTCTCTCTGTCCAATTCTCTGTCTCTCTCACTCACCCTCTCTCTTGCTCTCCCTCACCCTCTCGCTGTCACTCACTCACCCTCTCTCACTCACCCTCTCTCTGTCTGTTTCTCTCTTTCCCTCTCACTCGCCCTCTCTTTCTCACTCAGTATCACTCTCACTCCTCTCTCACTCCCCTCTCACTCCCCTCTCTGTCTGTTTCTCTTACTCTCGCTCTCACTCACCCTCTCTCGCTCTCACTCACCCTCTCACGCAATCCCTCCTTCTCTCTCTCCTTTTCTATCTCTCACTCAGTCTATCGTTCTCTGTCTCTCTCCCTCACTCACTCCCTGTGTCTCTATTTCTCTATTGCTCAGTCTGTTGCTCTCACACTCGCCCTCTCTCTCACTTCATCCCTCACTCGCCCTCTTTCTCTCACTCACTGATTGACTCACTCACTCACTCACTCTCCTCTCCCGTGTGTTTTAGGCTCAGTCTAACCAAGTTATCACCAGGTCTCAGTCTGCAGCCATCATGCCAGCAGCCGTGCCATCCACACCAGGTATAGCGCACACATCACCCTCTCTTACAGCCTGCAGGGGTCACCTGGAGTCACAAGTCTGAGTGGGAGACTGAGTGAGAAAGTGAGTGAGTGGGAGAGAGAGAGAGCGTGAGAGAGGCTGAGGGAGAGAAAGTGGCTGAGGGAGGGAGGGAGGGAGAGAGTGAGTGAAATGGCAGAGTGAAGGGACCTGGTGGATGCAGGTGAGATTTCAGGTCCTGTTTTGGGGTCTGTGGCCTGTCTTGTTTAAAGGGGCACCCCCCCCCTGCGTGTTTGTCCTGTCTCCCCCACACTGTACAATACAAGGTCTGTTTTCCCTGCTCACTGATTTTTTCTTCTTCTCCCAAAATGGTGTATTGTATATATGTCTCTTATTATATGTCAGCCACTGAGGGCCACACACAGAATCCAGGCTGATTACTCTGCTGTTTTTATTCATTATTATTGTTATCGTTTATTTGTATAGCGCAAACATCTTCCATAGCGCGGTACAATTGAAGAGGGGGGGGTGGGTTACAGAGTTATGTATATTACATAAACAGAATGACAGACGAGCGCAAACAGACACAGAACGTGCTGAGGGCTCTGATCCTGAGAGCTTACACTCTAGAATTGTGTGCTCGTTTGCATGCCAGCACCCAGAATCCCATGCGGCTGTTGAAACATTGTATGCTAAGAGATAACGGGGAAGGGCGCGTGAATGTGCTCACACGCGGTATTTTTATTGGCTGTCCTCTAGACCCAGGGGCGCGTAACTCCTGTCCTCAAGACCCCCTAATAGGTCAGATTTTCAGGATATCCCTGCTTCAGCACAGCTGCGTCCGTCGAAGACTGAGCCACTGATTGAGCCACCTGTGCTGAAGCTGGGATATCCTGAAAACCTGACCTTTTTGGTGGGGGGGGGGGGAGGTCTTGAGGGCAGGAGTTCAGACCCACCGGGCTAGAATTACAATCGTACATAGTCCCACGGATTCCAGATACATAGTCCCACGGATTCCACACACATAGTCCCACGGATTCCACACACATAGTCCCACGGATTCCAGATACATAGTCCCACGGATTCCAGATACATAGTCCCACGGATTCCAGATACATAGTCCCACGGATTCCAGATACATAGTCCCACGGATTCCAGATACATAGTCCCACGGATTCCAGATACATAGTCCCACGGATTCCAGATACATAGTCCCACGGATTCCAGATACATAGTCCCACGGATTCCAGATACATAGTCCCACGGATTCCAGATACATAGTCCCACGGATTCCAGATACATAGTCCCACGGATTCCAGATACATAGTCCCACGGATTCCAGATACATAGTCCCACGGATTCCAGAACCGTGTCCCCTACGAGCGAGCTCTGTCCTTCTAACCGTGTCCCCTATGAGCGAGCTCTGTTCTAACCGTGTCCCCTACGAGCGAGCGCTGTCCTAACCGTGTCCCCAACGAGCGAGCGCTCTGTCCTTCTAACCGTGTCCCCTACGAGCGAGCGCTCTGTCCTTCTAACCGTGTCCCCTACGAGCGAGCTCTGTCCTTTTAACCGTGTCCCCTACGAGCGAGCTCTGTCCTTCTAACCGTGTCCCCTATATGAGCGAGCTCTGTCCCCTAACCGTGTCCCCTAGAGCGAGCTCGTTCCTAACCGGTGTCCCCCTACGAGCGAGCTCTCATTCTAACGTGTCCCCTAGACAGCTGAACGTGCCCTACGATTGTCCTTCTAACTGTGTCCCCTACGAGCGAGCTCTGCCCTAACCGTTTGTCCCCTACGAGCGAGTTTGTCCTAACCGTGCCCTACGAGCGAGCTATCTGTCGGTTGTCCCAACGAGAGAGCTGTCTAACCGTGTCCCTACGAGCGAGCGCTGTCCTTCTAACGTGTCCCCTACGATAGCGAGTCTGTACCTAATGCATACGAGCGAGCTCTTGTCCTTTAACAGTGCCCTACAAGCGAGCTCTGTCCTAAACCGTGTCCCAACGAGCGAGCTCTGTCTTCTAACCGTTGTCCCCTACGAGGAGAGCTCATGCTCTAACCGTTTGTCCACCTAGAGCGAGGCTCTGTCCATCCTAACCGTGTCTCCAAACGAGGAGAAGCTGTATAACAGTGGTCCTAACGAGCGGGGGCTCAGTCCTAAAAGTGTCCTACGAGCGGGCGGGCTCGTCCTAACCGTGTCCCCCAACGAGCGAGCTCTGTCATAACCGTGTCCCCCCAAACGAGCGGGCTCAGTCCTAACCGGTGTCCTGTCCCCCCTAGGAAGCGGGCTCTGTCCAACCGTGTCCCATACGAGCGAGCTCTGCCCTAACGTGTCCCCAACGAGCGGGTCAGTCCTAAACCGTGTCACCTGACGAGCGGGCTCTGTCCCTAACCGGTCCCCTACGATGCGAGGCTACTGTCCTAAACCGGGTCCCCTAACAGAGCGAGCTCTGTCCAACCGTGTACCCATTTTTCCGACCACTGATCTCTAGCCATGGCTTATCCGACTACTCTATGCCCTCTCTCATCGCTACCATATTTCCCGGTAAGGAGGAGGACGGATGAGGGTAAGAATAAATGGAGCGAATATTAAACAAACACGCCGAGTGGGGCGATGGAAGAAAGCGGTTTGTGCCATCGGTTCGCTTCTCGGGAAAAAAAAGAGAGGGAGCGGGAAGAACAGGGGGAATAAAAAAGAGAGGGCGGCTGCGTTCTCCCGGTACTTCCCCCCCAGTGAACCCTGCGCTGCCCCTCACCTCCTCCATTGGGGAATCGGGGAACCGTTTCCAGCCCAGCACCTTACTAACATACCTCCCAAGAGGACGCCGATGAGTGCAGGGTAGAGAGTAGCGAGGGAGGAAAAAAGGGGGGGAAAGGAGGGTGGGTGGGGTGGTGGGCACGGGATGGGGGGGGGGGGTGGGGGTGTGTGTGTTTATCATATATATAAAAACCCAAAAAACTCAAAAATAACAGGGGTTATATCTATCTCCCCAACAATCCCCACCACCACCTCCACGGTTTCTCTCTATCTTCCCCCCCCCCCCCGCGGTTCCTCTCTCTCACCCCCCCCCCCCTGCCCCGGTCCTCCTCTTCTCCCCCCCTCCCTGGTCTCTCTCTCGGCTCCTCGCGTGTGAATATTTTTCTGTATGCTGGAAACTCTGTATTTTTATTAAAGAAAAGTCTAAACCTGTCATTCTCTCATACTCGTGATGTTAACCCCTCGGTGTCAGACACCCTGCAAGGCGCTGAAGAGAGAGTCGGACAGCGGGGCGTGGCTCAGGCCGGTTTAATACATTCAGCAGGACAGACAGCGGAAGCAGCGACATCAAAAATATATATTCTCTCTATACAGATTTTATTATAATTTATTTAATTCTATTATCGTATACATTTATCTGTAGTGCAGGGGTGGCCAACTCCACTCCTCAAGGGCCGCCAACAGGCTAGGTTTTCAGGATACTCCTGCTATAGCACAGGTGGCTTAATTCTTCTGACTGCACCACCTGTGCTGAAGCAGGGATATCCTGAAAACTTGGCCTGTTGGCGGCCCTTGAGGACAGGAGTTGGCCACTCCTGCTATAGGCGACACTGTCACTGCATCACATGTCCTTGTGACAGGGACAAGGAGTGACAGGCACTAAAGTGACCCCTCGAGCCGATGATTCATGTCACAAACTTGTATTATATTGAACACATGAGAAGTGCTAAGTAATGTCCCCTCCTCCCCCCTTACATAGAAGTGCTATGAATGTGACAACTTGGTGACATGAGCAGACCCGGCAGTTCGTCACCCCCCCCCCCCCCCCCAAATAAATACACCCACAAATTGCATCACCACTCTCTTAACCCTTTCACTGCTGAGGCGGAACACTGCCCCCCTGCGCCCACCTCCCCCATATAGCATTGGGGTCTCCTCTGAGGCAGAGTCTGCATCAGTACAGTTTGGGTGGAAGCTCTGTCCCCGAGAACACGTGACAGACATGGGGGCCCCCCCCCCTAAGTAAAAAGGCCATGAGGGCCACCTCCCCTCACCCCCCCAGGATGGAGGCTTCTGCAGCGAGTGACATTTTCCAGGAATATCCCCCCCCCCCATCCCTCCCTGTACCAGAGCGGACTGCAGTGCATTGCAAAGCAAGGTATACCTGTACCATGCCACGCAATGCTCCACAGGCACCCAAGGGGTTAGACAACCCAGGATGTATCATTGCCGTAAAAAATCACAATTCTGTTCCCCCGTGTCACAAACGAGTCTGCGCAGTGACATTAATCCGGGGGGGGTCCCAGTGTGATACAGGCAGGGCCATGTCCCACCATTCAGCTGTATACCGGGGCCCAACAGCAGCATGACCCCCAGAACCTGCCCCCTCAACAGTATTAGTGACCCGCGGACTGTGGAACAGGCAGGGAGCGGACGTGCGGGCTGCGCACAAACGTGGAACATACACCGCGTGCATAAGGCGGCCAACTCCTGTCCTCACGGGCCACCAACAGGACAGGTAATGGGGATATCCCTGCTTCAGCACAGGTGGCTCAATCGGTCAGTGGCTCAGTTGACCTGTGCTGAAGCAGGGATATCCCCAAGACCTGGCGGCGGCCTTTGAGGAGTGGAGTTGGCCGCCCTATGCACTAAGTGCAAACATACAGACACAGCGAGGCGGCATCCTGCCTGCGTATATAGTATACAGCTCACACTGTGTATAACACACACACACCCACACCCCTTACATACTGGTGTCATTAACTAGAACAAGCTCACGGGAGCAGAGAACAAACAGCATCCTATGGATCAATGTCACCTTGTTCTGCAGCAAAACGTCAGCTTATTCCCGACGATCCGGGGGAATGTCCGACTCTCACTGCCTCAGTCTAACAGTAACCAGCACGAGATGTGTTCCAGACGCCTGGGTACTGTCTTATACACACGGACACACCAGGAACATGGCATCAACATGTATGTATAGTGTTATGTTCCATATGTACATGGCGTGTTTCTGGCTATTCTTTTTCACACGCACACACGTATAGAGAGCAGATGTACCTACATGTAATATATGTGGCAGACACGCACAGCCTCCGTGCACATGTGTGGGTCATGCTGTTCACCCCACGGTAGAGACGCATTAAATGATGCATACGGTGCAGACACACACAGCTTCAAATACCACACAAGTACATGACTGGATCCTTCACGCGTGTGAGCAGACAGGTAACACATGATCTGTTGTACTGAGACACACAAAATACACATGGGACAGAATGATCTTGCCTGTGCACATAGAGAGCAGCCGTGTATGTATACACACACACACGTGTCCCATCATAAAATGACATGGCTGATTAAATACAACACGCACCCTACATCGATCTCTATATACACTATATTCTAGATGTGTTAACCTCTTCATGGCTGTACTTCCCAGCAGTGAGGGGGTTCATTCTTACAGGACACAGAGGCGGCTCTCACCAATTGGTCTACAGGAGCCTCAAAACCAGTCCCGTGCTTACCACACGCCTAACATCCACACTCACATCCATGTGACTCCCAGCCTGTGGCCCGCGTCACTGCCAGAGTGAGGGAGGCTGGTAACAGAGTGCGTGGGGAGGCATGCAGTGCACACGGACACGCAGTGCACACGGACACGCAGTGCACACGGACACGCAGTGCACGCCGTGTTCTTACTGCCCCGGCGCTCTCCAGTTTATGCCCCAGAGTTCTCACTCCATGATCTGAGTGACCATAACACCACCCCCCTCCGCACAGACAATTGCCCCCTGGGGGCAGATACTCAGCTGGACACTGGGTGCAGCACCCCACATAGTGCAGATCCGTGTGAAGAGGTAGTCTCAGAGACGGGCGTGGGAACGCCTGGCCCAGGAGGGAGCGTGCACAGTGCAGTGTGAAGAGCCCCCCTTCTGTAGGGGTCAGGGCTGGCCGGACGGGGCGCTGACCGGACGGCAGCTGATCCGGCGGATGGAGTGCAGAGCGACGGAGCAGCATCCTCGCATCAGGGAGCTAATGTTGTAGACGGGTTGCCCCGGCTGCCTCTGCGCGCGGCACAGCCAGGCCACGGTGGGGACCACGGGGATCAAAACGGCCAGCAGGTCCACCACAAAGTACCGGCTCCAGTAGCTCAGGGGCGCGTCGGGCTCCTCCGCCCCGGCTTCCCCCCCGGGGCCGCCCTCTGTCACCAGCACCACGCAGCCGGGGTCAGGGGACGCGGGGAGGGGGCCCGGCTGCTCGGGATCCCACGGGGACCAGGAGGGGCTGCCGCCCACGTGCGACTGAAGCACTTTCTCCAAGATGGCGTCAGGGTCGGGCGTCCCCGGGGCCGCGTCCGTCTGCACCCCGCAGTCGGTCACGCTGCTGGCCTGCACCGCCACCTCTGCGCACAGCGGAGGGGGGCGCGCTCCCAAGCATGGCGGCCCTTCCCCGAGGCAGCACTCTGTGCCGGAGGACACCGCGCTGCTGTGATCCAGGGGGTCGGAGCGGCTCAGGCTGTCGTCCGGAGCGGTGTATCCGCTGTCCCCAGTGTCCTCCGCCGGCCGCTCGCTCAGCTTGGTGTAGGTGGAGCTGCGGGTCAAGGAGCGGGCGGGCGAGCCCCCCGCGGAGCCCCCACCCTCCGCCCCGTCCTGCGCCAGCTCCACGCTCTGGAGCAGCGTCTCCAACTTGCGGTTCTGCTGGTTGATGTCGGCGAAGTACTTCTGGACCCCGGTGTCGGTGTCGCTCAGGCGGCTCTGCACGTTCTCCATGACCCCGCGCAGCTGCTGGATCTCGTGCTGGGCCGCCTTCAGCGCCAGCTGCGCCTCCACCCGGTGACACTCCTCCTCTATCCAGTCCTCCTGCATGCGGCTCAGGTGGGACCTCAGCTCGTCCACCTCAGAGTCTCTGCACGGGGGAGAGAGGAAGAAAGGGGGAGTGCTCCGAGATGGAGAGGGGGGGACAGCGAGAGAAGGAAAGAAGAAGGAGAGCGAGAGAGATGGAAAGAGGAAGCCAGGGAGACGAGGAGGATGTGAGGTCACAGAAGGTCGGCGGACCTTCCCACAGAGAAAAGACGGTTGTCACCGGGCCCTCAGGTCTCCAGTTGACCAGTGTCACCAAGTTTTGCTCTGTCACTCCATCACACATCTCCTGCAGAGCATGCGGAACCTCCCATGTCTGCTGCACCTCTCCTCCCCTGCAGAGCGTCTCACCTCTCGTGCATAGCGTCGTGCATGTCCTTGAGCCGGGACCTCAGGTGCCGGATGCAGACCTCCTTCTGCTGCAGCGGGGTGAGGTACTGCTCCGGGGTGGGGGGTTTGATGCCGTGGTTGTCACTGCAGAGAGTATATTTGGCGGAGCGCCTGTGGAGGGGGGAGACCGCGCGAGAGATTATGCTGGTGCATGGGAGCGGAGTTACCTGGAGGGTGGTGGTGGGGGGGGGGCTGCATTGGGAGGAGGTTACATAAGTGGGGGATTGGGGGGGGGAAGGAGGCTTGCATTGCATTGATTGTGAGGTTGGTACATAAGTATGGGGTGGTTGGGTAGGGGAGGCAGCATGGGAGGACGTTAACATAAGGGGTGGTGTGGGTGTGGAAGGAGGGCTGCATGGGAGGAGGTTACATAAGGGGGGTGGGGGGGCTGCATTGGGAGGAGGTTACATAAGGGGGGTGGGGGAGAAGAGGGCATTGGGGGGAGGTTTCATTAAGGGGTGGTGGGGGGGGAAGAGGCTGCATTGGGGGAGGTTACATAAGGGGGGTGGGGGGGAAGGAGTTGGCAGCATGTTGGGGGGGGGTTATGTAGATAGATTTTTTGTGGTTCAAAGGTCAGCTTGAAGAGGCCATTTAAAAAGGTTAATTTTATTTTGCATTCTCTGTGAAAATGCAGAGACAAGGATTCGCACAGTGCAAAATTAAACATAGCCAGGGCCCGGGACACAGACAGCAGATATACGACCGTAATACTGAATATAAGCTTTGTCTCTTCATACTAACAAGCCTAAAATTAAAAAGGTTCATTTATAGTTAGAAAGGGCCAAGCTTGAGGAAAATGACCTCAGAGCAGAAAGAAACAGCTACCCAAATACACTGCTCTCCGCCTATAACCCATAACGTCTTATTCCTGCACTAACTAAAGGTCGGTATTGTAAGATGTCCCGGGAATAAATATATTGGAACTGCAGGGAAACCGGTGCCAGGATCTGTGGTTTTCACACAACACGGATTCTATGCGAACCTGTTACTAAAATTTCACAAGTTCGCCGAACCGGTGCCTCCATTTTCTTACCTGTGGTGGCGGGCAGCGTCTACCAGCATCTTACCCCTGCATATCTTCTCAACATGGCGTCAAATGGCGTCGCGTTACCATGCCAACGGGAATGCCACGTGATGTAACCACATTGCTCCTACTATAACCCCTACGCTCACACACATTTTTAACGCTTCCCTCTACTCTGGTACCTTTCCCTCCTCCTTCAAACATGCAACAGTTATACCATTACTCAAAAATAGCAAGCTTGACCCTACCTGTCTTTCTAACTATCGACCCGTCTCCCTCCTGCCTTTTGCCTCCAAACTCCTTGAACGTCTTGTATTCTCTCATTTGCTCCATTTTCTCAACACCCATTCTCTCCTAGGCCCACTACAATCTGGCTTCCGCACTGCTCACTCCACTGAAACAGCCCTTACTAAAATAACTAATTACCTCCATGCTGCCAAAGACAGAGATCATTACACTCTGCTCATATTACTCGACCTCTCTGCAGCATTTGGCACCGTAGACCACCCTCTTCTCCTTCACATTCTCCATACTCTTGGTATTCGGAACAAAGCTCTATCCTGGATCTCATCCTACCTCTCCCATCGTACTTTCAGTGTCTCTTTTGCCAACACCTCCTCCTCCTCTATCGACCTATCTGTGGGGGTTCCCCAGGGCTCTGTCCTGGGACCTCTTCTCTTTTCTCTGTACACACTTTCTCTTGGTGACCTAATCAAATCTCTTAGGCTTAAATATCACCTCTATGCTGACAACACACAAATTTACCTTTCTACCCCTGACCTCACACCTGCAGTACAGACCAAAGTTTCTGAATGTCTCTCTGCTATATCATCCTGGATGGCCTCCGCCGACTTAACTTAACATGGCAAAAACAGAGCTCCTCATACTTCCTCCCAAACCTGGCCCTATTTCCTCCTTCCACAGTGTTGGAAGTACCATCATTCACCCAGTAGCCCAAGCACACTGCCTAGGGGTCACACTAGACTCCTCTCACATTCTCCCCTCACATTCAAAATGTATCGAAAACCTGTCGCTTTTTCCTCCGCAATATTACAAAGACACGTCCTTTCCTCTGTTACTCGACTTTGACTCAGGCCCTCATTCTCTCCCGTCTTGATTACTGTAACCTCCTGCTGTCTGGTCTTCCTGTCTGTCACCCGTCTCCCCTACAATCTATCCTAAACGTTGCTTCCAGAATCACTCTACTCTTTCCTAAATCTCTCTCAGCGTCTCCCCTGCTGAAATCCCTCTCCTGGCTTCCTATCAAATCCTGTATCACACACTCAGTTCTCTTCCTCACTTTAAAGCTTTACACTCTTCTGCCCCTCCTTACATCTCAGCCCTAATTTCTCACTATGCACCATCCCGACTCTTGCGTTCTGCTCCAGGAGGTCTTCTCTCTACCCCCTTTGTATCTAAAGCCCTCTCCCGCCTTAAACCTTTCTCACTGATTGCCCCACACCTCTGGAATGCCCTTCCCCTCAATACCCGACTAGCACCGTCTCTATCCACCTTTACGACCCACCTTAAGACACACTTGCTTAAAGAAGCATACGAATAGCACTGTGGTGAATACTATACACACGATACATAAAGCTTGGCCCCCTGCCGACGCACTTGCCAGAACTCCCTCCTACTGTCTCTGTACATTCTCCCCACCAATTCGATTGTAAGCTCTTCAGAGCAGGGACTCCTATTCCACAATGTTCCTTTTATGGCTGAAGCACTTATTCCCATGACCTGTTATTTATATGATTGTCATGTGTATTACGGCTGTGAAGCGCTATGTACATTAATGGCGCTATGTAAATAACGACATACATACATAACGTGACTTTCGTTGCTATGGCAATCAGACGCTACATGACGTCACGAAGTTACATGGCGTCGCGTTGTCATGTGACACCGCGCGGCCATTTTGAGAAGATATGTAGGGAAAAGATGCTGGTAGACGCCGCCCTCCGCTCCGAAGGTAAGAACCGGTTATTAAAATGGGGGGGAGGGTGGAGGGGGTGGAAGGTGGAGGGGGGGGGGGAGGTGGAGGGTGGGAGGTGGAAGGGGGTTACCTGGGGGTGGGGCTTCCGTCGCTTCCTTTGCAAGATCCTGAACTGCTGCTGACAGATGATGTTCCGTACGTGTCCCTCATGGTGACCGGGGGGGAGGTGCGTCTGGGGGAAAGGGGGGGGGGAATATCAGAGTCAGGAGACCTGCACATCAGGCCCCACATTATCAGTAACATCCTATTAACCAGCAGGAGAGAGGAGGGAGCAGGAGATGGGGAAAGGGGGAGCAGGAGATGGGGAGAGGAGGGAGCAGGAGATGGGGAGAGGAGGGAGCAGGAGATGGGGAAAGGGGGAGCAGGAGATGGGGAAAGGGGGAGCAGGAGACGGGGAAAGGGGGAGCAAGAGAGAGGTATATGGGATGGGGGGGAAAACAGTCACCTCCGTGAGCCGGACGAGGATCTCCTGACTCCGGTCATAGACATCGGTACACTGCAACACGGCGCCGACACGGGGCGGCACAGAGCGCCCCCTGCAGGGGGCAGAAAGAGGAAATGAACAATGGAAACTGTCATCAATTCCCATAACATTCTGCAATGTGAGCTTTGATGGTCAGCTCACTGGGTTAGTGATCCGCTGCAATAGTTTGTGTCCCTTCCACAAAGCCACATCCACTGCCTGTGAGACACACAGACACACAGACACGCAGACACACACAGACACACACACACGCAGACACGCAGACACGCAGACACGCAGACACGCACAGACTACCCTCCCCCAGCAGACCTGTTAGTCTCACTGATTTTTATTAGCTGCGTTTCTCGGGCTTTAGCGGAGTCTCACTGATTTTTATTATCCACGTGTCTCGGGCTTTAGTGGAGTCTCACTGTTTTATTAGCCCGTGTCTCGGGCTTTAGCGGAGTCTCACTGATTTATTAGCCGCGTTTTCGGGCTTTAGGGAGTCTCAGGATTTTTATTATCCACGTGTCTCGGGCTTTAGTGGAGTCTCACTGATTTTATTACCCGCGTGTCTCGGGCTTAGTGGAGTCTCACTGATTTTTATTAGCCGCGTTTCTCGGGCTTTAGCGGAGTCTCACGGATTTTTATTATCCACGTGTCTCGGGCTTTAGTGGAGTCTCACTGATTTTTATTAGCCGCGTTGTCGCGGGCTTTAGCGGAGTCTCACTGATTTTATTATCACGTGTCTCGGGCTTTAGTGGAGTCTCACTGATTTTTTTATCCACGTGTCTCGGGCTTTAGTGGAGTCTCACTGATTTTTATTACCAGTGTCTCGGGCTTTAGCGGAGTTCACTGATTTATTAGCCGCGTTTCTCGGGCTTTAGCGGGGAGTCTCACGGATTTTATTATCCACGTGTCTCGGGCTTTAGTGGAGTCTCACTGATTTTTATTATCCACGTGTCTCGGGCTTTAGCGGAGTCTCACTGATTTTTATTAGCCGCGTTTCTCGGGCTTTAGCGGAGTCTCACGGATTTTTATTATCCACGTGTCTCGGGCTTTAGTGGAGTCTCACTGATTTTTATTAGCCGCGTTTCTCGGGCTTTAGCGGAGTCTCACTGATGCAAATCAGAACTTTTCCATTTAAAAAAAAAAGCCATTTTTTCATCTCGCCCGTTTCAATCCTCGGGGTGACATTTCTGCATCGCTACCCTGACAATGTCCACGGCCTCGTTCACACCCCGCAGGAAATGTCTGTGTGAGCGCAGCACACAAGGAGTTAATAAGGACCAGGCTCCTCCCCGTACAAGGATAACCTTCCTCCCCACACGAGCCGCCGAGGCACAAGTGACGCAATCCCCCAGCCTGCGTGACTTAGAGAGGGACGGTGACAGGAGGCTTCACAACCAGACCCCAAAACCGGGAACTGGAAACCCACCAGGCGAGACCCCCAATTACTCCCCCGTCTCACCACACTGCGGGAGGGATCGGTGCTCCAGTGACACACACAGCACTGGGCGTCCTGCCCATCACTCATCCCCCAGGGGTTGTCATGGTAACGGGGATGATGCTGAATTAGGTGATGGAGCTACATACAGACACCTCCCCTCCTCCTCCTCCCAGAGGGGACCAGCGCAGATCCCCAGGAAATCAGCATGATACATTGTACAACTGGAATAATAATCTGCGCTCATTAGATTGCAAGCTCTGCAGAGCAGGGCTGCACCATGTTTGCACTTCATACTATCTACACACACACACACACACACACACACACGAGAAGTGTGCGTGGTCATCCTCAAGATCACTATATTGTTTAATCATTTTACAGGGGACTTTGAACATGACGACTCACTGATCCCCAATCTATTAATGTCCCTCCGAAGCGACAGGACAGGGGGTGTCCATGCACACTGGGGTGTATAATCCCAGCGCTAATGAACGCCACTGGAAACCAGGCCCCCGGTCTACAGACAGGAGCTGCTTGTGCTGAGGTGCGGAGACCTCCGACTCAGACACTTGTATTGTTTGGTGGACCCCAAAATTCACCCCCAAGGCGCCCACACCATCGTGCGCACCCCCGGCTGCGGAGACCCCCACATATTCACTAAACAGGATTCCCCATCCTTGTGACCCTTCTGCAAAGTTGACTGTATAAGAGGGGCCCCACACAGACCACCAACAATGGTGGCCCTTTGTGCCCCCCCCCCCCCCCCCCCGCCCTACATGTAACAGACATAACAGGACTGCAAACAGAGGGATCCACAGATCACCACCCCCTCCCCCGAGAGGATCCCACAAATGGCATGGGGACGCTGGCAAATGTGACTGCAGCGCGGTGACCTTCAGAATAACAGCACACAGCAAACACCATAGCGGAGACCCAGAACCAATCACTTATTCATCAGGAACAGCTGATGAAAACCAGGGGGAGGTGGGTGCATATACCTGCATGGGGGGCGGGGTGCATATACCTGCAAGGGTGGGGGAGATGGGGGGGGGGGGAGATGGGGGGGGGGGTGTTACCTTGCGCTGGAAGACCCTGCAGAATGGTGTTGGGTGCAGGCTGCATGTTTGTAGGGTGGGGGTGTTACCCTGCGCTGGAAGACCCTGCAGAATGATGGTGTTGTGTGGGAGGTTGGGTGCAGGTTACATGTTTGTAGGGTGGGGGTGTTACCCTGCGCTGGAAGAACCTGCAGAATGATGGTGTTGTGTGGGAGGTTGGGTGCAGGTTACATGTTTGTAGGGTGGGGGTGTTACCCTGCGCTGGGAGACCCTGCAGAATGATGGTGTTGGTTGGGGTGCGGTTGCATGTTGTAGTGTGCGCAGTGGGAGGTGTGTGACACTTGTGGTGTGTTGTGATCTGTGTTTGGGGGGGAGGAGGGGGAGCAGTCTCTGTAAGCTGCGTGGGACAGCGGCCCCTTACCCGTGTATGTCCTCACACCCCACTGTACTGCAACGCAGATCTTCCACCCCCCACCCCCATACCCCACTCGGGGTAAAATGATCTACACAATATAACCCCCCCAGATGTGCAGCGCCCCCACCCTGTCACCTGCGGGGCTCTGCATGATGGCTGCAGCTCCTGCCGGCTCGGAGTGCGGGGAGAGGAGGGGGGCGGAGGAGGGGGTTCCGGGAGGGGCTAGGGCTGCGTCATCCCACTTTCATTTAAAGACACAGCTCAGAGCGGGGACTCCTCCCGCCCCACTCACATCCAAGCGTGTATGCAGGGTGCCCACGTCACGTGCACTGTGTGCGCAGGATAGACACTGAACATGCATATTACAGAGGGCGTGCATATCCTGGGAAGTGTAAATACACAAGAATAAAACGATTCCGATCGATCAGACCACAAAGCACATTGCGAGGAGTATATACATATATATCCTATTAATGACTCAGAAAACGTCATACACTAGATCAATGTTTTTTAACCTTTTGGTTAAGGACCTTATAATTTTGTCACTAAATTCTCATAATAGTGTCTGAGATCAGATGTTTGTAAGGAACCCCAACCCTCTCTAATAGCGCGTCTGGGACCAGATGCACTTGTAAGGAACCTCAAACCTCTCAAATAGCGCGTTTGAGATCAGATGCATTGTAAGGATCCCCCCCCCCTCTAATAGCGCATCTGAGACCAGATGCATTGTAAGAACCCCAACCCTCTCTAATAGCGGTCTGGGACCAGATGCATGTAAGGAACCCCAACCCTCTCAAATAGCGCGTCTGAGATCAGATGCATTGTAAGGAACCCCAACCCTCTCTAATAGCGCATTGAGATCAGATGCATTGTAAGGAACCCCAACCCTCTCTAATAGCGCATCTGAGATCAGATGCAGTAAGGAACCCCAGCCCTCTCTAATAGCGCGTCTGAGATCAGATGCATTGTAAGGAACCCCAACCTCTCTAAAGCGCGGTCTCAGATAAGATGCATTGTAGGAACCCACACCCTCTCAAATAGCGCGTCTGAGATCAGATGCATTGTAAGGAACCTGAACCCCTTAATAGAGCGCCTGAGATCAGATGCATTGTAAGGAACCCCGACCCTCTCTAATAGCGCGTCTGGGACCAGATGCATTGTAAGGAACCTCAACCCTCAAATAGCGCGTCTGAGATCAGATGCATTGTAAGGAACTCAACCCTCTCAAATAGCGCGTTGAGATCAGATGCATTGTAAGGATCCCCAACCCTCTCTAATAGCGTATCTGAGATCAGATGCATGTAAGGAACCCCAGCCCTCTCTAATAGCGCGTCTGAGACCAGATGCATTGTAAGGAACCCCAACCCTCCTCTAATAGCGCGTCTGGGACCAGATGCATGTAAGGAACCCCAACCCTCTCAAATAGCGCGTCTGAGATCAGATGCATTGTAAGGGAACCCAACCTCTCTAATAGCGCGTCTGGGGACCAGATGCATTGTAAGGAACCTCAACCCTCTAAATAGCGCGTCTGAGATCAGATGCATTGTAAGGATCCCCAACCCTCTCTAATAGCGCATCTGAGACCAGTGCATGTAAGAACCCAACCCTCTCTAATAGCGCGTCTGGGACCAGATGCATTGGTAAGGAACCCAACCCTCTTAATAGCGCGCCTGAGATCAGATGACTTGTAAGGAACCCGACCCTCTCTAATAGCGTGTTTCCGAATAACTGAAAATTGCAGGGAACCCTTTGCAACCCAGGGTTCCTAGGAACGCCGGTTGAAAAACACTGCACTAGACAGAATGGAAACTGGTTTCAGGTCAGTGTAACCCTACACATTCATTTGCAGGGGAATGGGGGTTAGGTGGGCTAGTTAAATATTACCCTGTTGCATGAATTAGTGGGGGTAGACCAGGGCAAAACTGAACCCTGCAGAGAGTATTGCCCCTTGTGTTACACTGTATGTAGGGGCCTCAAAGGCCAGAATACAGACTGTCATGTTGGCAACATGTGGAAACAAAGCTATTGTTTGATATAGTTTTGTTTTACATGGAGGTGGGTGGAGATTTTGTTTATCGAAATGTCAAATAATGCTTTTAAATAAGAAACGTACAAATGTGATTAGGAAGAAATTATCCTGACTGAGATATAAGCAGCCTTATCGCAGGGGTGGCCAACCCCAGTCCTAAGGGTCACTAAGAGGTCAGCTTTTCAGTATATCCGCTTCAGCACAGGTGGCTCACAGGATGACAGCACCACCTGTGCGGAAGCAGGGATATCCTGAAAACCTGGCCCGTTGGTGCCTCGGAGGACTGGGGTTTGCCACCACTGCCTGATAGACAATAACACATGCTAGTTCAACATCAAAAACAAGCCAAACATAGATATACTGTTTATAAAGATTTATATATTTACACAAATAAATGTCATATACAAATATCACTACATAAACACTGTTGAATACATTAGACAACCACTCAGCTGTGGCACAGGATTTAATTTCGCACAGCCCCCCTAAGATACAATGCCTATGCTGGCAGCATTGTTCAGCTATTTCAATTCTGTGCCCCCCAAAAAATCTGAAGCAAAATGGGGAAAAGCTCCCAAAAACACACACACAAATAGGACATCTTATTCTATCCCAGAGAACGTATTAAAACTGATACAAACTCTCAAAACAGATAAACTGATATTGTGCTTAACGTGCAGTGCTGGGGAAACTATTCTACAATGTACATAACTGCAGGCTTCTGCAGAAGTGAGGATGCTACAGGAGAATAGTTACATTGAACAGGTATTACAGTGAAAAGCCTTCTTAGGTGTTTTAAAGCACTGGATTGCAGTCATTTCACAGTAGCGATGGAACATGTGGTTGTGGTTAGTCGGATATCACACCTCTGTATCATACATAATAAATGTCCATAGGAAATAGAAGATGTACGTACATAGAGGATATACAGTGAGGCTAGACTGCTTATGGATGCCACATGTTACCTAATCTTTAGTGTGTATATACACAGACCTGTGTTATTCTGCATAGTGTCGTCTTGTGTATATCAAGACATTAGATGTTGTAACCATTCCAGCTTCAACTGCAGACCAGTAGGCCGACGTTCATGCCTGTTTGGTTAATGTCGCGTTACCCTGGTATTAGGAGCAATATGGTGTAAGTCAATGAATTGTGTTTCCATGTGACTGCGGTCTTTTGAAGTGTGGTGTCACCAGAACCACTTCTTGTCATGACAGAATTGTGGCATGTGTCTATAAGTTCCTTGTACACAATACAATGGTATTTTAGGCAGGACAATGGGACAACCTTGTTTACATACGAGTGGACACGTGAATGCCCATTGAGGACAAAACACGAGTATAGAGAACATAAATAAAAAAACGCATGAAATCTGTAATATTTGATGCCTGCGTGATTACAGGTCAGCCACTCCCAGGAAACGACGGCAGAGGTTATCCATGCTGCTTTAAATGACAGGGACGTCATTGTACCTTTACCAGAGTATTTGTCAACCACTGAGTACTGTATACAAATAGCCCGCCGGCTCAGAGGGCTGGAATGTAGCCGGGGTTATCAATGAGCACTATAAGGGCGGATTGCTCGTCAGCGATGGCCGACTGCCTTCTTCAGCACCAGGAAGTATAGAACTTGGGACGCTTGCTTACGGTAATTGTTCCTGCAGAGTTTGAGCAGACTGAAGGAGCTCAATCCAGACTGATTCAGCATCTGTGTGAGAAATCAGGTACAGATTATCACTGCTGGTGTACAGGGAGAACACAGTACCTGTGTTGGAAAAACATTGCAGACACTGAGCACAAGTCTTGTGCCTGCAGCAGAACCGAGCGCATGTTTTGTGCCTGCTGCAGAACCCGAACGCATGTCTTGTGCTGCTTCAGAACCCGAGCACATGTCTTGTGCCTGCTGCAGAACCCGAGCGCATGTCTTGGGCCTGTGCAGAACCCGAGCGCATGTCTTGTGGCTGCTGCAGAACCGGGCATCTTGCCTGCAGAACCCGAGCGCATGTTCTTGTGCCTGCGCAGAACCCGAGAGCATGTCTTGTGCCTGCTGCAGAATCCGAGCGCATGTCTTGGGCCTGCAGCAGAATCCGAGCGATGTCTTGGGCCTGCAGCAGAATCGAGCGCATGTCTTGGGCCTGTGCAGAATCCGAGCGCATGTCTTGGGCCTGGCAGAATCTGAGCGCATGTCTTGGGCCTGCAGCGAATCGAGGCATGTCTTGTCTGCAGACAGAATCCGAGCGCAGTCTTGTGCCTGCTGCAGAATCCGAGTGCATGTCATGGGCCTTCTACAGAAAAGAACAGTCTTTGTGCCTGTGCAGAACTGAATGATGTCTTGTGCCTGCGCAGAACACGAGCGATGTCTTAAGCATGCTGCAAAATACGAGCGCATGTCTTACTGCTGCAGAACACGAGCGCAGTCTTGTGCCTGCGCAGAACACGAGCGCATGTCTTGTGTTGCTGCAGAACAGAGCGATGGTCTTGTGTCTGCCTGCAGAAACACGAGCGCATGTCTTGTGCCGCGCTACAGAAACCAAATGCATGTCTGTGCCTGCTGCAGAACCTGAACGCATGTCTTGTGCATGGGCAGAACCCGAGCGCGTGTCTTGTGCTGCAGAATAGGAAGACCTGAGCACCGGCCGTGGAATCCGAGCACAGGATCTGCATGAAATAACTGCCACTCTGTTCTGTTTTTCACTACGTAAAGAATCATTACAGAAGGTAAAGAAAGATTTACAGTTTGAGAAGAGAGATTTTGCCACGGCCCGGGACAGAGCTCCCGGTGGCAGGCCTTGGACTCTCATTTAACAATAACAAACAGAACCAAACCTGGTACAGAATTATAAAAAAAACTACTTGTTAAATGTGACCCATTGTATCTTACTCGCAGACTTCTCAGGAGTTCCATTGTCCTCTTGTCATCGTGATCGCTCTCCACTGTCTCCTGGATGGGGCAGGATGCGCAAAGCAATAAATTAAAGAGGTTGTGCGGCACTATGCATCAAAAAAGGTTAAAACAAGGCCTGCAGAAGCGCAGTGCATTCTTCAGTACAGCTGCGTGTTGCACAAGCAAGACTCGATAAAAAATAATTTGGTAACACGGGTTAGCATGTAGAGTGAAGTCAAACTAAACACAGAGATTGGCTTCCTCTCCGTTAAACACAGAGCACTTAACAAGGTGTTTCTCTGCAGAGCGACTCACCTCTCCTGCACTGTGGCTTCTGACAGCAGATCAACGCCTCCTGGGAATACACAAGAGGGAAGTTCCTCCTGCTATCCTGCAACTACTCTCGTCAATCCAGGAGTCAGAACAGTGTAGCGCAGGGGTCTGCCACTCCAGTCTCAAGGGCCACCAACAGGTCAGGTTTTGAGGATATCCTGCTTCAGACAGATGGCCTGTGATGAAAGGGATATCCTGAACACCTGATTGTTGGTGGTCTTTGAGGACTGAAGTTGCCCCCTGACACTGACAAGTGATTGGCTAAGTTGCTGATCATCCGTTTCCTGTAAAATCGATTTCACTAAAATAAATGGGTTCAAAATGCATCTTGGGTAACTTCTGCTGCACCGACAGCCAAAGTTTGTGGAAACGATCATTGACCAGGCCGGCACTAAATTCAACCTGCAGAATGATGGTGTTGTGTGGGAGGTTGGGTGCAGGTTACATGTTTGTAGGGTGGGGGTGTTACCCTGCGCTGGGAGACCCTGCAGAATGATGGTGTTGTGTGGGAGGTTGGGTGCAGGTTACATGTTTGTAGGGTGGGGGTGTTACCCTGCGCTGGGAGACCCTGCAGAATGATGGTGTTGTGTGGGAGGTTGGGTGCAGGTTACATGTTTGTAGGGTGGGGGTGTTACCCTGCGCTGGGAGACCCTGCAGAATGATGGTGTTGGGTGCAGGTTGCATGTTTGTAGTGTGCGCAGTGGGAGGTGTGTGACACTTGTGGGTGTGTTTGTGCATCTGTTTTTGGGGGGAGGAGGGGGAGCAGTCTCTGTAAGCTGCGTGGGACAGCGGCCCCTTACCAGTGTATGTCCTCACACCCCACTGTACTGCAACGCAGATCTTCCACCCCCCACCCCCATACCCCACTCGGGGTAAAATGATCTACACAATATAACCCCCCCAGATGTGCAGCGCCCCCACCCTGTCACCTGCGGGGCTCTGCATGATGCTGCTGCAGCTCCTGCCGGCTCCGGAGTGCGGGGAGAGGAGGGGGGCAGGAGGGGGTTCCGGGAGGGGCTAGGGCTGCGTCATCCCACTTTCATTTAAAGACACAGCTCAGAGCGGGGACTCCTCCCGCCCCCACTCACATCCAAGCGTGTATGCAGGGTGCCCACGTCACGTGCACTGTGTGCGCAGGATAGACACTGAACATGCATATATACAGAGGGCGTGCATATTCCTGGGGAAGGTGTAAATACACAAGAATAAAACGATTCCGATCGATCAGACCACAAAGCACATTGCGAGGAGTATATACATATATATCCTATTAATGACTCAGAAAACGTCATACACTAGATCAATGTTTTTTAACCTTTTTTGGTTAAGGAACCTTATAATTTTGTCACTAAATTCTCACTAATAGTGTCTGAGATCAGATGTATTGTAAGGAACCCCAACCCTCTCTAATAGCGCGTCTGGGACCAGATGCATTGTAAGGAACCTCAACCCTCTCAAATAGCGCGTTTGAGATCAGATGCATTGTAAGGCTCCCCAACCCTCTCTATAGCGCATCTGAGACCAGATGCATTGTAAGGAACCCCAACCCTCTCTAATAGCGCGTCTGGAGACCAGATGCATGTAAGGAACCCCACCCTCTCAAATAGCGCGTCTGAGATCAGATGCATTGTAAGGAACCCCAACCCTCTCTAATAGCGCATCGAGATCAGATGCATTGTAAGGAACCCCAACCCTCTCTAATAGCGCATCTAGAGCAGATGCATGTAAGGAACCCACAGCCCTCTCTAATAGCGCGTCTGAGACAGATGCATTGTAAGGACCCCAACCTCTCTAATAGCGCGCTCAATAAGATGCATTGTAGAACCCCAACCCTCTCAAATAGCGCGTCTGAGATCAGATGCATTGTAAGGAACCCTGACCCCCTCTAATAGCGCGCTGAGATCAGATGCATTGTAGGAACCCCGACCCTCTCTAATAGCGCGTCTGGGACCAGATGCATTGTAAGGAACCTCAACCCTCTCAAATAGCGCGTCTGAGATCAGATGCATTGTAAGAACCTCAACCCTCTCAAATAGCGCGTCTGAGATCAGATGCATTGTAAGGATCCCCAACCCTCTCTAATAGCGTATCTTGAGATCAGATTCATGTAAGGAACCCCAGCCCTCTCTAATAGCGCGTCTGAGACCAGATGCATTGTAAGGAACCCCAACCCTCTCTAATACGCTCTGGACCAGATGCATTGTAAGGAACCCCAACCCTCTCAATAGAGCGCGTCTGAGAATCAGATGCATTGTAAGGAACCCCAACCCTCTCTAATAGCGCGTCTGGGACCAGATGCATTGTAAGGAACCTCAACCCTCTCAAATAGCGCGTCTGAGATCAGATGCATTGTAAGGATCCCCAACCCTCTCTAATAGCGCATCTGAGACCAGATGCATTGTAAGGAACCCCAACCCTCTCTAATAGCGCGTCTGGGACCAGATGCATTGTAAGGAACCCCAACCCTCTCTAATAGCGCGCCTGAGATCAGATGCATTGTAAGGAACCCCGACCCTCTCTAATAGCGTGTTTCCGAATAACCTGAAAATTGCAGGGAACCCTTTGCAACCCAAGGGTTCCTAGGAACGCCGGTTGAAAAACACTGCACTAGACAGAAAATGGAAACTGGTTTCAGGTCAGTGTAACCCTACACATTCATTTGCAGGGGAATGGGGGTTAGGTGGGGCTAGTTAAATATTTACCCCTGTTGCCCATGAATTAGTGGGGGTAGACCAGGGCAAAACTGAACCCTGCAGAGAGTATTCGCCCCTTGTGTTACACTGTATGTAGGGGCCTCAAAGGCCAGAATACAGACTGTCATGTTGGCAACATGTGGAAACAAAGCTATTGTTTGATATAGTTTTGTTTTTCATGTGAGGTGGGTGGAGATTTTGTTTATCGAAATGTCAAATAATGCTTTTAAAATAAGAAACGTACAAATGTGATTAGGAAGAAATTATCCTGACTTGAGATATAAGCAGCCTTATCGCAGGGGTGGCCAACCCCAGTCCTCAAGGGTCACTAAGAGGTCAGCTTTTCAGTATATCCCTGCTTCAGCACAGGTGGCTCACAGGATGACAGCACCACCTGTGCGGAAGCAGGGATATCCTGAAAACCTGGCCCGTTGGTGGCCTCGGAGGACTGGGGTTTGCCACCACTGCCTGATAGACAATAACACATGCTAGTCTCAACATCAAACAAAGCTCAAACATAGATATACTGTTTATAAAGATTTATATATTTACACAAATAAATGTCATATACAAATATCACTACATATAACACTGTTGAATACATTAGACACCACTCAGCTGTGGCACAGGATTTAATTTCGCACAGCCCCCCCCTAAGATACAATGCCTATGCTGGCAGCATTGTTCAGCTATTTCAATTCTGTGCCCCCCAAAAAATTCTGAAGCAAAATGGGGAAAAGCTCCCAAAACACACACACAAATAGGACATCTTATTCTATCCCAGAGAACGTATTAAAACTGATACAAACTCTCAAAACAGATAAACTGATATTGTGCTTAACGTGCAGTGCTGGGGAAACTATTCCTACAATGTACATAACCTGCAGGCTTCTGCAGAAGTGAGGATGCTACAGGAGAATAGTTACATTGAACAGGTATTACAGTGAAAAGCCATTTCTTAGGTGTTTAAAGCACTGGATTGCAGTCATTTCACAGTAGCGATGGAACATGTGGTTGTGGTTTAGTTCGGATATCACACCTCTGTATCATACATAATAAATGTCCATAGGAAATAGAAGATGTACAGTACATAGAGGATATACAGTGAGGCTAGACTGCTTATGGATGCCACATGTTACCTAATCTTTAGTGTGTATAATACACAGATCCTGTGTTATTCTGCATAGTGTCGTCTTGTGTATATCAAGACATTAGATGTTGTAACCACTTCCAGCTTCAACTGCAGACCAGTAGGACCGACGTTCATGTCCTGTTTGGTTAATGTCGCGTTACCCTGGTATTAGGAGCAATATGGTGTAATGTCAATGACATTGTGTTTCCATGTGACTGCGGTCTTTTGAAGTGTGGTGTCACCAGAACCACTTCTTGTCATGACGAATTGTGGCATGTGTCTATAAGTTCCTTCTGTACACAATACAATGGTATTTTAGGCAGGACATGGGACAACCTGTGTTTACATACGAGTGGGACACGTGAATGCACATTGAGGACAAACACAGAGTATAGAGAACATAAATAAAACACGCATGAAATCCTGTAATTATTCGATGCCTGCGTGATTACAGGTCAGCCACTCCCAGGAAACGAGGCAGAGGTATCCTTCATGCTGCTTCTAAACTATGACAGGGACGTCATTGTACCTTTACCAGAGTATTTGTCAACCACTGAGTACTGTATACAAATAGCCCGCCGGCTCAGAGGCTGTGGAATGTAGCCCCGGGGGTTGCAATGATGTCACTATAAGGGCGGATTTGCTTCAGCTCGATGGCCGACTGCTTCTTCAGCACCAGGAAGCTATAGAACTTGGCTGACGCTTGCTTACGGTAATTGTTCCTGCAGAGTTTGAGCAGACTGAAGGAGCTCAATCCAGACTGATTCAGCATCTGTGTGAGAAATCAGAGTACAGATTATCACTGCTGGTGTACAGGGAGAACACAGTACCTGCTGTTGGAAAAACATTGCAGAACCTGAGCACAAGTCTTGTGCCTGCAGCAGAACCCGAGCGCATGTTTTGTGCCTGCTGCAGAACCCGAACGCATGTCTTGTGCCTGCTGCAGAACCCGAGCACATGTCTTGTGCCTGCTGCAGAACCCGAGCGCATGTCTTGGGCCTGCTGCAGAACCCGAGCGCATGTCTTGTGCCTGCTGCAGAACCCGAGCGCATGTCTTGTGCCTGCTGCAGAACCCGAGCGCATGTCTTGTGCCTGCTGCAGAACCCGAGAGCATGTCTTGGTGCCTGCTGCAGAATCCCGAGCGCATGTCTTGGGCCTCGCAGAACCGAGCGCATGTCTTGGTGCCTGCAGCAGATCCGAGCGCATGTCTTGGGCCCTGCTGCAGAATCCAGCGCATGTCTTGGGCCTGCTGCAGAATCCGAGCGCATGTCTGGGCCTGCAGCAGAATCCGACGCATGTCTTTGCCCTGCAGCAGAATCCGAGCGCATGTCTTGTGCCTGCTGCAGAATCCGAGTGCATGTCATGGGCCTTCTACAGAAACCGAACACGTCTTGTGCCTGCTGCAGAACTTGAATGCATGTCTTGTGCCTGCTGCAGAACACGAGCGCATGTCTTAAGCATGCTGCAAAATACGAGCGCATGTCTTGTACCTGCTGCAGAACACGAGCGCATGTCTTGTGCCTGCTGCAGAACACGAGCGCATGTCTTGTGTCTGCTGCAGAACACGAGCGCATGTCTTGTGTCTGCTGCAGAACACGAGCGCATGTCTTGTGCCTGCTACAGAAACCAAATGCATGTCTTGTGCCTGCTGCAGAACCTGAACGCATGTCTTGTGCATGCGGCAGAACCCGAGCGCGTGTCTTGTGCTGCAGAATAGGAAGCCCTGAGCACCAGGCCGTGGAATCCGAGCACAGGATCTGCATGAAATAACTGCCACGTCTTGTTCTGTTTTTCCACTAGTAAAGAATCATTACAGAAGGTAAAGAAAGATTTACAGTTTGAGAAGAGAGATCTTTGCCACGGCCCGGGACAGAGCTCCTGGTGGCAGGCCTTGGACTTCTCATTTAACACATAACAAGAACCCCAAACCTGGTACAGAATTATAAAAAAACTACTTGTTAAATGTGACCCATTGTATCTTACTCGCAGACTTCTCAGGAGTTCCATTGTCCTCTTGTCATCGTGATCGCTCTCCACTGTCTCCTGGATGGGGCAGGATGCGCAAAGCAATAAATTAAAGAGTGTTGTGCGGCACTATGCATCAAAACAGGTTAAAACAAGGCCTGCAGAAGCGCAGTGCATTCTTCAGTACAGCTGCGTGTACTGCAAGCAAAGCAAGACTGTAAATATTGGTAACACGTGGGTTAGCATGTAGAGCTGAAGTCAAACTAAACACAGAGTATTGGCTTCCTCTCCGCTTAAACACAGAGCACTTACAAGGTGTTCCTCTGCAGAGCGACTCACCTTCTCCTGCACTGTGGCTTCTGACAGCAGATCAACGCCTCCCTGGGAATACACAAGAGGGAAGTTACCTCCTGCTATCCTGCACTCACCCTCTCGTCAAATCCAGGAGCTCAGAACAGTGTAGCGCAGGGGTCTGCCACTCCAGTCCTCAAGGGCCACCAACAGGTCAGGTTTTGAGGATATCCCTGCTTCAGCACAGATGGCTCCTGTGCTGAAGCAGGGATATCCTGAACACCTGATCTGTTGGTGGCTCTTGAGGACTGAAGTTGCCCCCCCTGACACTGACAAGTGATTGGCTAAGTTGCTGATCCATCCGTTCTCCTGTAAAATCGATTTCACTAAATTAAATCGGGTTCACTAAATGCATCTTGGGTAATCTTCTGCTGCACCGACAGCCAAAGTTCTGTGGAAAAGATCATGTGACCAGGCCGGCACTAAATTCAATTGGTTCACTGCTAGAGAGAGCAGAGCTCAAAAAGGTGATGCTGTTTCAGAAGGGGAAGGGGATGTGACTTTGTATATGGTTGCTATAGGAACAAAAATTCTTGTTCCATTAGAATACAATAACAATGTCTTTAAAATTGTAAAAAAAAAAAAAATTAAATGCTACAAGTATTTTCTCATAGTACAGAACTGATTTATATAAAAAATAAACTCACAAATTGCTTGAACTGCAGCTTTAAGAGCTTTGTGGATCTGGTCCTTAGTCCCAACCCGAGAAAGAAGGGTCAATATAGATTGGGTCATAGCTGGTGTTGGCAACTCCACTCCTCAAGGGCCACCAACAGGCCAGGTTTTCAGGATATCCCTGCTTCAGCACAGATGGCTCAATCCCATACATGCTGAAGCAGGGATATCCTGAAAACCTGGTCTGTTGGTGGCTCTTGAGGACTTCTTTATTTGAATCAGTGTTTAGTGCAAGCGAAGGGGTTAAACTTCGCTTGAATTGCGGTCTTGTTAAAAGTCAGGGTCCCACGTGAATGCCAAGAACTGCCACACTCGCTGCGCCACCGACCACACGAAGCAGAACTGCCGGTATCCGTCAGCGGCTCACGTTTTCTGGTGTGTGAGGCTCTATCCGTGACGGCTCGTCTGTGCATGAGGAGCCGGTGTCCGTCAGCCTGCTCTCCTGCGGGTAACCCGGTTCCTCCAACAGCGTCGTTTCTACATTAATCAGAAGCAAAAGTCCCGTCTCTCATAGAATACACAGAGGCACCAGCGCTGGAAGGTACAGGCTCTGTGATTCCCACTCACCAAATACATCCGTTCACTTCTTACACTGCACTAATCTCAGATTATTAATGCCAAACACACTGAAGCTACTGTGGGTGCAGCACTTGCCAGCTCTCACACTGTCAGTACAATGTGAGATTGGTAAAGGCAGGAGCAATGTTCGGTGAAAACTCATACCCATCCCGTCTGGTTGCTGTCGCATTCTCTCCATCTCCGGTTCTGCTCGGCCTTTCCTGACATTCTTGGAGCCGTGTGGCAAGAGGCAACGTGTAAATACCTGAAACAAGGGGTCACGGGTCAGTGGGTAAAGGCGTGGCCGTTATGGGGATGGCAGTGGAACGCATCAGTGGAACGGAGTGAATAAATGGAGGTGTGCAAGAGAAATGCTCGCAGATTAGACTGATGCAACCTGGGAAATCTGTAGTTCATATTCTGTAATCGCTCTGCATTGTGCTGAAGTCTTCCTTTGGAAACCAATGATGCTTCTACCTATCGCTCCCAATGCACCAGGAGAGGATGCAGCTGCTCATGGAACCCGGGAGGAGGATTCTGGAGCCTGTCTAGATGTAGTTCTGCAGTTGGCTTTGAGCCAAGAGCTATTTTCTATACCCTTTTGTGGAGGCCATAAGACTTTCAGTAATGTCCTATCTCAGGCATGGCTTAAAAAAAAGCAGGTTAAACATGGAAATAAATCTGAACGTTAAAAATTACAGTTAGCAACAGCATAATTCAAAATATTGCGAGCAAATACAACAACAAAGCAAAGATGAGAATAATGAACGTTTGTCACCTTCAGTCAGGAAGGTATTGAATGGGTGATCAGAGACAGCTCACCAAAAGCAGGTCGCTGTTGATCAGAGGCTGGGAGGGGTTGGACAGCAACCACTCTATCCCGCCCATCTCCTTCCATTCCATCAGTTTGCGGGTGGGAGGAGCGATATCCACAGAGGTCACCGTGTCTGTGAAGTCCATCAGCTGCTGGCGCATGGTGCCACTGCTCAACTCCTTCTCACCATCCACAAGCAGATTCCTCCTCCTCTTGCTTCTTTTCCTCTCCACAGGCGCTAAACACAAGAAATCAGTCTTTAGGGCTCGCTCCCGAGCAAAGTTACCAGTCTTTCAAAGGAAGCATTTCATTCGAAGACAATGATTATCTTAACTCTCGCGCCAACCCATACCCCTAATATCCTTACATTTACTCCTCAAGTCTCTGTATGCTTCCCAACCCCACAACCTTCTTTCTCACTCAATAACGGGCACTACTGCTACGTCTCATTCACTAACCAGCAGTTCTGTTACCTCTCACGGGCACTACTGCTACGTCTCATTCACTAACCAGCAGTTCTGTTACCTCTCACGGGCACTACTGCTACGTCTCATTCACTAACCAGCAGTTCTGTTACCTCTCAGGGTCTCTGAGCTAGTAATATATATTATCTGTAACTGGCATGCAATGTTTATATAATGTATACCCTGATCACTTAATTAACCATTGTATGTGTAACCATGTACTCTGTTCATCATAACTCTGCTGCCAGGCGGACATGAGTGAGGAGAACGAGAGAGAGGTAACTCTCACGGTATTACTGCATGTAACACGTTATAACTCTGTGCCCGGGGACATGTGTGGAGCGAGAGGTACTCTCACTGTATTACGCCTGTAACACGTTATAACTCTGTGCCCGGGACAGTGTAGAGCGGAGAGTAACTACTCACTGTATTCACTGCCTGGTAAACACATTTTATAAATACATAATGATTAGATTGGGGCAGGATAGTGAGGTGTGTGCGTCATTTCTTTGTAGGTTTACGAGGATTTATTTTACTGTAGATTACACACACCCAAAAATAATTTGCTTTTACGGATCCGATTACTTTTTTCCTACCAATAAAAAACAGTGTAATCTTATTATATATACAGCAGGCCGGGCCAAGCTCATACGGCGGGTTCCCTTCCAGGCCGCCGCTGTTGTAGAAGCGGAAATCGCCATAAAGCGCGGGCCATACTGTACTGTATTGTACCTTTGGAAAACAGAGAGTGCCAGAGTGAAAACCGACTGGTTCGCGACAATGGATCTGACAAGGAGTTTCGCACGAACAATTGTCTTAAAAACTGCTGCTTAGAAGTGACAGCCCGGATAATCAGTCTGGAGCGCCTCATGCCGAAAAATCGCCGGAAAACGGAAAAAAAAAGCGCCGAAACGAATGAATATGGGTGTTTACATTGGAAGCGCTGTATGAGCGGAACGCCGAATAAACGCGGAACGCCAGATTATAAAGCGGAGCGTGTAAAGCGGAACGCCATAAGCGGGAGCGCACGTATTTTGTTTTAAAGCGAAAACGACATAAAGAGGGGCGCTTACGGCTATACTGTGTCATAAATAAAATGGCAGCACAATTATATAAGGCAGTGCTGCCCCTCGTGGCAGTGTCAGCAGTATTACACTTGCTCTACAGAGTGTATGGGGGTGGTATTCATTCTATGTATGTGTTTTATTTACATACGCGATCAATGTACATAGCGGCTTCACAGCCGTAATACACAAGACATAATCATTATAATATCATGGGAATAAGTGCTTCAGACCAAAAGTAACATTAAGAAGTCCCTGCCCGAAGAGCTTACATCGAATTGGTAGGGAGAAGTACGAGACAGTAGGAAGGTGTTCTGGACAAGTGCGTCTGCAGGGGGCCCAGCCATGTATGAGGGTTATAATTCCACAGTGGCTATTGTACTATGCTCTGACAAGTGTGTTTAAAATGGGTCGTAAAGGTGAAAGAGAGCGGTGATAGTGGTGGTATTAGGAAGGCGCATTCCAGAGTGTGGGGCATCAGTGAAAAGTTTTAGGGGGAGAGGGCTTTAGATAAAAGGGGGTAGAAGAGAAGAATCCTGGAGCAGACGAGAGTCGGCATTAGTGAGAATTAGGGCTGAGATTAAGGAGGGCAGAGGAGGTTATAGTCAGAATAGTGAGATGTAAGGAGAAGCAGAGGCGGGGGGTATAGTGAGAATTCGGGTGAGATGTAAGGAGGGGCGGGGCACAGAGGGGGTATAGTCAGGAGATTAGGGTGGCCATGTTAAGGAGAAGCCGAGGGGGTATAGGGAGAGATAGGGGGGAGAGTGAAGGAGGGGCAGAGGGGTTATAGTGAGATATTAGGGTGAGTGAGATGTAAGCAGGGGAAGAGTAGGGTATAGTGAGATATTCGGGTGAGATGTAAAGAGAAGGCAGAGGAGGGTTAATAGTGAGATATTAGGGTGAGATGTAAGGGGGGCACCCAGCAGAGAGGAGGGTTTATCGTGAGATAGTAGGTGAGATTAAGCAGGGGCAGAGGAGGTTCTGATATAGTGAGATAATTAGGGTGGCGAGATGTAAAGGAGGAGCAGAGGAGCGGGTTTTTTATAGTGAGATATTAGGGTGAGATGTCAGGAGGGGCAGAGGGGGGATATAGTGGAGATATTAGGTTAGGATGAGAGTAGGTTAAGGAAGGGCCGAGGGGGGTATAGTGAGAAATTAGGGTGGTGAGATGTAAGGAGAGGCAGAGGAGGGGTATAGTGAGATATTAGGGGGTTGTTTGGGTGAGGAGGGGCAGAGGAGGGCCATAGGAGATATTAGGGTGGGAGATGAGGGAGGGGCAGAGGGGGGTATAGTAAGAGATTAGGGTGAGATGTAAGGAGAGAAGCAGAGGAGGGTATATAGTGAGAGATTAGGGGGAGAGGTAAGGATGGGGCAGAGGAGGGTTTATAGTGAGGATTAGGATGAGATGCGGTAAGCAGGGGAGAGGAGGGTATAGTGAGATATAAGGGTGAGATGTAGAGAAGCAGATGGAGGGTATAGTGAGATATTAGGGTGGGAATGTAAGGAGGGGCAGAGGAGGGTATATAGTGAGATATTAGGGTGAGAGGTAAAGCAGGGGCAGGCCCAGAGGAGGGTTTTATAGTGAGATGAGATATATTAGGGTGAATAGATGGAGGAGGAGCAGAGGAGGGTTATTATAGGGAGTTTAGGGTGAGATGTAAGGCAGGGCAAGAGGGGGCTTAGTGAGCTATTAGGATGAGAGGTAAGGAAGGGGCAGAGGGGGGGTTTAAGTGAGAAATAGGGTGAGAGTAAGGAGGGGCAGAGAGATGTTAGTGAGATATTAGGGTTGTGATGGTGTTGAGGAGGGGCAGAGGAGGGCATAGTGAGAATTAGGGTTGAGATGTAAGGAGGGGCAGAGTGAGGGTTAGTATAGTTGAGATATTATGGGTGAGATGTAAGGAGGGGGCCGAGGAGGGTTATGAGATAATTAGGGTGAGATGTAAGGGAGGCAGGGCAGAGGAGGAGGAGGCGTTTATAGTGAGAGATTAGGGGAAGATGTAAAGGAGGGGCCAGCCCAGAGGAGATATCGTGAGAATATTAGGGTGAGATGTTAAGGAGGGGAGAGGGGGGTTATAGTGAGATCTTAGGGTGAGATGTAAGGAGGGGCAGAGGGGATCGTTAGTGAGATATTAGGGTGAGATGTAAGGAAGGGCAGAGGGGGGTATAGTGAGGATATTAGGGTGAGATGTAAGCAGGTGGGCAGCGGAGGGTATAGTGAGAGATTAGGGAGGTGGTGAGATGTAAGGAGGGACAGAGGGAGGGCCATAGTGAGATATTCAGGTGAGATGAAGGAGGGGCAAGAGGAGGGTATAGTGAGATATTTAGGGGGTGAGATAAGGAGGACAGAGGAGGGCATAGCGAGATATTAGGGTGAGATGTAAGGACGGGGCCAAGAGGAGGGTATAGTGAGGATATTAGGATGAGATGTAAGGAGGGGCAGAGGAGGCGTATAGTGAGATATTAGGGTGAGATGTAAGGAGAAGCAGAGGAGGGTATAGTGAGAGTTAGGGGGAGATGTAAGGAGGGGCA
Organism: Ascaphus truei; assembly: GCA_036426205.1. Lineage (NCBI taxonomy): Eukaryota > Metazoa > Chordata > Amphibia > Anura > Ascaphidae > Ascaphus > Ascaphus truei. The sequence goes on from CM071587.1 coordinate 7,240,995, forward strand.
CAGAGAGAGGAGGGTTATAGTGAGGATATTAGGATGAGATGTAAGCAGGGGCAGAGGAGGGTATTAGAGATGAGATATTAGGGTGCGATGTAAGGAAGAAGCAGAGGAGGGTATAGTGAGAGATATTAGGGTGAGATGTTAAGGGAGGGGCAGGGGAGGTTTTTATAGTGAGATTTAGGGTGACTGAGATTGTTGTAAGCAGGGGAGACAGAGGAGGGTTTTTTTTATAGGAGATAGTAGGGTGAGATATGTAAGGAGGAAGCAGAGGAGGGTAGAGTGGATATAGGGTTGAGATGTAAGGAGGGGCAGAGGGGGGGGATATAGGAGATATTAGGATGAGAGGGAAGGAGGGCAGAGGGGGGTATTTTTATTATAGTGAGAAATTAGGGTGAGAGCGTAAGGAGAGGCAGAGGGAGTGTTATAGTAGCACGCTATTAGGGTTTGATGTGAGGCGGGGAAGAGGAGGGACATAGTGAGATATAGGGTGAGATGTAAGGAGGGGCAGAGAGAAGAGGAGGGTTAGTGAAGATATTAGGGTGAGATCTGTGAAGGAGGGCAGAGGAGGTATTAGTGTGAGATATTTAGGGTGAGATGGAAGGAGGGGCGAGGGAGGATAGTGAGAGATTAGGGGAAGGAATGTAAGGAGGGCCAGAGGAGATATAGTGCGTATTAGGGTGAGATGTAAGGAGGGGCCAGGCAGGGGGGGTTATAGTGAGATATTAGGGTGAGATGTAAGGAGGGCAGAGGAGGATATAAGTGAGATATTAGGGTGAGATGTAAGGAAGTGGCAGGAGGGGGGGTTTTTTTTGGGGGGTTTATGGGAAGATATTCGGGTTGAGATGTAAGGAGGGGCAGAGGGGTGGTTTATCGTAGATATTAGGGTGAGATGAAGGAGGGGCAGAGAGAGGGTAAGTGGATATGAGGGTGCGATGTAAGGAGGGGCAGAGGAGGGTTTATAGTGAGAGATTAGGGGAAGATGAAGGCAGGGGCAGGCGAGGAGATATAGTGAGATTAGGGTTGAGATGTAAGGAGGGGCAGAGGGGGCGTATAGTGAGAAGATTAGGGCGAGATGTAAGGAGGGGCACAGAGCGAGGATATATGTGAGATATTAGGGTGAGATGTAAGGAAGGGCAGAGGGGGTTTAGTGAGAGATTAGGGTGAATGTAAGCCGGGGCAGGGAGGGTTCTAGTGAGATATTAGGGGGTGGATGTAAGGCGGGAAGGGAGGGCATTAGCGAGATATTAGGGTGAGATGTAAGGAGGGCAGAGAGGGATAGTGGAATTGGATGAGAGTAAGGAGGGCAGAGGGGGGATAGTGAGATATTAGGGTGAGTGTAAGGAGGGGCAGAGGGAGGTATTAGTGAGTATTAGGGTGAGATGTAAAGGAGGGGAGAGGAGGGTATAGTGGATTGGGGGTGAGAGTGTAGGGCGGGGCAGAGGGGGGTATAGTGAGATAGTAGGGTGAGATTGTAAGGAGGGGCAGAGGAGGGTTTCTAGTGACATTAGGGTGAGATGTAGGAGGGGCAGAGGAGAGGATTAGTGAGATATTAGGCGTGAGATGTAAAGGCGGGGAACAATAAAGTTATAGTGTTTATTTAATCTATATATATTATAATTAATTAAAATAATTATATACTTATATATTGTCTTTTAACACCTTGTTCATTTACATGTGTGTAATGATATGTGAAACCTCCATTAGGGGCACCTATCAACAGGAAAACAAGTTGTATATTGGTTAATAAATGAATACAAGCGAACATAATAATGACGTCACTAATTCTAATTAGCGAAATAGAGCTATGAAGTGATTGAATACATTGCACTCACCACGCCCCCAGTGCGCATGCGTGACTGGCCGTGCTGATGCTGCTGCTAGACCACAATTCCCGGCAGCCTCCGCGCATTCACGCGAGGACTTGGGGGGCGGGATCTGGCGGCGTTTATTAGGGGCGGGCGCGGGACTGGAGGAGAGTCTCTTCCGCGCGGCCATGGTTTGCACAAAAGGGGTGGGACAACCGGTGCCATCCTCCGCCGGACGCCGCTCCTACGTATCCGGTTAGGGGGGAGATGACCTGGGGTCCCGCCGTGGTGGGCGGGAGGTGGATTATTGGAAGCGGGGTGGGACTAGGGCAGCCGGTTTTAAGAGGAGCAACTCCGGGGGCACATGAGGACTGAGAGCTATATATAATCGCCTGTATGTTGTATATGTATCATCTATAGGGTGTTTGTGTATAGATCTAAGGTGTGTGTAATTCCACCAAGTTCTGCCATTGTGTATGTAGCTCGGGCGTGTGTATATTAGATTTCGGGGTTTGTAATCTATTGTTCTGCACTTGTGTATGTGAATAGAAATTAGGGGTGTGTGTAACATCTAATTACTTTATCTGTACACTCCTAAGATGTTTGTTAATCCCTATATACATGTTGGCAGAAGCGAGATCTATGAGCACCAATCTCCCCACGTGTTGTCACCACCCACATGGGTTTAAGAAAGGGCAAATTTTTCAAGGGTTGCTGACTTCTCTGGCAGGGAGGATGGGGTTTAATGGTGACCTCTGACCCCCCCAATGTTAACGTACTGCTGGAAAGGTTGACATTACTTTGTATATAGTCCGCAGGCGGGATGAGCTGCAGGTGAGCTGAGCTTACATGGGGGTCTTCGAGGCTATTGGAGTGATATATATGCATCTATATGAAGACACAACACAACTGGGGGTCTTCAGGTTTAGAGCAAAGTTTAAAACCGCGTCCCATGATGACATAAACTGAAAAACAGCTGGAAGTACCGGCAGGATGTCGGTGGTGAGAAGGGTTTGTCTGAAGCGCAGGCGGGAGATTGGGGGCGGTGGGGACGGTGACAGTTGGGGGGGTGACCTGCAGATTCTAACTCTCCCGTTATCTTTAGGGCACGCGCTCAGGTCGGCGACGCGAGGGCATGTCGCTGAGTTCTGGGTGCCCCAAAGGGTACGTGTCCATTTGGTCAGACATGCACAAGCCTCTTATCCATGCTCAGCAGTGATGGGGTTAAAATGGCTTTAGTTCCGTCTGGGGAAACACACCTGGTATTTATGTGCTAACTAGGTGGGGATTCTAAACTATGCAGAGGCATAAGGCACTACAGGGTTTTTTTTGGGTTCCAGGTTAAAATCTCCTGACAAAGGCCTGTGTGCCCTGCAGCAGAGTTAAGTCCCCAGGGCCAGAGAACGATGTATTGTATAACCCAGGAAGGTCGGAATAGGGGTAATATATGACGTCTGGATCCCAGATCTGCAAATCCCGCGCCCTGAAAGGGTTTAAACCCCACGTGGCGATGATGACATTAAACTGAAAACAGCTGGAATTACCGGCCAGACTGTGGTGGTGAGAAGGGTTGCTTGAGCGCTGTGGAGTTTTTTGGGGGGGGAGAGTCGTAGTGTTCTGTGGAACTGGATCAAATTTCCTTCCAAAAAAACATTAATCCCCTATTTATTCTGCGTCCTTGAAACGGGTCCCGACGAAAATCCTCCGCCCCAGGCACTTGCCTGTGTGCGGCCCGCCTACTGCGTCGTCAAATTGGACATCACCCGCCGTGGCGTGCCATGGGTAACGTGGGTATCTGCCTGCGAGGACATTCTCGTTGCCATTGGCAAGAGCCGAGGACGGTCACGTCATTTGATGCTGCAATTTTGGAAAGGAGGAGCCGAACCGCCACATGTTACGCTTATCTCAGGCCATATAAGCCTGAGCGCGCCATCTGTAATAGGGGGCGGACATTTTTGCCGCCAGCCTATTGGAGGGTGAGGGGCGACAGGAATATTTGGGGGCGTTGAGTGCTGATTCTAAACTCCCCACCATCTTTAGGGTCTCTGGTCGTGAATGAGGAAGATTGCTGTTAGTGCCAAGTAAGGTACGTGTCCATTATTGGGGATCAGACGCACATATATGTTATCGCACGTACACCATACACAGTAGTGCTGTACAAAATGAAGCTGCCTTGTGTGTAGCATGTGGTTTAATTGAAAGGAAATGAGAGGTTTTGCCCAATAACAAACGGAGCGGACTCGCATTTTCCCAATTCAAAGACCGTTGCTCGATGTACGCCCTGCGGATCGGTGATCTGATTGCGATGTTGTCATTTACACTTGTTAGATCTTCTAAGATCAGGTCATTCTAGGGCAAGCAAAACCTTCTCCAGGGGGAGGCTACTGAAACGCCACGCAATGCATGCGTACTTAAATCCCTATCTGTTACCTCTCACGGGGCACTACAGCACGTTCTCATTCACTAACCAGCAGTTCTGTTACCTCTCACGGGCACTACTGCTATGTCTCATTCACTAACCAGCAGTTCTGTTACCTCTCACGTACTAATTGGCAGGAATCTGGCGCTTCCGTCGGACAGCTTCACTTGGTTACCCGCACCATGTTAGGTCGAACCAGAGTTAAGGAGGCTCCGGTATGCATCAACCCTGTAGCCCTCCTGGTACTGATGGTCACCGGGCAGATGCTGCCGTCCGTAGTCGTTGAGTTCCACCTGGATCGTGGCGACTCGGTACACCCTGCCAGTGACAGCACCCATCGGGCAATCGGGACCCGGAGCTTGGGGAGGCTGATGGGTGATCTTGATCTCGTAGTGCTGCTCCGATCTCGGCGCCAGTCCCACACAGGCGATGGGATGTGGTGTGGGGATAAATGGCCCGGAGCTGGGGGAGCATCAGGGCTATCCAGCTAGAGGTGGTCCGTCTGATTGCACCACCTCTCGTGGGCAAACTGCCAGCCGGGATCTGGAGCTGGGGGAAGCGGGTCGGTTCTCCGGGAAGAAACAACGGTCTTTTCTGCGAGTAGAGGTGTTCGGTTGGTGGAGACCGAAATGGTTGGCTGGGGTCGCCGGTGGAGCCGTGGTCGGGCTGCCTTAAGTCAATCAAGGCCGACTCTCAGGTTGTGGCCAACTCGCGGTCCGTGGCCCAATCCCGCACCTCAGGTATGTATTTCTGCAAAAATTGCTCTTTTATGAGCAGGTCAAGGAGGGACTTAAAAGTCCTCACTTTGCACCCGGATACCCACTGCTTCGTGTTGTGCGATACAAATTCCATATGGGAGTCCTCTAATCCTTTGTCCAAGGCTCTGAACTGGATCTGGTAGGTCTTGGGGGGGTATCTCGTAAAGAGTGATGAGGGGTTCCTTTACCAGCAGGTAATCGCCGGCATCTCCCGGTACGCCTCTGCTGCTTTTCTGCTCAGTTGGATGGAGAGGTACTTTACCCAGTCTTCCTCGTGCAGTTAATGGAGGAAACACTGGTGTTCAAAGGTTTGCAGGTACCCACCGGTGTCCTCGTTGAATCTGGCAAAGCTGCTGTAGGTCAGACGGGCATGACATCTTACCTGGGAGCTGTGGGTCGATTATCGGCTTTCCCATCTGTGCCGCCAGGATCTGGAGCGCTAATCAGTTGCATCTCCACCATGGGCCCTTCTCCTAGGGCGGCCAAGGTTGCCGCGATCTAGTCCGCTGGTTGAGGGCCGGCGTGAGTATGGGTCGGCACTCTCGTCCTCCGAGCTGGAGGACAAGGTCTCCGACACGGAAGCTGGGAGGGGATTCTCCCCAGACTCCACTGGGGCTATTTGCTGCTGTGCTTCATACCGGACCAGGTCCGCGACCATGTCCTTCTTTCATCAGGCCCTCCGTCGGCAGCCCATACCCCTTGCAGCGAAGCGTAACCAGATCCTTGTTCCAGGACTTGTATTGCGATGCCATTGTCTTGCTCGAATCTTTCTTTCATCGGCTAAGATAACTACTGTGGGTTGAGGTGAACTATGACCGGGTATAGAGTCCCTGTAACACTGTAACACTGTTCTGCAATCTCGAACACTAACTCCAGGATCAGCTGTGGAGCTCGCTTACCCTTTACATACTTTTCCTGTCTCCATAGAAAAGCATGGAGGAGGAGGTGCCAACCAATCACAGCGTGGATGTTACACGATGGCCACTCACAGAACGAGGCCTTGGCTGTGATGGACCAATCCAGCCCAGGGCGTTGACTGTGCGTCTAGGACAGCCCAGGGGTGGGTTTAAGGAGAGCAGGGATTTCAAACCGGCCAATTAGAACAGCGCCTACGGGGCTTATACACAACAACGGTTCCCCCAGCCGGAAGGCTATCTCCTGCAGAGATAGGCGCCTCAGTGTCTGTGATGAACAAAGGCTCCGCTCATCGAGCCAACGTCTCTCAGACAAGAGGGCCGCCCATCCCCACTCTCACATTGTCCCCAAGCACTGCACCTCTGCACCCATCCCCATTCTCACATTGTCCCCAGGCACTGCACCTCCGCTGCCCATCCCCACTCTCACATTGTTCCCAAGCACTGCACCTCCGCTGCCCCTCCCCACACTCACACTGTTCCCAAGCACTGCACCTCCGCTGCCCATCCCCACACTCACACTGTTCCCAAGCACTGCACCTCCGCTGCCCATCCCCACACTCACACTGTTCCCAAGCACTGCACCTCCGCTGCCCATCCCCACTCTCACATTGTCCCCAGGCACTGCACCTCCGCTGCCCATCCCCACTCTCACACTGTCCCCAAGCACTGCACCTCTGCACCCATCCCCATTCTCACATTGTCCCCAGGCACTGCACCTCCGCTGCCCCTCCCCACTCTCACATTGTTCCCAAGCACTGCACCTCCGCTGCCCCTCCCCACTCTCACATTGTTCCCAAGCACTGCACCTCCGCTGCCCATCCCCACACTCACACTGTTCCCAAGCACTGCACCTCCGCTGCCCATCCCCACTCTCACATTGTTCCCAGGCACTGCACCTGTGCCACCCACACTCACTAACCAGCAGTGCTGTTACCTCTCTCTCACTAACTGGTAGCACTGATACCTCTCAGGCAGTGTGTATGTGTGTGTGTGTGTGTGTGTTGCCCACAGCTGTACTTAGCACTTTGCAAGAGAGACAATACAGTACAAGGAATTATAGTATAATAAGTGCAACAGATACGATAAGACAATATGAAAGCAAATCCCTGCCCCAGAGAGCTTACACTCTAAGTGGTATAATAGGAGACTTACAGAGACAGCAGGTGAGGGAATAAGTGCTGTAGATGGCAGTCATTGGTAGGAGCGGCTGTGGGACAGCGGCCATGAGGCCAGGCTGTTGGGATGCTTCATTTAAGAGGTGAGTTTTAAGGTTTGTCTTAATGGTGGGGAGAGAAGGTGCTCGGCTCATGCTGAGTGTGAGGGAGTTCCAGAAGTAATGCCAGAGATCAAAGCCGATATGTAGGAAGGAGCAGATGAGCGGAGAGCCTTTAAATTAAGTAGGAGAACTTTGTGGGTGACCTGAAACTTGATGGGAAGCCAGAAGAAGGATTTAAGGAGGAGATTTGCAGACACTGTTTTGGGAGAAAGTGACATTATTCTAGCAGCAGAATTTAGGATACATGGCAAAGGGGAAAGTTGTGAGGCAGGGAGGCCTGTTAGCAGTATGTTACAGTAATCCAGGCGGGAGAGGGTAAGGGCATGCAGTAGTTTTAGCAGTAGCGTGACAGAAGAAAGGACGGATCTTGGCAATATTATGGAGGAAGAAGCGACAAGTTTTAGCCACGCCGTGAATGGAGAAGGAAAAGGAGGAGTCAAATGTTCCTCCTAAGCGACGTGCTTTGGCACGAGGATAGATGGTAGTACCATTTACAGTGATGGGGATATTGGACCAGGTTTAGGGGGAAATATGAAGAGCTCAGTTTTAGTCATATTAAGTTTAAGGCGGCGAGCGCCATCCACGAGGATATGTCCCGGAAGTAATCAGAGACTTGGGACTGTATTGCAGGTGTGAGGTTGAGATAGATAGATAGATAGATAGATAGGAGTGATACAGTAGATAGATAGATAGATAGATAGATAGATAGATAGATAGATAGATAGATAGATAGATAGATAGAATATCTATAGAGATTATATCTAAAGCCAAAAGAGTTCATCAAGTCAGCAAGTGATAGTATGTAGAGAGAGAGAAAAGGAGAGGTTCCAGAACAGAGCCCTGAGGTAAAACCAACAGACAGATCAACAGAAGACGAAGACATGTTGGCCTCAGAGATAGAAAATGTGCAATGAGAGGTAAGATGAGAACCAGGACAGAGCTTGGTTTTGCATATACCCAAAGAGTTTAGAATATGAAGGCGAAGAGAGTGATCAACAATATCGAAGGCAGCAGAGAGGTAAATGGAGCAAATGTCTTGAGAATAGCCAGTAGAACCGGTAGGAGGGGGGTGAGGGGGTGAGTGATGGTGGATGATAGGAGGGGATGGTCACAGAGTGGAAAGGGGGAGACAGAAATCAGAAAGGAAACAGTTTTTAGTAAAGACCAGGTCTAAATGGTGACCATCCTTGGCGGTACTGGAATTGGTCCACTGGTGGAGACCAAAGGGAGGAGGTTAATGAGAGAAGGCGAGATGCCCAGGAGACTGTGTACCCCCAGCAAAAGCATAGGAGACTCGGAGAGAAAGAATAAAAGCCAGGCTTCAAAGTGAGAGAGAAAGGTAGAGGATGTATAGGTCGCTGGTCTGTAGAAGAGACAGAAGAGACAGAAGAAAGAGAGAAAAAGCTGGATAGCGTGAACCTCAAAAGGAAGGGAAAGAAACAGATGAATGTATAGGGCGGAGCTGATATTGGCAGCGGGAGAAGAGGTGAAACCTACCCCTCCACCCCCCGGCCATTGAGGCGTGGAGCGTGAGAGAGGGAGAGACCACCATAGGAGACAGCAGCCCCCACAGCGGTCATCTTGTGAGAGCGAGAGCAGAATAGGCCATGTACAAGCAGAGCCTGTATTGTACGAGTCTCCCATTGTATACATTGTACTTGTACATTGACTTATCCTGTCACTGCTATATCTGAACGCAATGTCACACGCCAGGGTAAGGACACTTTAGGACATCCCCACTGTGCATTACAAACACATCATGTGGTTCCCAGTCTGACACAGGTCCTGCAACAGCATCTGAACCTCGTGTTTCATTATTTTATTACTAAAGTGGTTTACCCTATGCTAGGCGGTCTAGGACATTTGCTCACGGCCGTTTCGCCACCGGCACCTCGCCGCGACTCCTCCGCCGCTGGCCGCTAAAGTAAACCCCCTACCTTAACTGCTAAAATCCCTTAAATTAATCCCCTACCCTAACCGCTAAAATCCTTAAGTTAACCCCCTACCATAACCAGTAATAAAACTTACCTTAGAAGCATCTGGCAGCGGGGATTCCAGCGGTGAATCGGCTGCGGCGGAGGGTCAGCCTGCGGCGAAGCGTTGGTGACCATTTGGTCGTGGCGCAACGGCTGCGACCAAATGTCCCATCCCGACACCAGGAGCTCTCCTCCAGCCCACTCCCTTCTGCAGGCAGGTACTGCTTGGTTTGAATAACTGATTATATCCCACATAAAAGTGTGAAACATGCACCTGAAACATCCACAGGCTCCAGAACGAAGGCTTCCTCTTCATTAGACAGCAGCGTCGTGTGGTCAACCAGATCATCGTTTGCTCCCGGCTGGTCAGGAACCGCACCCTTCAAACCGACTGCTGATATCACAGAGAATACACGTATGTATTTAGTTACAAAACATCATGCATGGATGTAAACATTACATGTCTCACACTGTGAAGAGTGCTGTCAACCAGGAGTGGTCAACTCTAGTCCTGAAGGGCCACCAACAGGCCAGGTTTTAAGGATATCCCTGCTTCAGCACAGGTGGATGCTGAAGCAGGGACTGAGCCCCCTGTGGTGAAGCAGGGATAGCGTTAAAACCTAACCTGTTGGTGGCCCTTGAGGACTGGAGTTGGCCGCCCCCTGCTGCAAACATTTGGTAGCAAAATGGACAGACCAAGTGGACCAAGCAGTTCTTTCCTGCTGTCAGTATCTCGTTAATGCTATTATATTGGTTTGTAAAGTATTACACAGTTTTTATGTGCACGAGTACAGATGCTCCAATACCACTAGGATTTCAACGAGGGCGAGCTCCTTGTGGCAGGCTATGCCGATGAGAACAGCGTGGCGACTTATAGATTGAAATACTGACAATGACATGTCTGATTGGGCCGACACTGACAGATCTATGGGGAGTTCATGGTTTCGTTCCGTGTTTGTCCTGAAACACAAGGCGCGGCACTAAATTGGGGCAGTATCCTGTGTGGAGCGACTGCTGCTATTAATGTACAACACGGAGCATCTGAAGGCCGCCGCAAAGACTGTGTGTGACGTGGCTCTCTGTGATCAGCGGACCTCAGCAGATAAATAGATGGGTAATGGTGCGATACCAGCACAGGAGATCTTTCTCCTTTACATTACCACCGTAGCCAGCAGTTTTCTTCCGAGTCCCGTGAGAAAGGGACAATGAAAGCACCATAGAGCTGCGTGTGAAGTCACGGCAGAGCAACGAAGTCTTCCTTGAGGATTTGTAGCGCTAGGTCAAGGCGCTACACGGCATACCGGGATACAGTATATGGTAATATAATAACTTCTGCTTTGTGTTCCAGTAACAGTGAGGTCCATATTTCATAAGCAAATTATAATGCCAGCAATAAACACAGTCACGCAGTCTCTAGTTACACGTGTGTATTTAAAAGGGAGCTGTACCTTTGCAAATGCATCACCTACCTGCGGGATAGTTCTCCTCACTGGAGAGATCAGGCGGGAGAGTCACCTCCTTGCTCACATCTATACTCTCTGCGTTCAGGGCATTGGAATCAGCCACTAACAGTTTGTCTTTGAAATAAAACAAAAAAATAAAAAACATTTCTAACGATGAGCTAAGAACGAGTGAGTAAAAAAATATCACAATATTCCTCAGGTCGTTATGCAGACAAGTGTAACAGACAGACATCCAAGAATTGCAGGTCTGGGGGGCTGCTGGTCTAATGCAAAGTTAAATTACTAGAGATGTTACGCTAACACAACTCAGACACTACAGCAGCATGTCGGCAGTCGCCCTTCACATGCAAATCGTGTCTTGGTTAGCGAGAGATTATCTGCTTTCTCCCGCAGATAACCTTGCAACTCTGGTGAACGTTTGTTGTAGATGTGTGTCTTGTGATTTGGCACAAGCCATGACAGTAATGTTAACCCAGAGGTGGGCAACTCCAGTCATCTTCAGGATATCCCTGCTTATCCCAGTCTTGGACTGCACCACCTGTGCTGAAGCAGGGATATGCTGCAAACCTGACCTGTTGGTGGCCCTTGAGGACTGGCGTTGCCCACCCCTGTGCTAACCCCATAGCCCTGCAATTCAGAGATACCATTGCAATATCTGTGTGTGAACTCTCACCAAACACATCTGCTGCCAGACCCTCATCTCCGAAGCCATCCTGGGTGAAGGCGTTTTTCTCCTCCTCGTGGAGGCTCGTGGAGCTCTGCTCAGGCAGAAAGCTGTCGTTGGTGCTCATTACGATGCTGCCATCAAACGAACTGTCGTGTCTGAACACCTCCAGGTCCTCCCCTGTGGGATATTACTGCGTAAGACCACCACCAAGTGTGGGGAGCCTCAGCTAGAAGAGGGGGTGCTGCCTCCACCCTCTCACATCTGCTCAGTGTACCTCTTCTCCAACAACCTTATACGTCGCACTAGGTGACTGCGCCCGGTGTGACATTTACACGGAGCTGATCAAGTTCTCACCAAAGCCTCCATGAAGAATATCGCGCCCGTAATCCTCTCTAAGTGTGATGTCCTCCGCTCTGCTCTGGTTCAGTGTGAAGTGCTCAGCAACATCAATTGCACTACGGGGAGACACAAAACATCGCTTGCATTGGATTGTGGCGCCCAGCAATGGGCAGGACAAGCGGAGGTTGTGATTGGCATTGTGTCATGTCACCTCAGAAGAGTAGGAAACAAATACTGAGCTCGTCCCCTCTTCCATTGTATCTTGCGCACTGCAGCGATATTGTGTTCCCTACACTACTCATCTGTGCCCTAATATTAAATCAGAAGATACACTAATGGGAGTCAGATGCGGAAGAAAACATTACTTTAGATCCGGTAGTTGGATGTCAAAATCATAAAACTCCTCTGGCAGGGTGATGGCGTTGTAGGTGGCTTCCTGATTGTCTTCGGGGAGATCCATGGCCCCTGGGGAGACATATGAGAGTGGAAAGTGGGTTCAGATTGCAGTTCTGTGTACACAATGGGGAAATTGTGATCCCCTTGAAAGTGACGGTGAGTGCCGGATCTGGCCATGGAGGCCGCAGGTTACCTGGGCGGAAGGCCATCTTCATTTTGATGAAAGCTTCATTGCAGTCGGACAGAAGGTACTTTGCCTTCCTGTGGTAAATCCGTACCACTCCCAGCAGCAAGTGCCCTGATGTCCTCAGGGCGATGGTCACCTGTCAAGTTGGGAAGTCGGGACACAGGTGTCTTTACAGGGAAGTGCCACACAAGCTAAAATACAAATCACTGGTACCTTGTTAGGACATACACAGGAGGCCGGGGGGGGGGGGGGGGGGACTCGCCTCCCTCTCCTATCCCTGGGACACCAGTCTCCACATCTTGTCCATCCCATTAGGATACCTTTGCTGCCACCCATAACCTGACACCGACACGTCCCATACCTTCGGGAACATGATGCTTTCAATGGTGGTTTCCAGATTGCACTCAAATATGTGCGCCTTGGTCAGCTTCTTCTCCCAGTGGGCTGCCAGCCATATCTTGGCCAGTGGCCCACGCTTGCTCAAAAGCAGATGGGCATAAAACATCTTGCAGGAGAGGCGCCCGCGGGTTCACAGAACCTGCAACGGAGAGAACCCAACTGGAAGCAAAAGCCGCCTGTGTTATCGTTACGTTAAATGTGTTCATCTGTTTACAAATACAAACCAAGGGATTTACCAACAGCAAGCAACCCGAATTCACCTTCATTTTTATTTGTTATACCTTCCAAAGCTACATTTTTACAGGGATGGAGATCTATGCACTGTGGGGTTCCTATGGGACGGACAGGCTGAGGCTGGAGGTGAAGGTGCCATTTAAACAGGAGCGGTGCTGTGCACCAAACTTATCTGGAGCCGTGATATTTCGTAGGCTTGTGTAAGAGGAGCGGACAGGGACTTGTAAGTAAGAGCCCCCCTCAGCTCTGCGGCCTGTGTCGCTGTGAGCAGTTACACAGATATATACAGAGTATTATGGGGAGGGGGGGGGATATATACTGAGTATTATGGGGAGGGGGGGGGGATATATACTGAGTATTATGGGGAGGGGGGGGATATATACTGAGTATTATGGGGAGGGGGGGATATATACTGAGTATTATGGGGAGGGGGGGGATAGTATACTGAGTATTATGGGGAGGGGTGGGTCATAGATGGTAGTATGGGGGGGGGGGGGGGGGATATATACAGAGTAATTATGGGAGAGGGGGGAATATTACAGAGTATTGATGGGGAGGTGTGGGATATATATGAGTATTATGGAGAGGAGGGGGGGGGGGGTAATTACCGGAGTATATGGGGAGGAGGGGGGGGGTATAATGGGAGAGTTATTTATGGGAGGGGGGGATATATACAGAGTATTATGGGGAGGGGGGGGATATATACAGAGTATTATGGGGAGGGGGGGATATATACAGAGTATTATGGGGAGGGGGGATATATACAGAGTATTATGGATGTATAATACTGGATTGATGGGGAGGGGGGGATATATACTGATTATTATGGGAGGGGGGGATATATAACGATTATTAGATGGGAGAGGGGGTATATACAGAGTATTATGGAGAGGGGGGTATATACAGAGTATTATGTGAGAGGTGGTATAGTACAAGTATATGAGATGTGTGGATCTCCGCGTATTATGGCGCGGGGGGGTTTCAGGTTGTGGGGGGGGGGGGCTCTCTCCCTCTTCTTCTGGGCGGGGGGGGGCTCTTCCGCGTCCTTTAGGGGCGGGGGGTCTCTCTCCCGCGTCTTCTGGGCGGGGGGGTCTCTCCCGGTCTTCGGGAGGCGGGGGGTATCTCCCAGCTATTTGGGGAGGAGGGGTATCTACCAGTATTATGGAGAGGGGGTTATACAGAGTATTTATGGAAGGGGGGATATACACAGAGTATTATGGGGAGGGGGGATATATACGAGTAATACGAATGGGAGGGGGTTATATACAGAGTATTATGGAGGGGGGTATATACGAGTATATGGGGATGGGGGATATAACACAGATATTATGGGGATGGGGGATAATACAGAGTATAGGGGGGGGATATATACAGAGTATTATGGGGAGGGGGGGTATATACAAGTATTTGGGGATGGGGATATACACAGTGTATATGGGGGATATCTATATAGTGTACTATAGGGGTGTGGACATATACAGTGTATTATGGGATATATATATATATATTATAGATTATTTATATATACACAGCACAGGTAATATGTGTGTGTGTAGATTTGGTATATATGCTGTATATATATTCTGTGTATATTATATATATATATATATATATATATTATATATATATATTATATATATATATATACTGTTATGTCAGTGTTATTTGTTTTTAGAGTGTTGTGTGTGTGTGTGTGTGTGGGGTGTGTGGTGGTGGTGTGTGTGTGTGTGGGTGTGGTGTTGTATATAATATATATATATATAATATATATATATATATATATATATACACACACACATCCCCTTTACACTCTGTATATATTGTCAGTGCATATATTCTGTATATATTGTCAGTGCTTATATTCTGTATATATTGTCAGTGTTTATATTCTGTATATATTGTCAGTGCATATATTCTGTATATATTGTCAGTGCTTATATTCTGTATATATTGTCAGTGTTTATATTCTGTATATATTGTCAGTGCATATATTCTGTATATATTGTCAGTGCATATATTCTGTATATATTGTCAGTGTTTATATTCTGTATATTTATATATATTCAGTGTAACCCGGGGCACTGGTTTCATTGCTGGTCCTGGCCCCGGTGTTTCCGGTCAGCGGGCCCGGTGTCCTCCTCTCACCCCCGGTTCCGGTGTCTCCGGGTCTCCTCAGCCGAGCCGGTCCTGCCCCGGAAACCGTTACACGGCGCGAGGCGGGAAACGGGCAGTGCGCGCCAAAACTCTGACCACGTGACCCGGGGTAGCACACAGCCCCCCGGTATTAATAGTCCCCTTTACTAATACAGAGAGCCCCCAATAACATAGAACCCCTCATAATAATACAGGGAGCCCCCCCCCCCCCAAACAACATAGAACCCCCATAAAAATACACAGCCCCAATAACATAGAAGCCCCATAATAATACAGAGGCCCCCAATAACATAGAACCCCCCAAAATAATCCAGAGAGCCCCCCCCAATAACACAGAACCCCCCATAATACAGAGAGGCCCAACCAATAATATAGAACCCCCCCCCCCATAATAATAAACAGAGCCCCCAATAACATAGAACCCCCATAATAGAGAGCCCCCCCCCAATAACATAGAACCCCATAATAATATGCGGAGACCCCCAATAAGATGGAACCCCCATAATAATAAAGAGGCCCCCAATAACATAGAACCCCCATAATAATACAGAGGCCCCCCAATAACATAGAACCCCCATAAAAATAATACACAGAGCCCCCCATAATAATCCAGAGAGGCCCCCAATAACATAGACTCCCCCATAATAATCCAGAGAGGCACCCCAATACCATAGAACCCCCCATAATAATACAGAGCCCCCCGATAACACATAAACCCCCATATTAATACAGAGCCCCCCATATTATGACAGAATCCTATAATACTAGAGAGACCCCAATAACACAACCCCTATATTAATGCACATACCCAATAATAATACAGAGTACCCATATTAATTAAAAAAAACAATATTGTGCCAATAACAGAACCCCATTAATAGTCCCCCAATAACACAGAACCCCACTAATACAGAGAGTCCCCCACCCACTACAGTCCCTCAAAAACAGACCCACAATAACAACCTCCAAATACAGAGTCCCCCAATAATACAGGGAGCCCCCCAAAAATACAGAACCCCCAATAACACAGATACCCCCAATAATACAGATACCTCTAATAGTACTGTGAGCTCCAATAATAGAGACCCCCACAAATACAGAGACCATTCAGTGCAAAGAGTCCCTAATAATACAACCCCCCAAAATAGAGTACCCTAAATACAACCCCACACATATAGCACTCCCCAGTTACAGAGATGTTCCATATATTAACCCGAAATAGTTATACCATGAATACAGATCACCCCAACAATAAACGCAGCTCCCCATCCTTATAAGGACAATCTAAGCCAAATGTATCTTACGTTTACTAATTGCCTGTAAGTGGCTATAGAACAAATTATACAACCGCTAGGAACGGAAGGTGTGACGACTTTAGTGACCCCTATGCGTGTGACAGAGGGACAAAAAAACAATGAATTCAGCTCGTTTGAGATTCAGTAATGAAATACAGCCACCTCATGGCCCCTTTGCACGCTAATATACAGTATGCCCTTACCCTCTCCCGCCTGGATTACTGTAACATACTGATAACAGGCCTCCCTGCCTCACAACCTTCTCCTTTGCAATCTATCCAAAATTCTGCTGCTAGAATAATGTCGCTTTCTCCCAAAACCGTCTCTGCTCACCTCCGCCTTAAATAGGGTGACCACATTTTTCCCGGGACACATTTCGCACATGCTCGAACGCCGACCGCCGACCACGCATGCGCGAATGGTTGATGCGTGATCGGCCCTTTCCATCCGCGCATGCGCGGCCGGCGCAGTCCCAAAAAAACGGGAGATTTAAGATAAAAGTCGGGACGTTTGGTCACCCTTAAATCCCTCTCCTGGCTTCCCGTCAAATTGCAGATCACCCCAAAATTCTCCTCCTTACCTTCAAGGTTCTCCACTCATCTGCCCCTCCCTACCTATCAGCTCTGATCTCTCGTTATGCCCCTGAACGTCTCCTGCGCTCTACCCACAACTGCTTCCTTGCCACCTCTACTGCTCTCTCGCTTTAAACCTTTTCCCTCACTGCCGCTTACCTATGGAACTCCCTCACACTCAGCATGCGCCAAGCACCTTCTCTCAAATGAAGCATCCCAAGAGCCTGGCTTCATGGCTGCTGTCCCACACCCACAGCCGCTCCTACCAATGACTGCCATCTACTGCGCTTATTCCCTCACCTGCTGTCTCTGTAGGTCTCCTATCATACCAATTAGAGTGTAAGCTCTCCGGGGCAGGGATTTCCTTTCCTATTACAGGCAGTCCTCGGTTATCCAACGGAATCCGTTCTGGAAGTAGCGTTGGATAGTGAAACCGTTGTAAAGCGAGTCCCATGTTAATCAGTGGCGGTGAACGTTGGATAACGCATTCAGGCGTCGGAAAACGCATTCAGGTGTCGAAAAACGTCCCATTTGGGTTGCATTGTAAAGCGTTGGATATGCCATTCGTTGTGAAGGGAAACGTTGGATTGCGAGGACTGCCTGTACCTGATCTTATTTGTTGCACTTCTTGTACTATAATTTCCTATACTGTATTATCTCTCTTGTAAAGCGCCAAGTACAGCTGTGGGCGCTGCACAAATAAAGATATACATACATTGTAATGTAAACTACGGATACTATGGCGGTCGTACATTTATTTATTTATAAAATATTTTACCAGGAAGTAATACATTGAGAGTTACCTCTCGTTTTCAAGTATGTCCTGGGCACAGAGTAAAACAAATAATACAGGGTTACAAGTACAGTTACATAAATGAACAGGGTATACATTATATACAAGACATTGCGTGCACAGTTAAAGAAAATATATATTATGAGCGTATGAAACAGTTACAGACCAGATTAAAGTGTGAGACAGCCTTAGATTTGAAAGAACTTAAGCTGGTGGTGGATATGAGAGTCTCTGGTAGGTTGTTCCAGTTTTGGGGTGCACGGAAGGAGAAGGAGGAGCGGCCGGATACTTTGTTGAGCCTTGGGACCATGAATAGTCTTTTGGAGTCTGATCTCAGGTGATAAGTGCTGCAGGTGGTAGGGGTGAGGAGCTTGTTCAGGTAGCTGGGTAGCTTGACCAGAAAGTATTTGAGGGTGAGACAGGAAAGGTGAACTTTGCGCCTAGACTCTAGTGATGACCAATCTAGTTCTTTGAGCATTTCGCAGTGATGTGTGTTGTAGTTGCATTGGAGAACAAAACAACAAATTGAATTGTAGAGGGTGTCAAGTTTGCTAAGGTGGGTTTGAGGAGCCGAGCCATATACTATGTCTCCATAGTCAATAATTGGCATTAGCATCTGCTGTGCAATACGCTTTCTGACCAGGAGACTTAGGGAGGATTTGTTCCTGTAAAGTACCCCTAGTTTGGCATAGGTCTTGGTTGTCAGGGTATCAATGTACATCTTTATAAACATGTTGGTGCTACATATTAAAACGGGGCGGCTGCAACACAGAATATATACCCGGCGGCCAAAGTGTCTTTAAAAAAAAGTAGTGACACTTTGCCCAATGAACAAAAAACAATTCTAAATGTATTACATATTGAGCTTGCACAGTTGTGCAAACGATATGTCCTCTGCAAAAATACATGGGAATTGTAGTTGTTTAAATAAAAGTGGTTCTCCCTGGATTGTAAATAAAGCAATGCTACTTCCTGACGGGGGTTACACGATATTGATCACGGTATATCCAACATACAGTGATGTCTCTGGCAGTGACGGGTTACAGTGTTTAGCAGCAGTCATTCTATCATTTATATATATATATATTGCTGTCTCTCTGGGTCCCGACCACGTGGTTTGTATTGATGTTCGTCCTTTGCCGTCTGTCATCGGATCCATTGATTTCTTCTGTATAAATAGATTTTCCACGTCCGTCCCTCTCACTCCCTGCGCAGGGAGATGCAGGGGGCTGCTATCCCACGGCTGGGGCGCGCGGGCGGTGATTACTACAAGTAACGGCACATCTCACACACCCCACACTGCAGACCAGGGGCGGCCAACTCCGGTCATCAAGGGCCATCAACAGGTCAACTTTTCAGGATATCCCTGCTTCAGCATAGGTGGCGAGCCACCTGTTGTGAAGCAGGAATATCCTGAAAACCTGGCCTGTTGGTAGCCCTTGATGACCGGGGTTGGTCACCCCTGCTATAGACCCTAAAACCTCATGGTGCAGGACCCTCTCCGGCAGGGAAGGGGTTAAACTGCAGGTATTCCCATTCCGGGCATAGACAAATGAGTGTTGCAGAGCAGTTTAACCATGGGCAGAGCAATGCGTTGCAGAGCTCTTTAATCAGGTGCAGAGCGTTTGTGTTGCAAAGCAGTGGAAGAAGGTGTAGAGCAATGCTTTGCAGAGCACCTTAACCATGTGCAAAGCAATGCGCTGCACAACACTTTAACCATGTGCAGTGCAATGTGTTGCAGAGCAGTTGAAGCACGTGCAGTGCAATGTGTTGCAGAGGAGTGGAAGCACGTGAAGAGCAATGCGTTGTAGAGCAGTGGAAGCACATGCAGAGCAATGTGTTGCAGAGCAGTAGAAGCATGTGCAGAGCAATGCATTGCAGAGCAGCGAAAGCACGTGCAGAGCAATGCATTGCAGAGCGGCGGAAGCACGTGCAGAGCAATGCATTGCAGAGCGGCGGAAGCACGTGCAGAGCCATGCATTGCAGAGCAGGGAAGCATGTGCAGAGCTATGCGTTGCAGATCAGTGAAAGCACGTGCAGAGCAATGTGTTACAGGGTCGTCCCCAGGGCAGTAATGGGGATTCAAGTTGGCAGTCACTGCACAGGGACGGGACAGGGAGCAGGGGCACACACAGTTATGGTGCAGAGTTCCTCCGGCTCAGATCTTGCAGAGCACAGGTTGCTGCCCCTTCCTTGGGTGCAGAGACCCCCAGGTCCTGCGAGGTGGAGCGACCTCTGACCTCGCACGGCTCCTGGCTGGGGCCTGGACATTCCCAGTATGCAGACTCCAGTTTAAACTCCTGGATCCTGGCGTGCAGATCCCGCAGCTGTGCCAGCAAACTCTGATCCTGGAGCCGCATCTGGGACTGAGAAACAGAGACGGGAGATCAGCATGGGGGCTTTATATGGGATCTTGTGGGGGTCAGAAGGGCCTGTAACACATTGCACTGCGCACTAATAAACAGGTTGCAATGAAATGCACTGCCCCTCCGGAAGGGAAAGGGTTAATCTGGTGCCAGCACAGTCACAGCATGTCAGGCTGCGCCATACAGGTCAGTTGGCGTAAAAAAGTGAATACATTATACAGATATATATACCTGGCACAGACACAAAGACAAAAATGCTGTTTTATATATAGTTACATAGTTACATAATACAGTAGATGAGGTTGAAAAAAGACATGCGTCCATCAAGTTCATCCTATGCTAAATTTAGACGACAGATACTTTATCCTATATTTGTACTTACAGTATATTGATCCAGAGGAAAGGAAACTAAAAACCCCAGTGACACATCATCCAATGATATCTCATAAGGGGGAAATAAATTCCTCCTGACTCCAGATATTGGCAATCAGATTACTCCCTGGATCAACATCCTTCCCGTGTTTACTTATTTGGTATATCCCTGTATACCTTTCCTTTCTAAAAAGATGTCCAACCTTTTTTTGTACATATCTATTGTATCTGCCATCACAGTCTCCATGGGTAATTAATCCCACATTGTAACTGCCCTTACTGTAAAGATCCCTTTCCTTTGTTGCTGGAGAAATCTCCTTTCCTCCAACCTTAAGGGATGACCTGAGTCCTTTGTACTGCCCTTGGGATGAATAGTTATTTTGAAAGCTTCTTGGATTGTCCCCATATATATTTGTATTTAGTTAATCATATCCCCTCTTTGATGCCTTTTTTTCTAATGTGAATAAATCTAATTTAGCTAGCATCTCCTCATAAATCAGATTGTCCATCCCCTTTATTAATTTGGTGGCTCTTCTCTGCACTTTCTCTAGTTCCATAATTACTTTTCTAAGGAGTGGTGCCAAAAATTGTACTCGTTATTCAAGGTGTGGTCTTACTAATGCTTTATAAAGGGGCATAATTATATTTACTTCCCTTCCACCCATTGCCCGTTTAATGCAAGATAAGATCTTGTTTGCCTTTGCAGCTACTGCCTGACATTGGGCACTATTGCTAAACCTGCTGTCTACAAAAACTCCTAAATCCTTCTCCACAGGAACCAGCACACTAGGATTAAATGAATGGTGAATAGTTTATTCGCAGGATCAACAATTCGGTCCCCGGTGGCATATTACACATATAATGTATTCTACTATAAAGTATATGTTAGTGTGATTATTTACTGATAAATGTCTGTATGCTGTATGGCATAGTATAGAGATGATATGTGAGTGGTAAGGTACAGTATGGGGCTGTTTAAGTCAGAGTTTGCATTGATACCCTAGTTAGCAGTTTGTCTTGTGCAGGAGATTACCTCACTTCCCTCTCTCTGTTCCCAGAGAGACAGCAGTGACATGTCAGCAGGCTCTGTCCCCCTATTCCTGCAGGCTCTGCTCCCTTATCCCTGCAGGCTCTGCTCCCCTATCCCTGCAGGCTCTGCTCCCCTATCCCTGCAGGCTCTGCTCCCCTATCCCTGCAGGCTCTGCTCCCCTATCCCTGCAGGCTCTGTCCCCTCTCCCTGCAGGCTCTGTCCCCCTCTCCCTGCAGGCTCTGCTCCCCTATCCCTGCAGGCTCTGCTCCCCTATCCCTGCAGGCTCTGCTCCCCTATCCCTGCAGGCTCTGCTCCCCTATCCCTGCAGGCTCTGCTCCCTCTCCCTGTCAGGACTGTCTGGCCCACCTTCTCCCGCAGGCTCTGTCCTCCCTATCTCGGGCCGAAGGGCTCTGTCCCTCCTCTGGCAGGCTCTTAGCACCTCCACCTACCAGGGCTCTGGTACCCACCCTCTCCCTGCAGGCTCTGCACACCTCCCCGCTGCATGCTCTGTATCTCCTTATCCCTGCAGGCTCTGCACACCTCCCCCTGTATGCTCTGCACCTCCCTATCCCTGCAGGCTCTGCACACCTCCCCCAGCAGGCTCTGTACTTCCCTCTCCCTGCAGGCTCTGTACCTCCCTATCACTACAGGCTCTGCACACCTCCCTCTGCAGGCTTTGTACCTCCCTCTCCCTGCAGGCTCTGTACCTCCCTCTCCCTGCAGGCACTGTACCACATCCCTCTCCTCAGCTCTGTACCTCCTATCCCGCATGCTCTGCATCTGACACACCTCCCCCACGGCTCTGTACTTTCCCCTCTCCCGGCAGGCTCTGCACACCGCGACAGCTCGGTGCCTCCCTCCTCCCTGCAGGCTCTGTACCTCCCTCTCCCTGCAGGCTCTGTACCTCCCTCTCCCTGCAGGCTCTGTACCTCCCTCTCCCTGCAGGCTCTGTACCTCCCTCTCCCTGCAGGCTCTGTACCTCCCTCTCCCTGCAGGCTCGGCTCCTCTATCCCTTCTCTATCCTGTTACTGACTCATGGGATCTGTCAAAATATCCGGTTGCATTCTCCCCGTCTGTAACAGATCAACCCTCTCTCCCTCTCCCCCCCCCCTCTCTCCCCTCTCCTCTCCCCCCTCTAGAGATAGTAGCACTGAAGATTGACTTTACCACCCGTAGGGACCACGGGGGGAGGAGGGTGGTGGTGGGGGGGGTGGGGGGCTAAAGGTCACCACACAGTGGGGGGGGGGGGGGGAACCATATAGGATACTGTACTCTTATCTTACCAGCTCCCTCCTCAGCCAGGCCAGGGCAGGTCCGAGGGGCATTTTGTGCCCGGGTGGCGGCCTGTGGGCACAGGGTGTGGGGTATATGTCTTCCTCCGCCCCTGACAGCCACTGTGACAGAGGGATCAGCTGTGACTCAGTGCCACCCAATGTCACCAACTGCGGGCGCTGGGTGGGGGCACACGAGGGGTAGAAGTGGGCACACGGGTATAGGAGGGGGCAACACGGGGGGGGGTGGGGGGGGGGGTGGGTGGGAGAAATTTAGCTTGCATGGATGGGAGCTGATGTGAATTATTCTGGAGTCTGTTTTCGATGGTGGCCCCAATGTTTAAGGTGCGGGGGGAGGGGGGCACACGCCCAGGAGAGGGGTGCTGTCTGTATATGGTGACAGTGACCCACCCCCTCCTGCCCCGACATGGAAGTGTAGAGGGTACATGGTCGGGTTGAATTCATGGGACATTGAGCTTGGGTGATGCTATTACCCCCTAACATTTACAAGCTGTGGTTGCTCTAAAGGTGGCGCATCCCCTTCTCCGCTATAAAGACATTGTGACACTATTGATGGGGATGCTTGCTGTTCTGTCCTGGGGCCGGCAGGGGGCGCTGCGCCCCCAGTCTCCTCCCACATGGTCCATGATGGAGCATCAGTCCTGAGCTGTCTCCTGGGTCATCCTGTGCCAGGTATCAGCTGTCTCTTTGTTGTTAGCAGAGCGGAGGCCCTGCACACTGGGGACTGTCTCCTGAACAGCTCTTTATTGCACAGATGTGACTGTCTTTTATTGTACTCCCAGCACTGTCTCCTGCAGACGCCTCTCTCTCTCTCTCTCTCTCTCTCTGCTGCCCCAGTGTCAGGATGTGGGAGGGTGTCGGGGACCTGGACAGGTCAGTGCCTGCATACTCCTATGAGATGGGTGGAGTGTGGTGTGTGTATGGTGTGGATTGTGTTTGTGTGCGGATTGCCCTATGTACCATGTTGCAGAGCTGGATGTAAATGTATCTACTGGATGTCATGTGTTTTTGTGATATTGTGTTTGAATGATTAAAGGCCAAATGCTTGTGTGATGTGTATCCTAATGGATGGGTATTGTAGGATTTGTATACCTCTTTTGTGCCTGGTGTTGTATTGTGTAGAGTGTTGGGCTGGGGTTGTGTGTGCACGCTGAATTGTGTAGGTCTGGGGGTTGTGTGTGCATGCGCATTGTATCGTGTAGGGCTGGGAGTTGTTTGTGTGGGTGTGTTTGCACTATATCGTGTAGGGCTGGGGGTTGTCTGTGTAGTATTGTGTAGAGATGGGGATTGTGTAGCGCCTGAGGTTGTCTGTGTGTGTGTTGTATTGTGTAGCGGTGGGGGTTTTCTGTGTGTTATATTGTGCAGACCTGGAGTGGGGTTTGTCTGTGTTGTATCGTGTAGGGCTGGGGGTTGTGTGTGTGTGTGTGTGCGAGTGCTATATCATGTAGGGATCGGGGTTCTACACGTGCGCTGTATTTTGTACGGCTGGGGTTGTGTGTGTGCTGTATTGTGTAGGGTTGAGGGTTGTACGCGTGTGCAGTATCGTGTAGGGGTTGTGTGTGCGCGTGCTGTATTGTGTAGGGCTGGGGGTTGTGTGTGTCTGCACGTGCTATATCATGTAGGGCTGGGGATTGTGTGTCTGCACGTGCTACATCATGTAGGGCTTGGGGTTGTACAAGTGCGCTGTATTGTGTAGGGCTGGGGGTTGTGTGTGTATGCTGTATTGTGTAGGGCTGGGGGTTGTGCGTGTGCACGCTGTATTGTGTAGGGCTGGGGGTTGTGCGTTAGTGCGCTGTATTGTGTAGGGATGGGGGTTGTCTGTATGTCTATGTTGTACTCTGGATGTTGTCTGTGTGTTATATTGTGAATGTGTAGAGTTGGAGTGGGCGTTTGTCTGTTAATATTGTGTATGGTTGAAAGTTGCCTGGGTGCCTGGGTGCCTGCTGTATTGTGTAGGTCTGGGGGTTGTGTGCGCGCGCTGCATCTTGTAGGGCTCGGGGTTGACTGTATGTCTATGTTGTACTCTGGAGGTTGTCTGTGTAGTATTGTATAGAGCTGGGGATTGTGGGTGGTATTATGTAGCGTCTGAGGTTGCCTGTGTGTTGTATTGTGTAACAGTGTGGGTTGTCCGTGTTATATTGTGTACGAACAAAAAGTTGCCTGTGTGTTGTATTGTGTAGGGCTGGGGGTTGTGTGTGTGTGTGGTAGTTGGTGCTGAAAGGACAGCTCCTCTGCCGATTAATATAACCCACTCACAGGTGCTACCCTTCAAACAAACCCTGGGCCCTGTCTGCGATTCTGCATCAGCACTGGGTTGTGATCTCTATACAGTGCCTGCATAATAAATAACTTTATTACATCTTTCAGGACCTCCCTGTGTATGTGCACGCGCTGTATTGTGTAGGGCTGGGGGTTGTCTGTGTTCGCTGTATCATATAGTGCTGAGGGTTGTGTGTGTGCTATATAGTGTAGGGCTGGGGGATGTGCATGTGCGCTGTAATGTGTAGGGTTTCCTATAGGCTGAGGGTTGTGTGTGTGCTGTATTGTGTAGGGCTGGGGGATGTGCATGTGCGCTGTAATGTGTAGGGTTGGGGGTTGTGCGTGCGTGCTGTATCGTGTAGGGCTGGGGGTTGTGCGTGTTTCCGCTGTACTGTGTGGGGCTCGGGTTGTGTGTTCTCTGTATTGTGTAGTGCTGGGAGTTGTGTGTGGGCGCGCTGCATCATGTAGGACTGGGGGTTGAGTGTGCTCGCTCTGTATTGTGTGGGAGCTGGGGGTTGTGTGCACGTGCGCTGTATCGTGTAGGGCTGGGGGTTCTATGCGCGTGTTGTGTCTTGTAGGGCTGAGGGTTGTGTATGGGCGTGCTGTTTCTTGTAGGGCTGGGGGTTTGTGTGCACTGTATCATGTAGGGTTGTGGGTTGTGCGCATGCTGTATAGTGTAGGGCCTGAGGTTGTCTGTGTGTGTTGTATTGTGTAGCGGTGGGGGTTGTCTGTGTATTATATTGTGTAGGACCAGGAGTGGGGGTTTGTCTGTGCTGTATCGTGTAGGGCTGGGAGTTGTGCGTGCGCTGTATCGTGTAGGGGTAGGGGTTGTACACGTGCGCTGTATTGTGTAGGGGTGGGAGTTGTGCGCACGCTGTATCGTGTAGGGCTGGGGGCTGTGTGCGCGCTGTATCGTGTAGGGCTGGGGGTTGTGTGTGCATGCTGTATCGTGTAGGGGTGGGGGTTGTACATGTGCGCTGTATTGTGTAGGTCCGGGGGTTGCGTGTTCACACGCTGCATCGTGTACGGCTCAGGGTTGGCTGTATGTCTATGTTGTACTCTGGAGGTTGTCTGTGTAGTATTGTGTAGAGCTGGGGCTTGTGGGTGGTATTGTGTAGCATCTGAGTTTGCCTGTGTGTTGTATTGTGTAGCAGTGGGGGTTGTCTGTGTTATATTGTGTAGAGCTGGAGTGGGTGTTTGTCTGTGTTATATTGTGTACGAACAAAAGTTGCCTGTGTGTTGTATTGTGTAGGGCTGGGGGTTGTGTGTGTGTGTGTGTGTGTGTGTGTGTGTGTGTGGTAGTTGGTGCTGAAAGGACAGCTACTCTGCCGATAATAAACACCTCTTCACTCACAGGTGCTACCCTTCAAACAAAACCTGGGCCCTGTCTGCGATTCTGCATCAGCACTGGGTTGTGATCTCTATACAGTGCCTGCATAATAAATAACTTTATTACATCTTTCAGGACCTCCCCGTTAGATCTTAATGCAAAACTGCAAGGGCCACAATCAGTGATAGTATTTATAAAATGTCTCAGTGCTTGGAATGAGTGTGACTGCCCTGAGTAATGTCACCTATCAGCCAGTGACACTTTACCCTAGAGAAGCGATAGTGACTTCCAGTAAGCCTGGTCACGATCCTGTATGTTTGTGACGTCCCTTTGGTGCTCACTTGGTTCTGTGTTTTAGTTCAATATACATCACTCCCCTGACCTGCGGTGTCTCTGTATGGCAGAAGGCAAACACCAGTCCTCAAGGGCCACCAACAGGTCAGGTTTTTAAAGAGATCCCTGCTTCAGCACAGGTGGCTCCGTCTTCAATGTAGCTACTGATTGAGCAGTGATATTATGAAAACATGACCTGTTGGTGGCCCTTGAGGACTGGAGTTGTCCACCCATGCTATATGGGGTCAGCTCTGCCGTAGATTTCTTCCTGTGTATCGTAGGCCTGCGGTATAAACCCGTATCCTCTTGGTTTTGTATCCGCTCAGGTGCAGTTTATGATGTATTCTGTTGACCCCAGGATGAGCAGCACAGCGATCTCTCAATGGCTTCTTCTAACCATTTGGAGCTAAGGGACCTCAGGAGAGGAGATGGGACAACTGAACAGACACCCCCCGTGTGCTCTGCTGCCATTAGAGGGTTTGAGAACCCATCCTATGTAGACTTTGCGGAGACCCATTTCTGCGATGGCGACATCCAGCCGTCCAGCCCCGAAGTGAGAGAGCGGACGGAGAAAGCCGACGGATCTCCTCATTCTGAGGACAGCCCGGAGCCACAGGCGGCTCCTCACACCGTGGATTATGGTTTCATCTGCTCCCTCGTCCTCTTGGTCAGCGGGATCGTCCTTGTGGCCGTAGCTTACGCCATCCCCAGAGAAGTACGGGTCAGTCCGGACGCAGTGACTGCCCGTGAGATGGAGAGGCTCGAACTGTACTATGCCCGCCTGGGATCCCACCTGGACAAGTGCATCATCGCTGGGTTGGGTCTGCTAACGTTGGGTGGGATGCTCTTGTCCATGCTGCTAATGGTCTCTATATGTAAAGGGGAGCTGTACCGCAGGAAGAAGTTCAGTGCAGCCGGAGGAACCAGGAAAACTTACGGGTCCCTCAACCTGAGGATGAGGCACCTGACTACAGAGGGGGGGCAGACGCTGGTGGAACATGAGGTCCTGGAAATGACAGGGGTCACTCCCAACCACCAAGAGCCGTAAGGACACCAGCTTCATTTAACAACATTCACTGGCAGCCAAGGGGTTAATGTCTGAGATCAGCTTAATAATAGGGTATGTGATCAGCATATTAATAGGGTCGGTGATCAGCATATTAATAGGGTCTGTGAATCCGCGAAGATGTCATTTCAGTGCTGGGTTTCCTGCTGGTAATAATGGGATGATACGGGTGTGTTACCAATCCCTTCATTATACCCAGGGAGTAACACTATGCCCGTTCCTAAATATGTCTTAATAGCATCATCACTCACTTCATCTACTATTAGGGCAGCAGCGCTTTGTCCCGTTTAGCACAGGGGGGCCCAACTCCAGTCCTCCAAACCCCCGTCAACAGGGCAGGTTTTAAGGATATCCAGCTTCAAAGACTACAGCACCTGTGCTCAAGCAGGGATAGCTTTAAAACCTGGCCTGGTGGGGGTGGGGGTCTTGCGGACTGGAGTTGAGCACTTTACCACAGCTATTTTTTTTTTTTAAGGTATTTCCACCACTGCTCACATTAGGCTTTATTCCTTCATTGTCATATACAAAAAGGTAGAGGGGGAAAAAAAATCGCAGACACCCAGTGAGCTCCGGGCCCCTCGTGGTGAGATTCACCCATCACACAAGAAACCGCACACGTCCCTCCCGCTCTGCAGCGTGCAGCACAGAAGGAGATAAGCGTGTGGTGTAATTGACAATGTCCTGTGTAACGTACAATAATTTTTCTTTGTTACACGAGAGAGAAAAAAACCAGCTAACAAGTAAACAGAAAATAATAAATCCGGAGCGAACATGATCCGCCCCCAATAATAGAATATACGGGGAAGAGCGTGAAGATATAAACCAAATATGTAAGCAAAAAGAAAAACAAATAAAACACAGAATTTGAAGGCAAAATATCACCGGAATTACAAAATATATTGACCACTTTTTAAATATTCTATTTAAAAGGGACACCGTGTAAAAACAACATCAGAATCCTGGGCGAGGTTAAATTAATCCAAATACATGAATATACACACACATGCAGTAAGCCTAGGAAACCAGTCGGATCTGGGGAGTGTGGACTACGTAAGGTTCCCCTTACTAAAACCCAAATAGTACCCAGGTAAGTCGTCAGCATCACAGAGATGCCGGGGAGAACGCCGCGTCCACCTGCACATGACTCACTACAAACCATGAATGTAGTGATGGTGAGAAATCCCCATGTGGGAGGGTAGAATAAGGATATAAAAATACATCTTTAAAAACACACACACAAAAAATAACTGTACTAAATACATCTTATAGAGGTATTCATATATAGAGGAGATCCCGTCGATAATAAGCAGGCCGTGCGGTGTCTCCTTTCTAGGCCTCCGTGTCCACCTGGGAGCATGCAAGAATCCTCGCCGGTGGAACCGACGCGCGTTTCACCTCCGCTTTGTCAGCTGCCCCCGATGGATTCTCCTCGGCTTCTCTGTGATTCTGTATTCTAGGATTTCACTACGGACGACGTACCCCGGTAGTATTTGGGTTTTAGTGAGGAACCGTACTGAGGCCAGACTACCCAGATCTGACCGATTTTATTAGGTTTACTGAATTTGTATCTACTTACCTTGCCCTGTATTGTGATTTGTTTTTACATGGTGTCTGTCCCCTTTTTGACAGAATATGTAATAAGGGGTCAATTTATTTTTGATTCAGATATCCACCTTTTGAAGATTTTTCTTTCCCATTCTTCATCCTTTATTGGACCTGGATGCATATTTACACGTGACAATGTCCTCTCCACATAGCACTGTGGGAAGGGCTCCCAAGTTGAATCTTCTAAGCACACAACTTCATTGGTTGAACCTTTCACCAATCAGAAGTCCAAAGCAGTCACCCTTAAAAATGTGCCACCCCTACTGAAAAAAGTGCTTGAGAATCAATTTGGAAAGTACTTTAAAACATTCTCTCCCCCTCCCCCCACTTAAAACTGTGCTCATTGGATCAGAATCAGTGTGCTCTGTGCACAAACCGACACCTCAGCAAAGAACGTGAGGAATAACGGTGTGAAGCTTGAAAAGATTTATTGAAAAGTAACATTAATAAGCTAGAGTACTATACCCAGTTTTAACCTGCCCTACAGAGCCCAGCCACAGGGAGGCTCACGCTCCCAGACACAGCGTCTCTCGGAAGTTTACCAAAACATATGCTTCCTAACAGACCATCTGGGATTGCACCTTTAGATGTGCAGAAGAGATACAGAGGGAGCCGGGTGCAGGAGTCCCCCCCGTGTTGTAGAATACACACATTTTTACCCAGAAAACCGCCCACGCACAATGTGATCAGAGCTATGTCTGAAACGCAGAGCGCGCAAAGTCGGACACAACAGGAGCTGTTCAAAGCCGCAGACGCAGCAAAGATACAGGAGGTCTCCGCCTAGTCAAACCAGCAGCCGGCTGGTGACAGAAAGCACATGCGCTGCCGCCAAAGCGCGAGAGACGCTCGGGGGTTTTCGTGGTACCGAGAGCTGGATTTTTTTTACTTTTATATAGTGTTAGGGAGAAGCGAGCCGGGTGCCGCGGCCCAGCCACACGTAATGTACGTATTTAGCACAGATAAGTGCAAGAGTGTTAGAACACTGAGTCCCATGGAACGTAGGAGGAAGTATGACCGACCTGGGGATGCCGTTGGAAGGTAACAATGTTTGTATACAGCAATATACAACAAGCACTGTGTATAACCCAGCGGATATATTATCCATGGGGCACGAGTGGCACAAAAGATGTTTTAGCCAAGGAATCAAATGTGATTGTGTCTGGTCTTCAGTTTATAATAAAGACAGAAGAACAACAGACTTTGGGTGTGTCGAGTTTTTGAAAGAGATGGGGGGCAGGGAGGGGAATGTAACATAAGCGGCCTTTACACGATTACCACATTGGGTTATACAAAGAGTTTAATGTCAACCAGGAAATAACCAACCGGCAGAGAGAGGGATGGTACCCAGACACAACCTGTCTC
This sequence comes from Ascaphus truei, assembly GCA_036426205.1. Classification (NCBI taxonomy): domain Eukaryota; kingdom Metazoa; phylum Chordata; class Amphibia; order Anura; family Ascaphidae; genus Ascaphus; species Ascaphus truei. Next base: position 7,271,657 of record CM071587.1, read on the forward strand.
CCGCACCCGGGCATCTGCTAAACTCACCCCCTGCAGCACAAAGGCAGGCGCTCGCAGGAAGTATCACAAGGCATCAGAACTTGAGAACAACTGGTGCGGGGAGCAGACGGAGCCACGGGTCCCGGAGAGTAGAGAAAGATGCCCGGAGGCCACACGGGGAGCGGCAGGGACGTCACATGAACATGTCATCATATCCCGGGAGAGGGAGGTGATCAGGGTCCGGCCTGCAGAGGAACAAACGTGAAGCAAAAGGAGGTCAAAAAAGATGAAAGGGCAAAAGCAGAGAGGCCAGAGAGAGAATGGGCGCAGGCAGCTCACCCCACAATTAGGAGCGCGGTCCCACAATGCACAAACAGGTCGCTGCTTTTAGGTGTTTGGTAAATAGTTGTCTGTTAAAAACTCACCCACGACGACCAGAGCCCACAGGCCCGAAGGGGTCAAACCGGGCACCGGGAGGCACTGCTCCAGGGGGGAGTCCCAAGGGGTCAATCCGGGGCCGTGAGCGCCCAGACTGGAAAGGGTCCATAATCATACCTCCAGTGTGGCCCCTGCAAGGGGAGCAGCAAAGGAAGAAAAGGGGAGGTATGTACACTTACAGGTAAATACAGAGGCGGGTACAGTTGCACACAGTAGGTACAGGCGGGTACAGGCGCACGCACACAGTAGGTACAGGCGGGTACAGGCACACGCACACAGTAAGTACAGTTGCACACAGTAGGTACAGGTGGGTACAGGCGCACGCAGACAGTAGGTACAGGCAGGTACAGGCGCACGCACACAGTAGGTACAGGCAGGTACAGGCACAAGCACACAGTAAGTACAGGAGCACACAGTAGGTACAGGCAGGTACAGGCGCACGCACACAGTAGGTACAGGAGCACACAGTAGGTACAGGAGCACACAGTTAATCCCCTACCCTAAACACTGTAACCCCTTACCCTAAAAACCTTATCCTAATCCCCTTACCCTAAATACCGTAACCCCTTACCCTAAAAACCTTATCCTAATCCCCTTACCCTAAACACCGTAACCCCTTACCCTAAAAACCTTATCCTTATCCCCTACCCTAAAAACCGTAACCCCTTACCCTAAAAATCTTATCCTAATCCCCTACCCTAAACACCGTAACCCCTTACCCTAATTCCCTATCCTTAACTCCCTACCCTAACCGCTAAACTCCCTTAAATTAACTTCATTTATTGGCCGGTGGGTGTCCAGTGGCTGCGGAGAAAGGGTCCCTCGGCGACCAAACGCCGGGGGGACAAGTCGGTCGCGGCGAGACGGCCGCGTCCAAATATCCGCTTCCGATGTATCGCCACCCCAACCTTGTTATTGTAAAGTACCAATAAATCTATAACCGCTCTTTGCCCGGAAAGGTGCCGTGTTCTAGTCGTACACACCTCGGGCAATTAAGAAACGAAGGCTGGTATTTCCCTTTGTGATAACTCCAACATATGGGAAGCTGGCAGGGTGAAGTCCAGCAGAGCCGCGTATATGGGACTTACGATACGGAGAAAGCACTCGTTAAGCCACACTTTTAGTTTCTGGCATTATCCCGGCTATTTAGAAGCTCTGCAACCAGCGTCGGATTTCCCATTGAGGCCTGATAGGCCTAAGGCGGCAAAATTTGGGGGGCGGCAAGAATTTCCGCCCCCCCATATAATTTTGCCGCACTCTCGGGCCTATCAGATCTAATGGGAAGCCTGTGTCGGCCGCCTCAAATGACGGCGTGACGGCGCCTTTCCATGGCAACGCGCGGCCATGCGACGTTGGTGAGGTCCGCGGCGTCGTTTGACGCTGGGATTCCAGAGGAGCAGGAGGGCGGCAGAAAGGAGGCGGCTGGCGCAGGCGAGTGACCGGGGGGCGGCGGATTCTGACATCCACCGCTATCTGCAACTTCGCTTCTCCAACGCGAGGCTCCGTTCACACGGATGTATGTCTTTATTTATATAGCGCCGGCTATGTACACACCGCGTCACAGCGGTAACACACGGGACATAGAAATATAACACACAGTGGGAATAAGCGCTTCAGACATAAAAGTAAGAGTAGGAGAAAGGAGGCCCTGCCCCGGAGAGCTTACAATCTAAAGTCAGGTCCCCAGTGGCCGCTGCGCCGCGCGCTACGGTGTGCACGCCACACATCACAGCACAGCCCTATATGGGGCAGGCCCCAGTCGCCGAGGGACAACAAGAATGTTGTCTTTCCTTGCCGCGACGCGGTCACGTGATGTGTGGGCAGCCAATGGCAGGGCAGATCGTGTGGACCAATAGGAGTGCAGGTATTGTAGACCATCATGGAAAGGAAATACTATTTGTACATGTATCCTTTTGGCTACTGATCTGCCCTACCTAACACATAAGCCCTGGTACCAGCGCAGGCAGAGTTAGGGTTAAACCTATGCCCCTGCTGCTGCAGCAGCAAACAACTCCCTTGAGTGATGGGGGGTGGGCCTAAGGCCTGTGTACTGCCCTATCAGGGGCTCAGACCTAGGACCCTCCCCCTGCGTACATAAGGGGCTGCAGATGCAAATTCTAGTGGGTTCTGTGCTGAGAGTTGGAAGTGTGGAGCCACCTTCCTTCCCCTCCTGCAGGGGAGTGGGATCCTACCCCTTATTCCACCAGGGAATAGGGGTGCAAAGAATAGACCTTTAGGGCCTCAAGCCCGAGAGTATATGTTGGTAGGCTGCATGAAGAATAAAGAGTCATCAAAGAGTCTTTGTTTTACACTCCTGCCTGTGACTCCTGCCTGTGACTGCAGTTTATCAGGGCGAGTGCAAGAGGGTTTTCCTGCAGGAACTGCGCCCAGCTCTGCTGGAAACGGAGGCGCTGCACCCAGAAAGAGCTGAGAATATAATAATAGCATGTTCTTGTATAGCGCTGCTAGTTTTACGTAGCGCTTTACAGAGACATTTTGCAGGCACAGTCCCTGAACCCATAGAGCTTACAATCTATGTTTTTGGTGCCTGAGGCACAGGGAGATAAAGTGACTTGCCCAAGGTCACAAGGAGCCGACACCGGGAATTGAACCAGGTTCCCCTGCTCAGTGCCAGTGTCTTTACTCACTGAGCCACTCCTCCCTATCCTGAAAGCCTGTCCTGTCTTCCCCACTACCATTGGTGGACTCAGCAATCCTGTAAGCCTCACAGGTACAGCCCAGCGAGAGTACAGGTAACAGTGAAATCTCCCAGAGGGTGGGGGCACACCTGTTACATACATATACTGTACACAGGTACAGCCCAGCGAGAGTACAGGTAACAGTGACATCTCCCAGAGGGTGGGGGCACACCTGTTACATACATATACACAGGTACAGCCCAGCGAGAGGAGCGAGTACAGGGAACAGTGACATCTCCCAGAGGGTGGGGAGCACACACTGTTACAACAAATACACAGGTAAGCCCAGCGAGAGTACAGGTAACAGTGACATCTCCCAGAGGGCGGGGGCACACCTGTTACACACATATACACAGTGTACGCCCAGCAGAGAGAGTACAGGTAACAGTGACATCTCCCGGAGGGTGGGAGCACACCTGGTACCAAATATACAAGGTACAGCCCAGCGAGAGTACAGGTAACAGTGACATCTCCCAGAGGGCGGGGGCACACCTGTTACAATCAATACACAGGTACAGCCCAGCGAGAGTACAGGTAACAGTGACATCTCCCAGAGGGCGGGGGGGCACACCTGGTACATACATAACACAGGTACAGCAGCGAGAGTACAGGTAACAGTGACATCTCCCAGAGGGCGGGGGAGCACCCTGTTACACATACCACAGGTAAAGCCAGCGAGAGTACAGGTAACAGTGACATCTCCCAGAGGGCGGGGGCACACCTGTACATACATATCACAGGTACAGCCCAGCGAGGAGTAAGGTAACAGTGACATCCCAGAGGGCGGGGGCACACTGTTACAAATATACACAGGTACAGCCAGCACGGAGTACAGGTAACAGTGACATCTCCCAGAGGGGGGGGCGCCACCTGTTACATACATATACACAGGTACCGCACAGCGAGAGTACAGGTAACAGTGACATCTCCCAGAGGGCGGGGGAGCACACCTGTTACATATACACAGGTAAAGCACAGCGAGAGTACAGGTAACAGTGACATCTCCCAGAGGGTTGGAGCACACCTGTTACATACATATACACAGGTACAGCACAGCGAGAGTACAGGTAACAGTGACATCTCCCAGAGGGTGGGGGCACACCTGTTACATACATATACACAGGTACAGCACAGCGAGAGTACAGGTAACAGTGACATCTCCCAGAGGGCGGGGGAGCACACCTGTTACATATACACAGGTAAAGCACAGCGAGAGTACAGGTAACAGTGACATCTCCCAGAGGGTGGGAGCACACCTGTTACATACATATACACAGGTACAGCCCAGCGAGAGTACAGGTAACAGTGACATCTCCCAGAGGGCGGGGGCACACCTGTTACACACATATACACAGGTACAGCCCAGCGAGAGTACAGGTAACAGTGACATCTCCCAGAGGGTGGGGGCATACCTGTTACACACATATACACAGGTACAGCCCAGCGAGAGTACAGGTAACAGTGACATCTCCCAGAGGGCGGGGGCACACCTGTTACATACAGAACCCGTGGTTTGGCCTGGGAGTGTAAAAGTGCATCTTGAAGGGGTCCGTGAGACCTAAATGACCAACCACGTTTCATTTTCTTCAAATCAGAAAAGTCCAAATATTTTAACATCATTGTTACAACTTTTGAACTCTCCATAGTAACCCAGTGTTTTGGAGCATCCTGGCTATGTTTAGCTCATCTCTCGAGTGATGAAACTCTTTGCATATAGAGGTACGTTGTTAATCCGCGTTGTTTTGCTGGTCGGTGTAAACAAATTGCGCAGCCGTCATTAGCCAGAGCCTTTGAATGACAGTAATTGCCAGATAAGATTATACACCCAGCAAATGGAGACGTATTCACTTTTCACAGGAGCATTTTACATTTTAACAATCCGTGAATAAGTCGGGTTTATCGACAAACTGCTGCTGATGTAAATAATAATAATAGCATGTTTTTGTATAGTGCTGCTAGTTTTACGTAGCGCTTTACAGAGACATTTTGCAGGCACAGTCCCTGCCCTGAAGAGCTTACAATCTATGTTTTTGGTGCCTGAGGCACAGGGAGATAAAGTGACTTGCCCAAGGTCACAAGGAGCCGACACCGGGAATTGAACCAGGTTCCCCTGCTCCACACTCAGTGCCAGTCAGTGTCTTTACTCACTGAGCCGCTCCTTCAGCCTTCCGCTCTTGATGTCCTGGAGAAGCCTGAAGTCAGAACAACTGCAACGCAAGTAAACTAAGCACAGAGCAGATTGAGTGAAGACTCTCACTCTGATAACAATGACACTGACTGTGAAGCAGGGGAGCCGGGTTCAACTCCCGGTGTCAGCTCCTTGGACCTTGGGCAAATTACTTTATCTCCTTCTGCCTCAGGCACCAAAAACAGATTGTAAGCTCCATGGGGAAGGGTTTCATGCCTGCAAACATTCTATGTGCAGCGCTGCGTACACTGTCAGCAGCAATAAGAAACAACCCTTATTATTCCTTCCCTAGAAAACGTGGCCTGTTGCAGGGCAGTGTGCTTAGTATGGGGTGAGTGACCCTATGTGACTGCAGTCACCAGCCTCTTCACTATACAGATGCAAACAGCCACCAACTGAGCATTAGAGAGAGGTGGCAATCAGACACTTGACAAAGTGAGGAAACAGTGCGCAACTATTTAAACAATTCACAAACGTGAAGTGATTATACAGTGAAATATATAATATATAATTACGTGACCTAATGGATATTCCAACAAAGTGGAGCGTCTGCAGCTGTGATACCGGGGATGGCTCACGACACCCCCTAAAGAGTCAGACAAATACACAAAAAACACAGCGCACAACGCTCATAGTGCATTAAAAGTATATTATAATAACAAATTAAGAGGGTAATTATTGTGCGTACATCAAATAAAAATCAGAAATGCATGTTAGGGGTCAGTTACCCATACACCAACACTGTGGACCGGATCAGATGTCATCAGTAGGTCATGGAGCTGTTCCGTGATTTGCCAGGTTCTGGATGGGTTGGATGGATAAATATGGAGTCCTATATGATCCCCACTCGTGGGTAAACAGTGTCCAGCACTTTTGTGAGGAACAGTCCTTTCTCACGTGTCTCCACGGTGGCTGCCCTCCTCCAACAGTCCTCAGTACCGCACTTCCGGTTTGTGACGTCACCTCTCGGGTACACCGCGGCTCGCGTCACAGTACTCCTCCGGTGGCCACAACAAAGTGCAGTAACAGGGCAGGTGATCGATTTAGACTAATCTCTCTCTTCCCTAGCTCTATCCTGAATCTCCTCTTACCTCTCCCATCGTACTTTCAGTGTCTCGTTTGCTAACACCTCCTCCTCTGTCAATCTCTCTGTGGGGGTACACCAGGGTTCTGTCCTGGGACCTCTTCTCTTTACACACTCTCTCTAGGTGACCTTACCACATCTCTTGGGTTCAATTATCACATCTATGTTGATGACACACAAATGTACTTTTCAACTCGACCTTACACCTGCTGTATAGACCAAAGTCTCCGCCGACTCAAACTTAACATGTCAAAGACTGAACTTCTCTGCCGTTTTTTTTCTTCAGTGAAGAAGGGGGTCATCGGGAAGCGCATACCATGTTGAAACAAAAGACAAGTGCTTATAGTGCAATATTGTAAAGTCAATAAAGTGATGTTGAACTGCTAGCTAAGATGAATGTACAGAATACTCACAAACGTGAGGTGGATACTGGCATATAAAGGTATCTTTAAGAGGTGGCTGTAATCCGTGCAATCGGGATATCACCAGACCGGTATTCTCCACACAGGACCTTAAGGTAAGACGATACTGGACATAGTGTAGACTGTATAACACATTTAATACGGGTAAAAACAAATCCAATCAACTCACATGATGTGTATGATAAAAAAGCATGTAGATCACACTTGGATCTCTGCAAACTCTGCAACCGGATCGGACTTCTCTCGGGTTTCCCTCTGTGCTGGCGTGCGTGTCACGAATGCGTATCACCGGCAGCCGGAAGTGACGACATCCGCATCCAGAGGTTCCGGTTGGGGCAAACAGCGTCACTCTACGCGTTTCACCTTCTCGGTTTCTTCAGGAGTCCTGACGTGGATAGAGAGGGTGCTAGTCGGGTGTTGAGGGGAAGGGCATTCCAGAGGTGCGGGGCAGTCAGTGAGAAAGGTTAAAGGTGGGAGAGGGCTTTAGATACAAAGGGGGTAGAAAGAAGACATCCTTGAGCAGAACGCAAGAGTCGAGATGGTGCATAGCGAGAAATTAGGGCTGAGATGTAAGGAGGGGCAGAAGTGTGTAAAGGTGTCTTATGGCAGAGGATGGCCTAGTAAGCAACCCCAGTCTTCAAGGGCCATCAACAGGTCAGACTTGTCAGGATATCCCTGCTTCAGCACAGTTGGTGCAGTCATTAATGACTGAGCCACTGATTGAGCCACCTGTGCTGAAGCAGGGATATCCTGAAAAGCTGACCTGGTGGTGACCCTTGAGGACTGGAGTTGGGCCTCCCCCTGCCTTATCTGTACGATTACAAGGTCAGTGGTGTAAAGAGGAAGACAGGGGCGTGTGTCGGGCAGGGTTACAGCCTCACATACCCCTCCTGGCATTTGCTGCATTGGCCTGCAGACTCAGACAGTCTGACAACACGAAGGACTGGATGAGTGAGCCATCAGCATGACTGATGAAAGGGTGATTTAGGTGATCCTGCCGGTGCCGTTTCTCAGCATGTGCCCAACGCAGGCGTGTTCAGAGGGAAATCGGGCAGCTAGCCTTACCACAGGAGGCCGATGTGATGCAGTATTTAGGAATCCTGATGTCTACAAGGCCGCGCTTAGAGTGCCGGCGATGTCGCGGCAAAACAAATGTGTTGACGTCGTCGCGTGCGCTTATAGTAGAAGCGGCAGGACAGCGTGGTCTACTATAAGCGCAGGCGATGGCGTCAATACATTTGTTTTGACGCGACGTTGCGTCGCCGACACTATTAGCGCGGCCTAAGCCTGATTGGGAGATCTGACAATCTACGGACACAATCACTGCTGGAGAGAGAAACTGCTCCTCCAGACTTTACCGAAGGACCCGGAAATGCTACCTCATGTAAAATAACTTTACATGGAACACACGTATTACACCGCGCAGATGTTTTGTGACCAGAACGCGTTAACAAAGTGGGTTTGCAGCTGCCCTGAGCTGTGACCGGGCAGCGGTTTGTAATATCCCCTCTATCTGATCACGAGACATTTTCAGAACTTGGCCGACCTCCACTAATCCTTACCCACGGCGCACCACTGCCTGGCATCTTGGGTAAGTAACATGCTGCGTCACGTAGCAGAGCAGATCCAGGCCCAGAAGCTTCTGGGAGGATCTATAAAATTAGGGAAGGGCTGTCTGACTCAGCTCCCCCAGACTAGAGACACACGAGTCCCTCCTCCTATGGATGGGGGGGAGAGAGATAACGAGGGTGCTTACCGCATCAGCACCAGGGCTCTGCCAACAGGCCTCGGCATGCGTTGGATGAAATGTATTTGCTGTCCTGGCAATGCGTTCGTATTGTGCATTCTTTTACAGCAACACATGGCCCCGCGTCAGCATGCGTGTGCTGCCGTTTCCTGTCCCTCCGCTCTCCCCGATGCCTGCAGCAGATCAGGCAGTGCTGATGTCAAACTCGGAGCTCAATACTGAATCCCTGCCAAGTGTATGCTACACAAGAAGCACATGACACACCTCTGCCTCATCCCCTTCTCTCGGATAGTTCCCCGTGTCGTTTTGTGAGGTTGCCAAGAATATGAAGAGGTTCTAACAAGGTCGTGCAGTTGCTCTTCCGTATTTTGCGTTACGACTTGTCTTCATGCCGCAGGGAAACTAATCAGACTCTCCAAAGAAGACGAGGGTGATAATCCGCTCCTTATTTTTGCTAATCATTTATCTGCTATATATTTTGGAAAGTTGTCTGTCTGTACGCTAGGCATTTGGACACCTCTTAAGATATCGTAACCACATTGTGGATGATGGTCCCTGAGATCAAGGAGCAGGGTTTTGTCTATGTTTGAATACAGTAGACAAATTGTATCAGCAATGACATCACTGATGACATCACACATGACATGATCCCATCACACAACGCTCAAGCTGTCACTTAATCTTGGTCACTCTGAAAATCCAATTTGCAACATGAGCAGAAATACCGGAGTAGCCAAAGTTCCTCAGGAGCGCGAGGTCAGTGTTTGGGACGAGCGTGCAATGTCCCACACACACGCAGCGTTAGAGACTCTCGCTCGCGCACCTCAGGACCTCGGAGGACATGAAACTGTTATGGGCGGAGTTGTTGTTTTAGCGGGAGATTTCGCAGTAAGAAACTCAAAAATGAAATTATCCATTTATAAATCTCAGTATTTTTTTAGTTTCTTAGAATTCACCGAAGCAACACCGGGTACTTTAGCTAGTATCCCCGCCAGATATAAAACGAGGTTAACAGCGCAAACATGAACCCGGGAAGAGGGGAATTCCGTCCCCAAAGATCTTATAAGTCACAAAACAATATCCACATTCGTTGAAAGTGCAGCGGCACAGCACGTGTGTGACAGACAGGAAGGGCAAATATCATATTTAGTGGGAGTTACACGACCCCGATAAAAAGGTACGAGACGGGCGGTGTACGAGACGCAGCAACACTTTAATTTCCACGTAAAGAATGACCCAGGAAGATTAATAACAAACAATATAACCACTCCCTGCCTTTTACAAGTTCATTTGGTGCCAGGTGTTAATGGCATTTCCTTGTTTCTTCCTGTTAGAGGAGTTTGGGGCCTATGTTAGCTTATCCAGACCCCAATAGGTAGCATTGGTGAGTCCAAAACCTCTTAGACATGGAAAGAGGATCCTTCTAAAACAAGATACATCTACAGTAAAGGCAAAGGCTGTGGTGCTCTGCATAATATAGCGATCTCACTGCTACCATCAGGCTGGAAATCAATATATACACGAGTATAAGGCACCCACTCAGACAGGAACGCAAGATATACACGAGTATAAGGCACCCACTCAGACAGGAACGCAAGATATACACGAGTATAAGGCACCCACTCAGACAGGAACGCAAGATATACACGAGTATAAGACACCCACTCAGACAGGAACGCAAGATATACACGAGTATAAGGCACCCACTCAGACAGGAACGCAAGATATACACGAGGATAAGACACCCACTCAGACAGGAACGCAAGATATACACGAGTATAAGGCACCCACTCAGACAGATTTAGAATTCAATGGCAGTGCAGAATATTACAATATTCCACCATAAGGCACAATGAAGTTTGGTACATCTATATACAAGGTGCCCAACCTTACATAGAAAGACACGTGACGTCAGCGTGTGTGTCGTCAATCGGGGGTTGGACTTTGGGCAGACACTTGCTCCCCCTCCAGACTTGGCATACGGGAGCTCTATCTGTCGCGCTTACTCTCAGTAATTCAGTACTCTTAGCAAAACACCAGCAACCTTAGCAAAGTCAGCCCTACGCGTTTCAAGGACCTTGTCCTCTTCGTCAGGGGCGCTATCATTGCTTGGTTGCTATAAGTGCCTGTATCAACTTATTTTTTGTGAGTGTTTATAACCGTTTTTTATTCATCTTATAAACTGACTATACTGTACTACTCTATGGGCTTTGCGCTTTTTTCTCTTTTTGTCTTTGTTTCTACAGTTTTTACCGGTCCTGAGGTTAGTTCCGGTTGTAAAGAAGCAGCATACCCATATTCAGCCTCAAATTGGACTCTGTATCTGGGAACACTTGATGTGACTATATTTTTATTTATTATTTTTAACCCTTTAAGTGCTATTTTCTTATTTGTCATTGTGTAACCCATCTTTTTATCTAATTACCTATTGTTCATGAAGTAGGAGCGCCAGCAGACACACCTATTATTAGAGGGTTTATGCCTATCTATTTTTATTTGTGTCAGCTATTTCTTTATTCTGTTTTTTTATAGAAAGACATGCCCTGATACAGTTACAAAAGCCAGAGTTTATAACTGGGCAGAAGGAGCGGCTCAGTGAGTGAGGCACAGATTGATAACAATGACCCTGATTCAATGCCAGCTGTCAGCTCCTTGTGACCTTGGGCAAGTCACTTTATCTCCCTGTACCTCATGCACCAAAAACATAGATTGTAAGCTCCACGGGGCAGGAGCTGTGTCTGTAACAATCCTGTGTGCTGACAAAAGCACTATATGTAATAAAGTTATTATTAACTTTGTGATGTTACGCATGAGCAAATCCTCCCACCAAGCTCCATGTCATTGAGAGGAGTTTCTAAGCTTAATTAAATGGTTTCATTAAGGAACGTGTCTTTTATAACAGCTCAGGCGAGACCCCCATATGAAGACACCCACAGGAACTAGCTCCGTTGGCGTACGTCAGGGACGCCTGGGAATATTTATTGCGGGGCTCGGTGCAGACGTGGTGTGGGGCCTTAGGCTGTGGCTCCAGTCAGTGCGCGCGCGTTGGAGCGCCTGGCGGCGCGTCAACCCATTTCTGCAGCGATCGGTAGACTTCTGATTGTTCGAGACGTGGGGGCGTGGTCATGTCACGCAGCTGGTTCGCCGTCATTGGCTGAACCACCGCCGTGACGTAGACATCGCTCGGCCGCGCCAAAAGACACATTTTTTGTCTTTTGGAAATGTGATCGCGCTTTGAGCGTGCTGCCACTGCCGCACGCGCGGACTGTGGCAGGGCCCCATGGAGGGCCGTCTCTCTGTTCATGCTGCGCACGCCGTCTCGCACGGTCACTGGGGACGAGGCCTCACCATCTCCTTCACCATCTCTCCCTTCAGGGTCCCTCATCATGGCCTCGCGTTGCCATGACAACGGGACGTCGCGCGTCACATTGCCATAGCAACGGGACGCCACGTGACGTCCCATTGTCATGGAACTGCGAGGGCATTTGCCGTTGCGGCGCCGGGATGAGGGACCCTGCAGGAAGAGATGGCGAAGGAGAAGGTAAGACAGTTACAGAGGCCCTGTGCTCCCCTCCCCCCCCCCTCTTCAGCAATCAGTTTAATTGTGGTGAGGAGCGCGGGCCTCTGTAACCGCCGGGCCCAGTGCAGTGGCACCAACAGCACCGCCATCAAGCCAGCACTGCAGGTACACATAGGACAGATTTTTGGGGGCAAACCTGTTGCTTTTGTTTGCTGATTTTGTAAAATATGAAACAAATGGCGGGCTGCGTCTGAAACCTGACGCACGGATACCGGGTTCTGAACAGTCTTTGTCCTTTTCGGACTTCCCCAATCCCAAGCTGGGACACATTGGGACATACAGGTGTAAAGTAGATTGGTTCATGTGAGAGACAGAAGCGGGTCGATGCGCTAAGCGCCGCAAATGGAATTTCTGGCGTTAAATTGGCGCAAGAAAACCAGGAAATATATTGCGTGTGCATCTAGGTACTAATGGTTTTTTTTTTCCCTTATTGGGCACCGTAAGCCTCATCATTTTTTTTTTAATCGGGTATATTAGCCGCAAATAAGTGCGATACCCATGATGCACAGATTTAAATGTATGTAATCCAAATAAATCTGTATGTGTGCAAGACAGTTGTTGAAAAAGTGTCAAAATTGTACACCAACGGAACCTGGCGTAAATCCTAAAAATGTGTTTATATTGACTATCTCTGGGTTTATATGCCATGTATGCTCCTTATAGTCTGCCATGTTACTGCCCTGATCCATTAGATACCATTACCCTGACTTACTGATCCGTTCTTGTGTTTTCACTAGTTCATGGTTCACTTTACCTAAAATATATGTTACTCCGTGTCTGTTTTTGTTATCATCATTTTTTTCCTCATTTTAGCTCCAATATTTGACTTAATTAGTGATTAGTTATGATTTTAATGTATATTTATTGTTATAATTAAAGACGTATGTTGTTATCAACATATGTTATTGCTATGTAAGCATGCTGATTAGGTCTGACCTCCGCCAGTGGCTATTCGCTTTAGGAACTTTTTCCACGCCCCCTCCCTCAACCAATTGTGAGTAGGAGAGAGGGGTTTACATATCAGCCAGTGACGTTGTCGAATCATTCCCTGATGATGTAGCCGTCTGCTACGAAACGCGTTGGAATTCGACTGTGGACTGTGCCTATATCCAGACACTGGAAGCAAACTGTATAGAAGAGCCCTGATCCCGTACCGGGTTAGCCGCCGGTGATGTCATCAGTCAGTGCCCCTGAGGCGACTCACGGAGTTATTACTTTGGGTTACCACGTGGCCTGCTCCCTCGCGACTCCACAGCGTCTGGGCTGCACCTGGGGTCCGGAGGTTCTGTTGCCCGCTGCCGCTCAGCTTGCCTGGGGTTGCAGATCCTGTCGTCGTTCGTATAAAGTTATCCGATGCGAGACTACGACACCGAGATTAACCCATCATCCAGTGCCAAGATCTTCTACGATAAGCCTGATTTTATTCGTTATTCTGTGCGTGCGTTACTCAATACATTTTTATCCTAAATATATATTTGAAATACTACACCATGAGAGTCATGCGCTTTTCCCTTTGAGTTTTTATTGCAATTAAATAGACGCGGTTAGTCCACAGGCCCCCAAAATACTTCCTTAGCATCAGTTTAATAACACAATAATGTTTTCCTGGATGCACAGATCATATAAATAAACATGGTTGTTAACACCCACACAGAGATTGAAAGACGTGATCCTTATCTCATTAACTTTGGGTACCTTCTGGATGGGCGTCCTTTAAACTCGGGAGACATCATACAAAGATGGGTAGTTTTGATCCTGGTATAATTACAGAGGTCACAGGCAGCGGTATTCCGTCAGCTCACTTGTGACACACACAGTGGGTGTGCGGAGGGGCTGTGTCTTTTGTCCATAAAGCATCTGCTGTAAGGTGAAAGCAAGGGAGAAATGCGGGCGTCATATTTTGCATTTTCTCTGGCTAACAGCTGCCGAGGGACTGAAATTTCCTACTGCTGATCAGAGCGCTCAGGGTACGTGTGCCTGGCTAATTAATGCACAGACAGCCGCCCCCAGGGTATACATTATCCAGGCCTCCCCTGACCCCACACCCCATTACACTTGGAAATGGATTCACATTACCAGTGAAATTGATCAATTTACAGCGTCTCAATGGCATTAGGCTTTTACATACACATCTACATATCCATCTAACATGCATTGACCTTGATGGCTTGCAGGCGTCCTTACCACTTACCTCCCACTGTCTCTAAGTTCTCCCCACTTACCACTTAGATTGTAAGCTCTTCGGGGCAGGGACTCCTTTCCCTAATGTTACTTTTATGACTGAAGCGCTTATTCCCTCTATGTGTTATATTATTATGTCCCGTGTATTACTGCTGTGCAGCGCTATGGACGTGGATGGCGCTATATAAATAAAGATATAGATACATACACCGTCCGACCTGCGTGATTAGATTTATTTCAACTTGACATCTTCTTTCTGGGCCGTTTTCTTTGCCAAGTCAGTAGAGAAACCCAGAGAAGGAAATATTTGTCACGGTTCCAGTGTGTGTTAGGTACTGGGGGATAGATGTGTCATTTTGATAAATAATCACATTAAGATTCCGCCTCCGGCAATACACCAACTCGTGTAGATAACGCTCGGAGGCCAAAATATTTGCTGCATATTTCACGCAAGATAAACCCCCGTTTTTCACTGACGTGACCTCCCGTTAAGTACACCGAAACCTTTTCGGAAAATATTTATACACAAGGTGTGACAGGGTCACCGTCTGTGTATGCTAGAGAGAGCTTGCAGGATGTATGCTTTCCAGCGTGCAGGAGGTTAAACTCCTCTGGAGAGGCAATCAAAGCTAGGGTGTTCCTGTTAACTGCTGGGTTTAAAGGGGGTTAGAGGCAGTCCGTAAGCTGCCAGGACTGAGAGACTCTCCTCAACCTGGAAGGACGCCGATTGTATGGTTCATCAGGTCTGCTGGACGCAGGACTGGCTGGGACCCACACCCAGGAACCCGAGACACAGCCCACGGATGAAGCAGGGCTGCCTTTCTGCAAGGTGCTAGAGTATCCAGAGGGATTGCCCGGAGACTCCTGGGATGGAGTTCCCGGACCTCAAGATAAGGACTTGTAATGTTTAGCACTGGAAATTAGCCTAGCAACCCAGTTGGTCAGTCAGAGCCATGGCTGTGTAGCCAGCCTCCCTAAAGTGGAGTAGGTTTTATGTTTAGCTTTTGGTTTTGCCTTAAAGGGACAGTGTGTCCATTACGGTGTTTTTGATGCGGAAAAACAAACCACTGAAGAGTTTAAAGGTTAAAATACACTGTGTGGAATCTGGATGACCCTGGATGACCCTGGGTGCTGGATTAAATGTTCTACTTTGTGATAAGACTGTGTGCCTGGACTACTCTCTTCACCCTTTTACTGACCCTACCACGAGACCGTCCTGCCACAAAGTGCTTGTGGAAAGCTCTGATAATAAGGATGTCTCTACAAGGACACGGTGCCTGAAAACGATACATCGCCCCGCTGCACGATACAAACGCAAGATGTGAGCAATGTATACCTGTAACAGGCTGCCGTCTACAGCTGTATCTCACTTTCTGTAAGTGCTGTATCTCTAACACTCCCGGGAAGTCACTTTCTGCAGCTCTCTCCCCCAATTCCCGAACCGCACAACACTAGGAAGGGGTCACGGATCAGCAGGGGGACTCGGAGCTGTAAATCTGTTCACCGAGTGACATCTGGTGGTTAAAAAAATGTTTACCAGCAAAGACAACCAAGGTTCGGCAGCAATGATAAAGAGCACTTATTAGCACGTTCACATGACTCAGGCAGTTCCACAAACCTGCCTTACTCCATAATCACACAGCATCCCGTGCTTACGCTGCAGCAAAGGATACTGGGTAATGACATGCAAACGAGCACACACAGTACGTCCCTTTTTGCTTCTTGTCCATTTTAACATAGGACCCCTATAAGCATATGCCTGCCGCATTACACAGCTTCCCAGCGCAGCCTGGGTTACAGAAGTGCAGAGCCCGTAACCCAACTCACAGGCAGATGTTTTTACCGTTTGGGTCTCAGTGTGAGGTTGGTTACTGGCATTGCCATGTGACGCCGGTACGTGGATACAAACCAGATACACAAAGTAAGTTATGGAGAGTACCAAAGTGGCAAAGCCCTCCTCCGTACAGCAATGATAAAGAACACTTATTAGCACATTCACATGTCGGAAACAGGCTGTGTGTTCGGTGCACTGAATGCAATGTCGGGCTCCATGATTCCACCAGGCGGCCAAGTGCGTGCCACTACCAATCCGACCTTCACCACAGGCAGAACAGACTTTTCTTCTTTCTTCTTGAGAGTTCCCTGTGCTCAAGTCACCACAGTGATTTGGGTGATCCTACATGTGACCGCCTTTCCGGAGTATGGGCAAGTCCCGTTACTATCCCTGAATCACTTCAGCCATTAGACTAGGAAGGTCCTCAGGGTCTTTAATGCCATCCTCTGTCAGGAATCTGGACATCCTCTTCTTTTGTGTGCCACTGTGCCCATCCTACCACTGCCACAGGTAGAACAGATTATTTGAATTTTTTTCGAAGCCCGGGCACTAAATGTGTTACACCGAAAAAAAAGATGCTTGTGGTCCACAATGCAGTACCAGGTGCGCTCCACTTGTGACTGTCTTTTCGGCAGATCAGGCCAGTCCATTAACTTTATCAGTCTCTCTTCAGCCAGAAGGCCATGAAGAGTCCCAACGTTACACTTGACGTCTTCATCCGAAGATTCCGACGTCCTTCATGTTCCCTCCTCGGGCCAGAAGTCCAGGCAGCAGTGTCCAAGTCCAGAGGGGGTTCAGCCCAAAGGATTACTAACCCAACGCAGTCTTTTCCCCGAAGGAGGGGTGACCACCGACCAAGCACGCAGTCTTTCTCTCTCCGCGGAAAGGTAGCTCACTGATAACCAACACCAAACAAAACAAAACCACGGTGCGAGTGCTTCAGTGCAGAAGTGCTCAAACAAACACAAAAAAACGTGCTTGAGTGCACCCCGGCCAAAAGACCAGGCAGGTACAAAAATATCGAGCTCCCTCCCAGCCAAAAGCCCAGCGGGGGTACTAGTGCAGAAAACATAAAAGTCGTGCAAAAATACTCTGTGCAGGTGCCAATTGTCTAGTGACGGTTGCCCGGACTCAACCCAATGGTGCAGCAAAATGGCCGCCATGACCTAGGGGGCTAGAATAAAATGCCTGAGCTTCTCTGTAGCTACATTCCTGGCCATGGCCAGAGGATCTAGTGTGGCCTATAGAGTCCATCCTTCACAGAACAGACTCTCCCCTTGATCTTACCCAAAAGGATGAGCAGCACCTCACAGGCAGCCATTTTGACTTTTTGTGTCTCTTCACTGTGAGGCTGGTTAGCCTGGCTTTGTGATATTAAGCTGGGATAGGTTTGCCCCGCACATTGAATAAGTTATTGGGGGTAAAAAAGTGACAAAAACCCTCCACTGTGCAGCAAATAAAAATATCACTTGTGAGCACATTCGCATGTCTCAGGCCACGGCCCCAGTCACTGCGTGCGCACGCGCGTCGGAGCGCAGCAGTTTCAGCCGCGATCTGTGGCCTGGGATGTGCGTCAAGAGAAGAGCAGGAGATCGCAACGGGGGCGGCCATGATGTCACACGACTGGTTCGCCCTCATTGGCTGAACCACCGCCGTGACGTAGCCAGAGCTCGGTTGCCGCGCCAAGACACATTTCTTGTCTTTTGGCAAAGGTGGTCACGCATCGCGCTTTCTGCAGGCGCGCGCAGGCAGTGACTGGGGCCGGCCCCATACAGGGCCGTATCTTGTTCGCGCCACGCACGCCATAGCGTGTGCAGCCGCGAGCAGTGGGGACGAGGCCTGAGACGGGTCTGCAACCCTGCCTTTCCCCATTATCTCTTAGCATACAATGCTTCTGCTTCAGGATTCTGGGTAATGACATGCAAATGAGCACACACAGTGTCACCTTTTGCTTCTTGTCCATTTTAACATGGACCCCTATAAACTTATGCCTGCCGCATTACACAGCTTCTCTTTTGGCAGCTCACCTTGAGAAAGGTCCATTGCGTTGGACCAAAAAACTGACAAACAAAATGTCAGACTGCTATTGAAACGTATCTTTTAAAAAATATATATTTATAAAAATGTTTTACCAGGAAGGTTCTCGTTTTCAAGTGTGTCCTGGGCACAGAGTTATAACAATACATGGTTACATTAAAAGAGCAGAGGTTATACAGTCATTTCACAGACATTTCATGGGCAGATAGAGTTGTAAAATTGGGTGCAGTGGATAAAAGCGCAGGTGAGTTGCAGATTGAAATAGAGACACTTTAACATCCCCGAACGGCAGCAAACGGCTCACACCCTTTAGCTGCACCAAAGGTTTGGTCCCGCTGCGGCCGGCGGCGCGCGCGGCCGCGGTCCGCCAGCTGTTTGCCTTCGGTCTGGATGTCCCCGCTGGCTCCTTCCGGCGTGGCTGACTGCGTGCTGCGACGCGTCAGCCAGCCGGAGCTACAAGGAGCTTGTGGTGTCGGCGAGTACGGCGTCACGTGACACGCAAGGCAGCCAATCCGATTTCCTCCCCCTGCTCCGATCCCCCGCGTTCCGATTCCCCCCTGCTCCGATTCACCCCCCTTGTATTTGTGTGTGTGTGTGAGTGCCTGTGTGAGTGCCTATGTGTGTGAGTGCCTGTGTGTGTGAGTGCCTGTGTTTGAGTGGCTGAGGGGCTGCAGTGCTGCGCTGTGCTGTGGGGCTGTGTGATGGTCCCGCCCCCTCACGTCATGGCCGCGCCCCCGTCACTTGTTTTGGCCACGCCCCGAAAAAAAATCACCGCAGATCGCGGTGCAGTGAATTGCACGCGCCGCCGGAAGCAAGGCGGCCGTGCGGGCGCGTGCAACAAGGCCTTAACCAAATGCTGTCCGCCTTTGGGGCGACGCGGATGTACACTGAAGGGGTTCAGATTAAATGCAGCTGTGGATACAAAGTTCTTTGTCCTCTTGGCTCATTAACATAGCAGTGGGTGGGGCTGACGTTCCACAAAGTACAAGCAACTGTTAACCCTTAGCACACTGGTCCTGTGCAGAGGGGAGCAGCTCTTGGGTAACCCCATCAAGCGTCCGTCCGCCATTGGGGCGACGCAGTTGTACACTGAAGGGGTTCCGATTATCTAGCAGTGTTACTCTTTATTATATAAAATAACAGAATGTATTTGTTTTCCCAGTGTGACTATTATCAAATAGATCAAACGAATATTTTATATTTACTAATACTAGTTAAAAAAAAAAGTCACATCATTATGTTTTTTTTTGTTTCAATTTTTGTTATTGTTTTCAGGGGTTGACACATTAAACAATATATATTACATTATAAGGGATACAACCTCATAGACATAAGAAAAGAGAAATAAAAGAGAAATTAAACATTTGCAAAAAATCGTTAACCATTGTGTCTTTGTCTTCTTTGCTTGTGTTTCCATTTTCTTCTGATAGCATTAGTGTATCCTTTTCACATCTTAGGCCCGGGCCATAGAGGGGTGGGGAGAGCGGAGGCGCGCTAACGCTGAGGCTCGCCTGCATCAGTCAGCGCGATTGCACGGACTGGCAGGCGAGCCAGCGTGCACGAAGGGAGCCGGGGGGGAGGTGGTTGGAGGCGGGGTCAGTGCGTCGCTGGGCCAATCGCCCGCGAAGTACTGACGTCAATGTCACGGCGCCGACGTCACGGCGCCGTGACGTTGACGCTGGTGTGCTGCGATTGGAGGGTTTCAGCCGACAGCGCGCTGAAAAACAGCTTGGCGCTCGGCTGAAACCTCCAACTCGTCAGCACGCCTGCGGACGCTCGCGTGAGCCCCCTCTCAAGGCATCCTCATTGAGGATGCAGGGGCTCAGCGCGGAGCGTCCGCACGCCTCAGCACGGCCTGTCCTTCTATGGACACAGCCTTATTAGAGAAGCGGCCGCTTCTTTGTGTGTCCCTTTAAAAGAAAGAGGCTCACATCATTATGTTTTAATTGAGTTATGTTATTGTGTCATTCAGGTATGCAACACAATGCCTCAAACCTCATTTCAGACAACTGTGTGTCATATGCAAGAAGTCTCAAGACTCTCATACTTAACTGTTATTAAGGTTTGTACTTCTGTTTGCAACTTTCATTTTGACAAACATAAATACATGTAATTACCCTGTTAGTACTTTGGCCCCAAAATACTGTCTGAGCATTAGCTTAATAACAAAACAATATTTTTCCTGGATGCACAGATCTTATTGTATATCTTGTAATACTGTATATGAATATTATGGTTGATAAAAGATAGAAAATGTGACGTTCCACAGCTCCTAATATTCAGATAACCTGTCTGCCTCCGCTGACAACACTCGTTTTGTTCCTTTTATTTATCCAGGTTTCAGTCATTTCTATAAACTGGAAAAGTGTAACTTTTTTTTTAAATTCAGAATGTTATTGAGATTTTTTTAAACTTTTTTAAAGAACACATATGGGCAGTTAAAGATGATTTATTGAGCTGGAACATGTCCCTACAGCAGGCACACGGGACTGTGAAGTGTCCCCTGCACAGTTTCTATATATACTGTACAGTAAACATGTCACTCTGTACCAGTGCACTACACCTAACCCTGGCCTGACAGCTGCTATGGGAATGCTGACGGGAGACAACTAATATTGTGGGCTAAAGAGGGAGCCCTGCCTTGTTAAAACTTTCCATAGCACATTTATTAAGCCCATATCCTAGAGTTTATTCAGAAACCGCTGCGCTGATCCTTTATATATATTTAAGGCTGTGCTTAGATTGTAAGCTTTTGGGGGCAGTCTCCTTTATTCTCACGTTGCCATTTACCTGTTGAACTTATTCCCATTGTAATGTACATTATTTACCTCCTATTGTAAGGTTGCAAGGCGCTGTGCGCATGGCTGGCGCTCTGTAAATACAATTATACATACGAGCAGCGTAGGGTTGCCAGGCGGATTCTCCAAAAATACTGGACAGCATGGTGAAAGGTGCGATGCACACACACCCACCCCTCCCCATGCTGTTTCCTCCTCTCCCTGGCCCCACCCCCAGGCTCCTGACACCTCCTCCTGATTGGCTGCTGCTGGGTAATGCAACCAATTAGGATGGAGGAAGCTGCCCAACCCCCTAGCAACAGCCCTGCTCTCTCCCTGCTTGGGGAAATCCTGCGCGCCCCCACCAAGCCGGTCAGGTCACTATGTCCAGGGAGGTAATCCCGGTATATACATATACGCCCAGAGAGGTAATACCGGTATACACATACACGCCCAGAGAGGTAATTCCCGGTACCCGGAGAACCACAAGAAACGAAAAGAGGACGGGAATACAACTCCGGGTTATACACATACACGCCCAGAGAGGTAAAACCAGTATACAATACACACCCAGAGAGGTAATACCGGTATACAAGTACATGTCCAGAGAGGTAATACCGGTATACAACATACATGTCCAGAGAGGTAATACCGGTATACAATACACACCCAGAGAGGTAATAACGGTATACCACATAACACGCCCAGAGAGGTAATACCGGTATACTAGAAATCAAAAGCACAGAGAGGTAAAACCAGTATTTAATACTCATACCACACCCAAGAGAGGTAAATACCCGGCTATACACACTACATCGTCCAGAGAGGTTTATAACCGGTATAAACACATACATGTCCAGAGATGGTAAACCGGTATATACACATACAACGCCCAGAGAAGGTAATACCGACTATACACATACACGCCCAGAGAGGTAATACCTACCTTATACACATACACGCCCAGAAGAAGGTAATTACCGGTATATACATACCACGCCCAGAGACGGTAATACCGGTTGAAGTTTATAGCATACTACGCCAGAGAAGGTGTAAATTATCCGGTTATTACACATACTACTGCCCAGAGATGATGATTTAGTTCAATACCCGGTAGTACACCATAACACGCCCGAGAGGGGTTAACTACACGGTATAACCACATACACGCCCAGAGACAGGACAATACCCGGCCGATTACACTAAACGGGCCTAGAAGACCAAGAAGGTAATTCCGGTAACACGATGTGACCAAGCCCCAAGAGACGCTAGGTATATAACCGGCGATACAAATACACGTCCAGACAGACCCGGTAATACAGGTAATTACACACACCACGCCGCCAGAGAGGTAATAACCTGGGTTATAACTATAACACGGCGCAAGAGACTTGTCCCAGCCACCTTAGCAATCAGGTCAATTAACAGGTTCATTACACAATACACGGCCCAGAGAAGAATGGTAAATACCGGTATACACATTACACGCCCAGAGACTTGAAGACACCGTGGTTGGCTAATAACAAAGGCGACCATAAACATAATCCAAGCAACAGAGCCAAGCCACGTTGTAATACCTGGTATACACATACCAAAAGCCACAACGAGAGGTCAATAACCCCAAGTATACACATACCACAACCCAGAAGCCCCCGGGTAAGAACGGTATTACAAGTGATCAACGACCACGAGAAGCACCGGCTAATACCCACGGGTTATACAACCGTACACACCCAGACCGGGTACATAACCGGATATAAACGTAATAGCCCCAGAACGATGTGGTACCAATTCCCGGTTTAATTTACACATACAACACCAAGACGAGGGTAATACCAGAGGTATTTACACCATACCACGACCAGGAGAAAATGTAATACCCGGTGATACAATACACGCCCCATGAGAGGTAATAACCGGTATCACATACACTGCCCAGAGAGCGTAATACCGGACCCTTATTTACTTAACCACGTCCCGAGCGGTACATCACTACAGCGTATACACATACACGGCACAGGAGAGGTAATTACCATACCCGGTATTTTAATCACGATCCCAGAGACGCAGGTAATACCAGACCCATAACACACAAGGCCCGAAATACAATCAACGGTAATACCAGGTATTACACATACACGACCATGAGGACTCGGTATAACGGCCAATAAAACAAATGACAACGCCACAACCCGTACAGAACCGGATAAACCATCCATCGGTGGGTATACACACTACAACAGGGCCGACGAGTGTAATACCACAATCCGGTACTGTATCACACTACACTGTTCCCGACGAAGCCACCATCAGGTACAATTACCCCGGTAATAAACATTACATGCCCAGAGAGATCAATACCGGGTTTAGACACATACTACGTCCATTATGAGGTAATACCCGAGGGCTATAACAACATACAGTCCAGAAGAGGTAGCAAGGTAATACCGAATATAACTACAGAAACGGCCCAGACGAAGGTAATACCCACCGGTCTATAGTACCAAATCACCACCACACCAGAGCGGGTAATACCCGGTATACACATAAACAAACCAGAGGCGGTACAGAATAAAAACCCGAGTACATACACATAAACCACCAGTACCAGAGAGGTAATACCAGGCAATCACGCGGTTATTATACCATACACACCCCTAGAGAGAGTAAATACACAGGTTATATAAAAAACATGTACCAAAGCAAAAAGAACACAGCGGTTCTACTCACGGAGGTGCAATTACGACAGCGGGACTACAACATACACAACCAAGAGGCTACAGGTAAATACCCCGGTATTACACATACACACCCAGAGGCAGGTCATACCGGTATACACATACACGGCCCACCGCACGAGGTTTAATTATTCCGGCGCCCTCAGACGCGCACCGTACATATGTAGAACCAATAGATAAATAGACCACGTAGACCGTCGAATAGGGGTTAAAACGACATTAAGGGGATGAAAAAGTCAAAGAAGCAACAACCAAAGATGAGGTAGGGAGATCAAGAAAAGAGACTAAGAAACAGAGAGATTAAGCCAAGCAAATGAGAAAGCAAAAACCACTACCTGTGTCGCACTTTGCATGCGGAGAATGAAATCGCCAAGAACAGCTTACACCCATTCTATTACATACACGGCCGCATGAGGGTAAGACCGGATATATCACATGACAAATCCGCCACCGCGAAGGGTTTAATACCGCCGGGTTCTTTCATACTACCGCCCAGCAGAGACCCAGGGAATGATCCCTAACTGAATGACGGGGGGTAGGAGATAGAGAATAAGAAGGAAACGATAGGATCAAGTCAAGCAGAGAAAACGATGACCCAGCAAAGGTTAGACGTACAGAAAGGGAGGTCATTGGGTCAATACCGATACTCACACATTACAACGCACAGAGACCCAGGTAAAATACCTATGTAGGTTATACCCCACATACACAACACCCGAAGATGTCAGAGCGGTGAAAACAGAAGAAAGTGGATAACAAATATCAAAAAACAAAGAAAGGAACCAATCCACCGTGTAAAAACCCAGATGATATAAACACAGAAACACGCCACCAGAGACCATTCGTTCATAAATTATCCAACGGAGTCATACTATAATAAACAACCCAGAAGGAGGTAAACTAAGGTCTATCACACATAACACCACGACCAGAGGCGGTTAATTACCGATATACACATTAACACACACAGAACGGCGAGTAATACCCAATACCACCGCGGATATACACCATACACACCCAAGAGGGTAATTACGGTACAAACACGCAAGCGATACAATGAGAGGACCAACCGCAAGAACTAAAGTAGCGTCTAGATAAGATCTGTTTATCAGCAGCACCCAGGGATTCCAATCCAACGACAAACAATGTCAATACCATCCCTTCCCGGAATTATACACACCATACACACCCAGAGGGGTAATACCGGATTATAAAACATACACACGACCCCAGAAAGAACTCAAACGCACGGGTTACATACCGGTACATTACATACCACGCCAGAGGGTAAGTACCGCGTTTTTATAATCACATACACGCCACCAGAGACAGGTAAAGACCCACCGGATACACCCCCTTGCTACATAAACGACACAGCAACAAGGTTCAAATAACGCGTACTTACCACATTAACACGTCCAGGAGGTATTACCATACCGATGGACAACATAACTAGCCCAAAGACTGACCAGGTTAATACCGGTAATATGAATCTTCTACACATACAACACCCCCAGAGACCAGAAGGTCTGGATGATACAAACAGGCTCCCCGTAAGAAAAATAAGGGAAAAAAAAAGAGGAGGTGTGCTAGCAAATCAAGGTATACATACACTGAACACGCACAGAGAACCAAGGTAATCACATACCACCGGTATCTACAATACACACCCAGAGAGGTAATACCGGGAATACACATTACACGGCCCAATGAGAGATGAAGGTTAATAACCCGGTATTCAAACATACACAACCCAGAGGCGGTCAATCCGGTATACATATACTACACAACCCAAGAAGGGAGAATACCGGTTTGCGAAGGAAATGCGAACAAGAATGGTAAAGAAAAAAGAGGAGAAAAAATAAACGCAACTACTCAGTTGGAGGAGCCGAACGCCGGCAAATAGGGAGAAAAGCAACCACTAGAGGAGAGCGAGGCCGGATACAATCAGTACGAGGGAGCAACAAGAAGGAAGAGAAAGAACTTAGCAAGTTAGATTGACAAAGTTAGAGATGACAGACTGATAAACGCGCTGAATCTAATTGATGCTAACAAGGGGTGGTAGCTGAGGAAAGGAGGACAATAGCCAAGCGGCAGCGAGAAACAAAACAGGGAGACAGGGGATGGAAAGAAAAAAAAACAAGGAGCGGGAGGAGAAGGCATAGGATTGAGGAGCTGGGAGGTAAGTACACCATAGAAACCACATATAGAGGGTAAAGATAAGGGGAGACCCAAAGGACACCAATGATCCCTAGAGGGTGTGTGTGTTTGTTTCGGGGCTTAAGAACACGCCGATTAACATCGATACGATCGCACAATTCCGTTTAAAAGGTAAAGAAAGAATCCCACTTCCCAGCTCGGCCCAATGAAAACACACAGGTATGCTACAAAACATCAGTGGTCTAACCAACATACAATTATTACCTAGGGAATGATAGTAAAGAATCAAGAAAAAGTGGTAGGGGTCCAATAATAAACACATGAGCTTAAATTAAAATATAAATAGACCAGTACGCAAGAAACGGTTAATGATATCACGTATAATACATACAAACCAGCCAAATGAGGATAAGCGACACAGAGCGGGCACTCAAACAAGTAATCGGTGATAACATAGACATCGGCCCGCAGCATGCGTAATGCAAAAATGCCACGAGTAAACAGACAAAATCGCACAGAAGAACCGGTTTCAACTACCCGGTCCATACAACATACAAACCCAGAGGCACATGGTAATAGGGACTATACAACATATCACACCCAAGAGGAACACGGCAATAACGCGTCGATACACTCCATACTCCACGCCCCTGGAGAGAGTGGAATACCGGTATTACACAGTAACCACACCAGGGCAAGCAGGTTAATACGGTAATACAAACACATAAAACAAACAACCAGGGAGGGAGAACGGTGAGGGGGGGGGAAAACGAGGCTCGTAGAAAGAAGTAAAGAGAAAAAGAATTACGAGACCAAGAACCGGAGAACACATAACTCTACAATCCAGGCTGAAGACACACATCATGAGGACCCGAAAAAGAACACTCTTGTGCGATACATACAACACACAAGCGAGCACCCCTCTATAGATGTTACTTCATACCCAACCTGCCCGCGATTGGCAAGAGATCAGCAATAAACCACCCAGCCGATTCTGGAAGCAACCGCAGAAGAAAGAGAACCAAGATTCATGGGCACTAGCAGATAAATTTGGGTTCAATACTAAACTATAAAAAACAAAACCAAGAGAGAAAGGGGGATACCTGGTATACACATAAACACAACACAAAGAAGCGCCGAGTAATACCGCTATACCCATTTACACACGACAACACGGAGACGGTTAATTACCCCCCCATTGGTCATCTATACATTAACATCACCACAGAGGGGTGAATACCCGGATAACTAAGACTTATACCATCGACCCACCAAGGAGGTTAATACCTAGGCATAATATAAAACATTCACACGCCCAGAGAAGGATAATACCCGGGCTCCTATACACATACAAACGTCTTCACAGAGAACACGATGAGAAGTAAATAGCCGAACCAAAAATATAAACTACAAGCCCAGAGACAGGTAATACCGGCCGACTACAAATCACAACACAAGAGGGTACATAACGGTAACCAGCATACACACACCAGAGGTGACGGTGTCATTTTTAATTACGTGATTATCTACACAGACCACGCCCAGAGAAAACAATAGTGGTAAGAAACCAAGGTATTGAATTGAACATTATCACACCCGAAGAGATCGGTACAATAACGGGTATCTACACAATTACAACGCCACCAGAGATTTTTCCCCGGGGTAATACCGGTTATACAACACCCAAAATACCACACCCAGAGGGGTAATACCCGGTATCACACATAACCACACCCAGCGGGTAAATACCGGTACACTCGGTACACATACACAAAAAGAGGCTGGTAAATACCGCGTATAAACAAGAAACGCCAGTAGAACGGGTTAATAATAACCCACCCCCACACCCCCCCCCCTGGGTGTTATAACTATACCACCGTAGCAGAGGCGGTTTATCCTTATTGGGTCCCTACGAGCGCTCCATCCTTTTACAGCCCACCACCATCACGCCCCCCAGGGAAACGAGACGAGAGAGAACAAGAGCGTGGGGAGCTGAGCAAAGGGGGTAAGATACAGGATGTACATACGCACCGAGCACACACACAAGGGCACCCCCACGGTAAAATCTCTATAACCATACACGCCCACGGAGACGGTTTAATACAGGGGAAAATATACAATATTACAAGTCCACAGAAGCTGCGTTCAATACAACAAGATAATAGCTAATAACCAACATCACATGCCCAGAAGAGGAGTCCAACAACGCCGGGCTGTACTTCGACAGATCCACCATTCTAGTGAGTTCCGAGCCCCGCAATTCTAGAGACACTCGTACGCGAACCAAGAAGATTCACACCGTCGCAATCTAAACTGGACTTCAATAATAAGCAAATATCGACGGCCAAAGGAACTACACGCAAAAACTCAGAATCACCTGTCTAGCTATGCCTTGCACCCCCGCCATTGTCCATTGACTGACATCAGGAATTATAGTCCGCGTCAACTTCAACGCACCCTCAGGGATGGTTGAACCGTGATTAATACAGAGTTACGGATTTGTTTCGACGGTTGTCATTTTACATAAAGCGCTAAAGTCCGCCGACCGTGAAAATTTCAAGATAACCCATCATTATCAGAAACGACAAAGTACCACGGAACCTCAGTTTAGACTACCGGGGTGTAGGAGCAAGACAAGAAAATAGTGGAGGGATCGGCAGACAAAAACTAACTACCACCGGTTTGATTTGGACGATCCATGAAGCTTAGATAGAAGCTTACGCGAGGAGAGACAAGCCGAGTCACATGCAATGCAGAGAGAGTTGAGGAAAGACCAGGGGACCTTGGGAAGGAAAGCCTGGAGGAGTAAGTGAAAGGGAGAGTAGGGCCATGGAGGGTGGCCGAACAAGGGAATGGCGGGGGAATGTAAAAAAATAGAGATGGTGAAACATGGTTGAGCAAAAAGGATACGTAGTACCATAACAGTTTAGTCCTCTAAGGGTCATCAACTACGATACGGCTCTACACACTTCAACCACCCAGAGCGGGTGACCTTAAAAAAAAGACCGGTAATACACATACACACCCGAGGTCTGATTCGCGGATAAAACTAACCAGGTCGATATCACTACATACAATACCAACGCCCCGAGAGTTACATTAAATCGGGTTATATACAAAAGTTAAACCACAAACAACTACTCCATCTCCAACACGAGATGCAATTCTTACTACCGCAGCGTCAAAAACACCTATTAAACCTGGGAAACGTCCAATAACTACCCCGTACCCCAAAATTCACCAATTCACACCAACAAAAAGTAAATACAACGGTAGACCATGGCTAACCATTCTGTACCACCGCGCTTCACTAAGTAACAAATCATACACATAACTAGATCAGCCGAGTTGGCAGATAAGAGAAAGCGAATTTGAGATAAAATACAAATATCAAACATAAGAAGTATTAACAGCCAGGCCTCAATGGAGATAACTCCTCACAGATCCGCAGGTATATTAACATATCACAGTGACACACGAGACTTTCTCCAATGCGGTATGCGGTTCAATACAGGTATACACATACCACACCACAGAGGCAGGTAAACCGGTTAAAACCGCCAGCGATAAAAAACATGCAGTCACACAACAAGGAACAGAACTACACCAGAAAAACAACACCAGGAGATCAACAAAAAATTCTGGCCACTTCCACTTACGGAAGACCGAACGACTAAACCATAAGATCTACCCCTTGGGATTTATTCAGGTATTGACAACACCAAAAGTCCCTACCGATGGTGGATCATATAAAACCACAGAGACACCAAACGGCGGACTGGTTTGCATAAGGGAGAAAGAGGCCGGTGAAGAGCCGACAAAACCAAACGAGAAACCCAGGAAAAGGAAAATCTAAACCAACCTATAGCAATACGACAAACTTTTGCAATCAACAAAACACGATTCTGCATCTCCTGCGAATGACATATCCGATAAAAGTTTGAAGACGTTACGAACACCAACAAGAAAAAGGGCAACGGACGCGGTCGGCATATGAAGTTGGCATGAGAAAAAAGGCCTAAAGGCGATAAAGAGGGAAAAGGAGCAGAGAGAGCATTCTACGAGAGTAAAGTAAGTAGGGAGCCGCGAAGGTATATGTGGAATAGAAAAGAGACTACGGGTTGAGATAAACGGTAAAAAAGACGCGCACACAGAGACACGTACTGGTAAATTACCAGGTATATTACAACCAAAGTCCCCAAGGACGACGGTAAGATGGCTATTACAATATCACGCCCAGGAGCGGCACAGCTGGATAGAATCCGGACACTACAAAATACCCACGGCCGCAAGACGGAAAGAAACACCGGGCCAGTTTATGAGAGATGATGACGAAGCAGGAGACGAAGAGGATGAAACGAATTCGAATGGAAGAAAGGAGTTATACAGGAGAAAGGGGACGCGGCCACCTAAAGGAGATTAGCGAGAAAAACTCAGAGAGCGCGGGTGACCATTGGAAGTAAATACGACGACCAGCCACAAGGCGAATAAACCACGAATTCCTTAGTGAAAAGTTGAGGACAAAAAGGAGGAACGAGTGAAGAGAACTAGATCATGACAGTGCAGTGGCTGGAAAAGCTCGAAGGCAGGAGGATAACCGGTACGTTCGTCGTGCGAGTGCAGCCTGCAGTAAGAGATGCCAGAGTAGAAAGGGGGAGATGGGAGCCTTCCTGATCGAGGGGGGGGTTGTGTATGCTCGCGAAGCTAAGGCATGGGACGAGTGTAAGCCGCGGGACAGTGATATGTGGAGAGTAGAGAAGGGGTGGGGAGGCTGTTCGTGATATTAGGGAAGTGGGGGAGGGGTCGGAAAGTAAAAGGGAAGGGGGGTGAAGATGGATGTACGAGAAGGGGAAGGATGAAGGGAAACACATTTCAATAACTATGACAAAACCATATCATAATAGCGCCCAGGCAGCGCAGCACACTCACCACCCCACGCCAGCTCGGTGTGAAGAGGGAGTTTTGATGACAAACAAAACAACAGGCCGGTTGGCCCATAAGGGGTAATTAGAGTTTATATCTGACTGGCCACCAATTAGGGGAACAGACCGCCCTGTTAACACGAGAGGGGTAAAACTCACCCGGTAATACGGTATTCTCCATATACCACAAGCGCAACGCATATTTCTATAACCTACCCCACGACACCACAGTGAAAGAGTCGCGGGTGTAAAAGTTCCATGCCGGTATTCCTGGATCACCAATTTCACAGCCATCCATAGTATTGCACCACCCGGTCAAAACTGAAGAAAAACAAGACGGTAATAAATCTGCGGAATGTGTATACCACAGGACCGATGTGCACCACGGTATCAACATCACAAATGTTATAAACGTTCGATGGGAATGCGAAGCAAGAAGACGTGGACAGGGGTGTCCATTCAGAATACATCTACTACACACACCCACTGTGTTCGCTGGAGCACTTACCCTTAGAAAACTTTACCAAATAACAGCTTCTTTCAAGTCGGGCTGGGGGATATCGAAAATAAACCTGCCTGGCGTAAGGATTGTGTTGATGCAAATTATCCTGTGGACTAACCATGCTATGGCATAGTGAGGGTAAGGTTATACAACGATGAAGATTGTCATAAATGCAAGTAAAAAATTACATGATGCCCTTACGCTGTCGTAGAAAAACCAGTCCAGTGTGAGAGACCGGGTTCAGACAACTCTGGTTACAGTCATGACCACACTCTGTCCAATACACTGCGTTGCCCTAACAGATAGTGAAGACGTATTGACATTAGGGCTCTTTGCGCTGGTGGGCCGATTAACCCAGGGTTTCCTAAACCGTCTAAATGGTTAATAATAGCTTATCCCCTGCCAAGTCTCACGGTAAAAAACGTTATACTGTAACCAGTACGAATTTAAGGAGTTAAGGTACTTGTAAGAGAACTGTTACTAATGCAGAACTGTTCCTATTAGACATCACAAATGGATACCATTAGTGACTGAGACCCGTGAAGTTCAAGCTGTTGTTCAGTCATACATAACATACCTTCTAAAGTTGCGGGAGGAGAGATTCACGTCTTCTTCAACAAGGATCCAATAAATGGACTGAATTACGAAGGGATCGCGATCAGCGGAAAAGGCAGGAAATTAATATAGAATTGAAAAGTAAGTAGATACAAGTTTTAGAATGAGAACATTTAGGAATCATGAACAAAGCGCTGGTACTAGGGAAAAATTACAACTCAATGCCTCACGGCACGGTTGGATGAGTAAGCGTTAGCGAGAACGTCAACCACGGGGTCATTTAGGGGAAAAGGACCGGCCGTGTGGATTTTTATAAAGGGGTACGGAAAGGGAGTTTAAAAGATGTAGAAGGTGTTAGACGACACTTTTCATAGGTAGTAAAGAGCATACTCAGGGAATAAGGTTATGGGCGGGAGTGGGTATCCGCTCTAGCGGACACTCAAGGTACACAAGCGGGGGGTGAAGGGTGGAGCCGTTGGAGTGGAGGTGAGGGTAAGCGGAGTTTTATGAAGGCAGTTTAGAACGTAGGGAAGGGAGTTTGTCCAGGTTGATACAGCCCCCCTGATAATCGCTGCGTTTTTAGACTAATAAGGTGGGGAAGAGTTCTTGGATCCATGCTAGCTTATCTAGTCCCGGGATGTATACACGGTCTGCTTAAAGGTTGGAGTTTTTGTACACTGAGAATCAACGCAAACTCCAATCAGGCGGCGTTTTAAATGTAATAAGACAGAGGGACATTTTAGCTTTTATCAGGCTAAGGGTGATTTAATTGCGCGTACTAGATGGTTGTGTTTTAGCGGTAAGGCGGGTAATAAGGTTAGACTGACCCAGGGCTTTTAGTATTATTGTATCCTGGTAAGGGGGAAGTATCAAGCTCAGGAACTTTGGGGTTTTAGGGAACAGGTTTGTCTGGCTTTTGTTAGAGAGAGGGGGGTTGTCCGGCGCGACAAGAGCAATCCAAGGGTTTGGATTGTCTTAATTAGGACCGGCACAAAACTGATCTAGACGTTCTGCCTCACGGGTTTTACCTACGCGGTGACTCTAAAAACAGGGGTTAAGGGGTGTTATAGGGGTTCTTGTGCCCACCCCACTCCTGGAGACATGTTCATATTGTGGTTTATTGATCACAAAGAGACTAGGGTGATACAAATGGATCAGAGGGGACTTACATAGACATGCAGTCAACGCGATAACCACGCGGATGTGGTTAAGTGATGCAGGCCAGGTGAGGACTAAATGTGGATTCGCGCCCGGGAAACAGATATAAAATACACATCTCTATGTTTAGTTGACACCCCGAATCATCGCTTGTCCACAGTTTGACAGTTTTTGAGTATAGATGGCAAATTGACCCATAAAAAATCTTATTCTGATCGCGTGTGTGGTGGAGGTTCTACCCCCCATAGGTGTGCTCAGAGACTGCGCGCTAGTAAGACATGACTGAACAACATGCTACAACATTCTGCACAATTACTTATTTCCTTACAGTAAGTTTACGTTTAATATTGAGGGGGAGTGCTGGGAGGGCTCAGAACTGCATGCCCCAGTCTGGCTAACTGGACTATTCTACATCTCATGGTCCGGGAAAATAGGACTCTGCGCGAGCCGAGTTAGCTTTGGGCTCAGGGAAGATTCATTTCCGCTAGGGATAGTTCGTGCCTACTTAATATACGCGTGGACACAGCTACCAGGGAATGCTCTGGCTTGTGTATTGTAATTGACAGTTATACTCGACACACACGCGTTGCACAGCCAGTTCACCTCGGACCACATTATTCTTATAGATCACATTGTAAGACTTTGGATGTTCAAAAGATCTTTCATCTCCCTACCTGTGTTCCCACCAGGTCTGCAGCAATCTCTGCAATCTTCTGAAGTTTAACAGTGGGGGGAGGACTCCTCACGAGTCACAAATTAGTATAACTTTTTAGTCGTTCTGGTGATATGTGTTTAGTACCAAAGAAAGTGTGCGAAACTTATAAGCACGAATTCACCAAATTTAATGTGATCCCGAGATACGTTCCTATACATTTCCCACATGCTCTATGGCTCCAATCCCTTCATTCCAGGGGGACTTACCCCAGATCCGCTCCTCCCATTGGGTCCTCTACTATGTATTCATGGCTTGTCATGTGCGTATGTGTTCCAGCAGAATTCAAGCAAACCACGATACTGTCACTACGTACTGTGGCTTATGCCTGTGCTGGGTAATGCAACCAATTAGTGATGGAGGAGGAACTGCCCCCAACCCCCCTAGCAACACGACCCTGCTCTCTCCCCTGCTTGGGGAAATCCTGCGCGCCCCCCAAGTCCGGTCAGGTCAACTATGTCCAGGGAGGTAATCCGGTATATACATATACGCCCAGAGAGGTAACACCGGACAATACACATACAACCGACCAAGTGAGGTAATCCGGATATACACCATACACACGCAGAGAGGGTATAACGGTATATACACATACACGCCAAAGAGGGTAAACCGTATAACATCATCACACCCCAGAGGAGGTAATAACCTAGGTAATACAAATGTCCAGAGAGGACACCGTAATAACCATACATTCCAGAGAGGTAATACGTTACACATACACACCCACGATGGTAAGATACCGGGAAACACATACTCCCAGAGAGGTAATACCGGTATACATAACAGTACAAACGCCCCAGAGAGGTATAAAACCAGATACCATCACACCCAGAGAGTAGGAATACCGGGTAACGAGTGAATTACCAGGAGGGTAATACGCTATAACACAATCAGCAGTAGTTCAGGAGAAGGGTAACACCGGTATCCCTACACGCCCATGAGGTAATACCGATTACAAATCAGCGCCCGAGAGAGAGGTTACATTTCACATCCCCCCTAATTACTGACTACATACACTCCCAAGAGGTAACCGGTGAGTAATACTCACTGGAAGTACTAGTCATAACATAAACGCACCAGAAGAGTAATAAAGTATATACATAAAACGCCCAGAGAGGTAATACCGGTATACACATACACGCCAGAGAAGAATACCGGTATACACATACACGCCAAGAGAATTTTCCGGTAGACATACGAAGGACCGGATAACACATACACATCAGAGATGGTTGGTAATAACCGGTATACCACACACGGACAGAGAGGTCATCCGGTAACAAAACGCCTCAGAGAGGTATACCAATCTATACACATTACACTCCAGAGGAAGAGGGTAAATACCCAGGATACACAGAATCACGCTCGAGAGTTATACCGGATACACATCACGCCCGGAGAGGTAATACCGGTGCAGACCATACCGCCAGAAGGTAATACGCGTATACACCATACACGAACCCAGAGACGGTAATACGGGAGGACACATCACGCCCCGAGCTGGGAAGAAAGGGAGAACAAAATAAAGCAAGAGACGGGTAGACAAGTAGAAACATAACAACAAAGAGCGGGGGTTACAAAGGACCGGTATACACGTACACGACAATGAAAGAGAGTGTAATACAGGTTAAACGTATCACAAAAACGAGCGTTAAAAAGTATACACGTACACGCCAAGAAGAGAGGTAATACCGGTATAAACATACACACCCAGAGAGGGTAAACGGGTATACACATGACACGCCCAGAGAGAGTAATACGGTATACAAATACGCCAGAGAGAGAGGTAATACCGGGTATACACATACCACGGCAAGAGACGGTAAAAAGGCCGATGTGCAATACAGACAGAGCAGGTTCGTATAAACGGTATAAACATAACGGGCAGGAGAGGGGTATAATACCGGTTTGATTACAAGTTCCCGAAGAGAGAGGGTGGTGTCGGGTGGGTAAGGGTGTTGGGGGTGGGGGGTTGGTTGTGGGGTGGTAATACCGTAAACAGACACAACCAGAAGGTACTACCGGTATACAATACCGCCAGAGAGGAATAAGGAATAAACATACACGCCCAGAGAGGTAAATACCGGTAGACACATACACGGCCGAGAGGGTAAACACCAAGGCGGGTAAGAACGGCTTTTATTGTTTATACACGTCCAGAGAGGGTAAGACCGGTAGATATAAATACATGCCAGAGGATAATTCCGGTATACAATACACGTCAATAGGGGGGTAATACGGTAACATTACCAGCAGAGAGGTAATACCGATAGACACATACACGCCCGCAGAGAGGCTATTACCGTGGATACACATACACCCCCGAGGGCGGTAAGACGGTATACACATACCACCAGAGGGGGGGGGGTAATACCGGATAACTCACATCGCCAGAGGGTAAGACCGGTATATACACCAAACCCAGGAGATGGTAATACCGGTATACACATACACGCCCAGAGAGGGTAATACCGGGTTTTTTTTATACAATACACACACAGAGGGGGGTGGTCTAGTACTACCGGTATACACATACCACACCCAGAGGGGGAAGAAAGTAAAACCAGAACAACGCCCAGAGAGGGTAGGGGAAAGGGTGGTAGGCAGCAAGAGAGCGGGAATCCCGGTAGAAAAATACACGCCCACGAGGAGATGGGTAATACGGTATACACATACACACCCCAGAGGGGTAAATACCGGTAACAATACACGCAAGAGAGTAAGGTAATAAGGTATTATACATACACGCCACAGAGGGGGTAATAAGGTATACACATACACGACCGAGAGGTAATACAGGGATATACATACACGCCAGAGAGGTGAAAAGGGTATACACATACACGCCAGAGAGGATACCGATATAACTACACGGGGGGCCCCCAGAGACGGCTTAAAGACCCGGTAACAATATGAAAAAAAACAGTAGGGGTGAATAAAGGTTAAACATACACAACCAGAGGGGACGCGTAATAAAGGGTATACAATCACACGCCAAGAGCCCCGAGAGGGGGAGAGTTAAGAAAGGATACACATACAAACCAGGGGGTTAGGTAATCGGTATAACATACAACCAAGAGGTGTCGGTAATACAGATATGCACATAACCACACAGAGAGGTATAATTACGGTATTTATACACATACACCACCAGAGGGGGTAATACCGGTATAACATATATGCCGAGAGGTATACCGTATACCAAGACAACCAGAGGGGGTAATATCGGTTTATACAATACACCCCCGAGAGGTAAATACCGTATAGACAAAAGCCCCACAGAGGGGTTGAATAAGGGAAAAACAGACAAGAAAAGAGAGCGGTTGGTGGGAAGAACGTTGGCGTATATACAATACATAGCACAAGAGAGTCACATAAGGTTCATAAACATACACCGTCCAGATATTCGGAATATCCGTTATTAACAATACAAGCCCAGAGAGGTAATTACCTGGTATACACATACACCACCGAGGGTCAGTACCGGGATAACACATACACACCAGAGGGGAATACCGGTATTACACATAACGCCAGAGAGTATCGGTAGATACAACACACCCAGAGACGGTGGTAATAACGTTAAACTACACGCCCAGAGAGGTAAGTACCGGGTGATAAACATACACCAACCAGAGGGGTAAAGACCGGATACACAACCCACCCAGAGGAGGGTAATACGGTATACAACATACACGCCAGAGCAAGCAGAGAGGAATACGGTTAACACATACAGCAAAGGAAGTACAGGGAATAACGGTATACAACTACACCCAGAGGGGTAATACCCGGATACACATACACGCCACGAGATGGTAATACGGTATAGCATACACGCCACAGGGAGGTGGTAATAACGGTAGAACACATAAAACGAACAACCGAGATTTCACGGAATAATTCGTGGAAGACAAGAAACAGCCCCAGACGCCGTGGGAATCCGGTAGACAAAGTCAAGTCCAGAGAGGTAATTAACGAGAGCACATATAAACCCGCCAAGGAGAGGTAATACCAGGGTTTCACACATAAACCCACAGAGGGGGCCGGTAATACGGTGGTTAGTAACATACCACAACCAGAGGGGTACTACCGGTATTAACATACACCGCCCCGAGAGTTAAATACCGGTAGTCACACTACATTCCAAGAGGTAATACGGTATACCACATAACGCACCAAGAAGGGGAATACGATTAACATACACGCCACGAGAGGTAATGACCGTATCATAAATACACGCCCAGAGACGGTAATACGATCACTACCAAAGGTTTATACAGGTTATAACAGTCAACCCAGAGAGGTAATACTTATTAAAAACACGCCAAGACCGAGAGGTTATACGGTTATAACTTTACACGCCCAGAGGAGTATACGGTATACAACATACCGGCCAAGACGGGTAATACCTGGTAGATACATACACGCACGGAGAGGTCAAAAGGTAATCCAGGTGATACACAACACGCCAGAGAGGAAATCGGTTCAGAACACCCCGGGTATAACGTTACCCACGCACAGAGAGGTAAATACCGGTTATACACCTACAACCGCTAGAGGGGGTAATACCCGGTATACACATCACGACGCAGAGGGGGTTAATAACGGTATTACACATAACGCCCAGAGAGGTAATCACGGTATACAATACAACACCCAGAGACGAGACATACGGTCATACCGGGATTGAAGCGAGATAGACATACACGCCCAGAGTGGTAATACGGAACACATTACGACCCCACGAGAGGGTAATCACGTATACAATACCACCAGATGCCTAAGGTACAGTAACGCCCGGGATAGGGATACCGGTATAACGTACACACCCAGAGGGGAATACCGGGTTTACACCATACCCGCCCAAGAGGTAATACCGGTAACACTATCAACACCCCGAGGGTATAACAGGTATACCATACACGCCCAGAGAGGTGTAATACGGTATTAATAACCCCAGAGGAGAGATGGAAAAGGGAGAATAGGACTACTGGGGGTAATACCGAGTAGCGTATTACTATACACGTCAAGAGAGGGTAGGTAATACGGAATAACAATACATGCCAGAGAGGTAATACGGTATACAACAGACACATACACACCCAGAGGGGTAATACCGGTATACACATACACGCCCCGAGAGTTAATACCGGTATACACATACACACCCAGAGGGGTAATACGGTATACACATACACACCCAGAGGGGTAATACCGCTATACACATACACACCCAGAGGGGTAATACCGGTATACACATACACACCCAGAGGGGTAATACCGGTATACACATATATGCCCCGAGAGGTAATACCGGTATACACATACACACCCAGAGGGGTAATACCGGTATACACATACACGCCCCGAGAGGTAATACCGGTATATACATACATGTCCAGAGAGGTAATACCGGTACACATACACGCCCAGAGAGGTAATACCGGTATATACATACACGTCCAGAGAGGTAATACTGGTATACACATACACGCCCAGAGAGGTAATACCGGAATACACATACACGGCCAGAGAGGCAATACCGGTATATACATACACGTCCAGAGAGGTAATACCGGTATACACATACACGCCCAGAGAGGTAATACCGGTATACACATACACGCCCAGAGAGGTAATACCGGTATACACATACATGGCCAGTATCACCTCCAATGTTTTACTGGACACAGTGTCCAAATACATACACCTGGCGACCCTAGAACTTTCAAGCTTTCAAGTGTGCTGGGTAAACCTGCTGGATATTTGTTTCATTGGTACAAGTTTGTCATCGTAAATACTGTATCCCTGTAGAACCCGTCTGAGAAAGGGAGGACACAGCAAGTTCCCAATGTGAGTTTGTAGGTCTGGGGTGTGCCTATTACCAGCCTGCCAGTTCCAGGTACAATTATACTGTAATCATTAGATTAAGGTACTTTTAAGAAATGCTACTAATGTTCCTTTGAATACAATGAACCATTATTGAGACCCGTGAAGTAAGTGATGTAAAACATCCTTCTAATTGGGGAGGATAAGTCTTACAAGGCTCCAATAATGGAGAATTAGCCGGGCTGCGATCAGGAAAGAGACTCTTAGCTGCCGTCGCCGTTTAGCTGCTGCCCTTTCGGCCCTGAGGTAGGTGATTAGCGTTAGGGTAAGGGGTTAAGATAGAGTTTTTAGGGTAAGGGGTTAAGGTTAGAGTTTTTAGGGTAAGGGGTTAAGGTTTGGGTTTTTAGGGTAACGGGTTAAGGTTTGGGTTTTTAGGGTAAGGGGTTAAGGTTAGAGTTTTTAGAATAAGGGGTTAAGGTTTGGGTTTTTAGGGTAACGGGTTAAGGTTTGGGTTTTTAGGATAAAGGGTTAAGGTTTTAGGTAAGGGGATAAGGTTAGAGTTTTTAGGGTAAGGGGTTAAGGTTAGAGTTTTTAGGGTAAGGGGTTAAGGTTTGGGTTTTTAGGGTAAGGTTTGGGTTTTTAGGGTAAAGGGTTAAGGTTTTTAGGGTAAGGGGTTAAGGGTTTTCCCCCCCCTCTAATTTGTTATTGATCACAAAAGAATTAGGGGAGGGGGTACAGAAAGTAAAACCGGGGTGTTAGTGAAGGGGTGACAAGGATTCGGGGAACAGTTACATCCATCTTATTTAGTACACCGTCGCTTGTCACAGTTACAGTTTCTTGCGTATAGATTGGCAAATTGCCATAACATCTATTGTCGCGTGTGGGTGTAGGTTACCCCATGGTTCCCGAGCTGCAGTAAATGAATACATTTGCATAATTTTCCACAATTTATTTAATATTGAGGGGAGTTCTGGGGCCGACTGCTCCCAGTTGGCTGCTATTCTACATCTCATGGCCGAAAATAGACGCGCGACGAGTTTAGCTTGGGATTGGGATATTCCCGGGATAGTTCTGTGTATAATAACGCTGCACAGGGATCCGGTGTAAGGTGCAGTCTCGGCATTCTCTTTATAATAATGTAGATTTGAGTTCAAAGATCTTTCATCTCCCTACATTCCCACCAGGTCTGCAGCATCTCTGCATCTTCTGAAGTACAGTGGGGAGGACTTAGGCACATTGTATTTAGTCTTTCTGGTGTATAGTACCAACGAAAGGGTAACTTATAGCCGATTTCCTTAATTAATGTGCTCCGAGATACGTTCCTTATACATTCCCACATCTCTCTCCAATCCTTCCATTCCAGGACTTCCCCCAGATCCTCCTCCCATTGTCTCATATATATTCATTGCTTGTCCTGTGGTGTTCACAGGAAGTAATGATATTAGACCTTTTCTATATGGGTCTCTGTTCCATATGTGCCCAACATTGCTGTTAGAGGAGCTCTGAAACAGGAGGAAACAAAATGTCTCATCTGAAATCATTTTTATTTTTTCAAATGTTCGGATCTTGTTAAAAAAAAAAAAAAAAAAACAGGTTCCCGATCCTCGTTATTTCTTTCCCCCACCAAGAAAAATCTTGTGCTCTTATACCTGGTTGGAAGGCTGAATTCCCAAAGAAAAGGAGTCATGATTGTCTCCCTTGTTGTTAGTTTATATTTAAACTTAAGTGTCTCCCATAATCTGACAGTGATTCAGTACTGGGTGCGTCTTAACAATGAATGGTTTGTCTCCAGCTCTGATCCACAACAGGGACTTTTTTGAGGTTTTATTTCTTCGGCCTCTATCTCTACCATTCTGTTTTTTTTCTCTGGTTCATGTCATAGTGTATGTTGACCTATTCTGGCTGCACTGTACAGGCAGCCCTCGGTTATCCAACGGAATCCGTTCTGGAAGTAGCGCTGGATAGTGAGACCGTTGTAAAGTGAGTCCCATGTTAATCAGTGGCGGTGAGCGTTGGATAACGCATTCTGGCGTGGAAAAACGGCCCTTAGGGTTGCATTGTAAAGCGTTGGTTATGCCATTTGTTGTAAAGTGAAACGTTGGATAACGAGGACTCCCTGTAATATGCTAGCAAGTTCGGGAGTGCTAGCTGATTGGGCTGTACAAAGTGCTTTTTTAAATTCTGGACTTTTTGTTGTCTCAGACAAAGTAGGAGATCTTTTTTGTAGGTGTCATGAGAGGATTTGGTCTGGGATTAAAGGGGTTACACCCCATTTGGCCACCCTCTACTCTCACCTGGGAAGCAAGGGGTTAACTGGACTGGGGTCCAGTAATGTGTTTTTGCCTTGCTTCAGCCATCCAACTGTTTATTCCCCTGTATAAATGTATTGTTTCTGCGCCAATGTATGCACCACACACACACTGGGGCTTAAGGGGTTAATGAGCTACAGTTTAGGAAAATACAAATATGTGTGGTGTCTTTTCAGAAATATCTGGGCTTCAAAAGGCTTCATTGAAGTTGGGTGAAAAGTACAGAGGGGGTTTAGTGCACAGTATGTTAATACCTAATTGGCAGACCAAGGGGTATATTGCTGGTAGAGACAGCTAGGCCCATGTCTGGAGCATTGGGTGTGAAATCTAGCACCTGTGACAAATGTTCTCTACACACGAGTCCCTGCTTCAAAGGATTTATTGACCAGGGGTTATGGGGGCCAGGGGTGCGGTTACGCAAGGAGATATCAGAATGAGTGACCTTATTAAATATAAGAATATTATGAGATGTCCTCGGCTGAACGTGCTAAAAGCTACATATGTGTATTCGTGGGACTGATTCGCACATAAGGATTACAGACACGATGTCTAGCAGGTACTAAGAGACAGATATTAATATCCCTCTTAATTTTAATATTAAACGGTAATATTTAGTCTTATTGGGAGCGTCATGCGTGCCGGAATGTATTAATATGGCTCGCGTGCCAGTAAGTACTACTGAACTGAACTGAAGTTATGAAGTTATTTAGATAGGAAAAGCCGTTTTTAAACGTCCTTGGGTGGGAGGAGTTTTACTCTGGGGAAAACTGTCAACCTCACCACTGACTTATGAGAGGGGCTGTGTTCAATGGGAAATAATTGTATAAGAACCAGGCTCAGCCTATGGCTATTGTCTTTCGTGTCTTTGTGTCATTCTGAGATTGCTGTATGAACTGCTAATCAAGATTCAGGATTATTTCATAATTCCAACTTTAAGTAAGTGCATATTTTGTCTGTTATTTGTATAACAGTTCAGGGATGCCTTGTGGAAAAGCTACAAAGTAACTGGCACTACCAAGGATCTCAATCACTACAGATGCATGCGGAACATGTGCACAAGGCAAACAAGGCATGCAAAAGCACAATATTACTCTGACAATCTCCACCAAAATACATCAAACCCAGCTAACTTCTGGAAGGTTATCAACAATATATTCCAGCCTCCTAACCATCAACAACCAAGTAATATCACTAAGGGGGATATTACTCTGACAAACCCCACTGACATTGCAAATGCATTCAATGATTACTTTGTGGGGTGTGCCACTAACTTATTAGCGAAACGCAGCCCAAACCACAAACCTGAATCTCATCCTGGAAGTACCCCTATAGCCCCACCCCCTCCCAACACTGCCCACAATTTTCAATTTAGCCCAGTATCTGAAGAGGAGATTACACAAGCGCTCCTCAAACTAAAACTAAGCAGCCAATGTGGACCCGACTTACTACAATCTAGGTTCCTACGACTTGGTGCCCCAGCCATTGCCAAACCAATTGCGTCCATAGTCAACTCTATCCTGTCTGCAGGCCATATCCCTAAGACCTGGAAAACTGCCAGAGTTGTCCCAATCTTCAAAAGTGGGGACAAAAACACTGTCTCAAACTACAGGCCAATCTCACTTCTCCCAATTCTATCCAAAGTTATGGAAAAATGTGTCCACTCCCAATTAAGCGATTTCTACACCAAGACAAATTTCCCTAGCCAATTCCAGTCTGGGTTTCGTCCCAAACACTCCACCGTAACTACCCTGCTAAAAGTTTGCAATGAAATCCAGTGTGGAATGGAACGGGGACAACTCACTGGTGCAGTATTCCTAGATTTTGCAAAGGCTTTTGACACAGTTGATCACGTTATCCTGCTTAACAAACTCCAGAGCTCTGGAATTGGGAAACATGCTTTAAACTGGTTTCAGTCCTACCTATCAGGAAGATCCCAACATGTGTCCATCTCAGGCTCTAACTCCAACCCCCTGGATATCACCTGTGGTGTCCCGCAAGGCTCTGTTCTGGGGCCCCTACTCTTCTCAGTGTTCATTAATGATCTTCCCACAGCTTGTAAGGAAGCCTCAATACACATGTATGCAGATGACACAATCCTATATGCACACAGCCATAGCCTCTCTGACCTTCAACACATACTTCAGTCTGACTTTTTGAGACTCGAAAACTGGATTTCCCAAAACAAACTGTTTTTAAACACTGACAAGACTGTAACAATGGTATTTGGGACCAAGACTAAATTTGTAAAGCTTCCAGTGACTGAGCTCCTGATTAGAACCAACGCTAACACCACCCTAACACCTGTCACTAGTTTTAAATACCTGGGCTTATGGTTTGACTCCCACTTAACATTCGGGATGCACATTGATACCCTGACAACCAAGACCTATGCCAAACTAGGGGTACTTTACAGGAACAAATCCTCCCTAAGTCTCCTGGTCAGAAAGCGTATTGCACAGCAGATGCTAATGCCAATTATTGACTATGGAGACATAGTATATGGCTCGGCTCCTCAAACCCACCTTAGCAAACTTGACACCCTCTACAATTCAATTTGTCGTTTTGTTCTCCAATGCAACTACAACACACATCACTGCGAAATGCTCAAAGAACTAGATTGGTCATCACTAGAGTCTAGGCGCAAAGTTCACCTTTCCTGTCTCACCCTCAAATACTTTCTGGGCAAGCTACCCAGCTACCTGAACAAGCTCCTCACCCCTACCACATGCAGCACCTATCACCTGAGATCCGACTCCAAAAGACTATTCATGGTCCCAAGGCTCAACAAAGTATCCGGACGTTCCTCCTTCTCCTTCCGTGCACCCCAAAACTGGAACAACC
Source organism: Ascaphus truei (assembly GCA_036426205.1). Lineage (NCBI taxonomy): Eukaryota > Metazoa > Chordata > Amphibia > Anura > Ascaphidae > Ascaphus > Ascaphus truei. Next base: position 7,316,352 of record CM071587.1, read on the forward strand.
TACCAGAGAATCTCATATCCACCACCAGCTTAAGTTCTTTAAAATCTAAGGCTGTCTCACACTTTAATCTGGTCTGTAACTGTTTCATACGCTCATAATATATATTTTCTTTAACTGTGCACGCAATGTCTTGTATATAATGTATACCTTGTTCATTTATGTAACTGTACTTGTAACCCTGTATTATTTGTTTTACTCTGTGCCCAGGACATACTTGAAAACGAGAGGTAACTCTCAATGTATTACTTCCTGGTAAAATATTTTATAAATAAATAAAAATAAATAAATAATCTCGTGTGTTCACCTTTTTCAAGGAATAAATGATATTTTATCATATCTCGTTCAGTTCAACCCAGTTATATTTTTGGTGTGTATTATTAATAGCCTGTCACAAAGTTACCGTCACAGTAGGTTCTCCAGTTTTTTTGTTTGTTTACTCTATTTGAATGGTTGGGGATCTAAACAGATACAGTATTCAATGGAGTAAATTCATTTTAACCAAGTATATTCTTCCCAACCATGAAATTGGATATTTCGCCCGTTTAATCAGATCGTCTCGTGGGTGTCTCAGTAATGTTGGGTAATTAGATTTATACATTGTTTCTATTGACTTGCTTAGTTTAATTCCTAAGTATGGTAGTACCCGTTTTTACCAGGTGAGGTCAAAATGAATGGAAATTATTTATGTAATCGGAAGCGATAAATTGATGCTTAAGGCTTCAGATTTAGAATTATTGACCTTTAATCCTGATACTGCACCGAATTTGTCTAATAGATCGGAGAGATTAGGCAATGAGATCATTGGTTTGGATAAAGTTAGAAGGATGTTGTCGGCGAAAAGGCTTATTTTATATTCTGTCTCCAGTCTTGTAACCTAATACAGATGTGTTCATTCTTATTGTATTGGCCAATGGTTCGATGCACAGAGCAAATAGGAGGGGAGATAGTGTGCAGCCCTGTCTGGTTCCATTTTTTATTTGTACTGGGTCTGAGATATATCCACCACTATAAATAACTGCTTGTGAGTCTTTATATAAGGTATCTATTGCCTCCATGAATTTACCTTTTAAGCCAAATGTTTCTAAGGTTAGTTTTAGGTAGTGCCATTCAACCCTATCAAATGCCTTTTTGGCATCTAGTGTAAGTATCATTAGAGGGTTCTGTTTTGTATTGGCGTTGTTTATTATACTGATAGCTCTTTGAATATTGTTGTGGGCCTGTCAACCTAGAATGAACCCCACCTGGTCTGGATGTATATGGTCTGGCATCAGTACATCCAGTCTGTTTACCAGAATTGTAGCACATATTTTAATATTTCTTTCTTTCTGTGTTTAACGATTAATGTTAGGGTCTTTATCTGATTTATGAATCAGAGCTATATGGACTTGTAGTATCTCTGTTAAGATCTGTTTTCCCTCCCTAATTTCGTTGTACATTTTGGCTAGGTGTAAGGAAAGGATTCCTTTACATGTTTTGGATGTTTTTAAGGATTTAACACCTCAATTATTTCTCCTGTTCGTGATGGGTGCATTTAATTTATCTAGCTCGCTCTTAACATATTGGGAAGTTTAGACATGTTGAGAAATTGTGCTGTTAGATTATGCTGGGTATTCGAGTCTGCAGTTTTGGGGCAGTCATATAGTGAGGAGCAGTAGCGATGGAATTCTCTTAGTATTCGTTTAGGATCATGGATCAATGTCCTTCATTTTTGCCGGACAAATTACACACTACCTGCTCTTAGTTCGTGGCTCCGTTTTCGTGCCAGCATTGGGTCTGGTTTATTTCCTTTCACAAAATATGTTTGCTGTGCCCATCTCATTGCTGTTTATGCCTTACTGTACTGACAGCATTGTATTTCTTCTCTCAGTCTATTCATTTCTTGAAGTGAGGTATCGGTGGGGTCATTGTTACGTGGGGATTCTAATTTTTCTAGCTGCGTGCTCAAATTCTTTTTTCCCCCCTATAACTTGAATTTTTAATAAGATTTTTCAGCAATAAAATGGAAATATTGGGGAGAGTACAAAGATTTAAAAAAAAAGGGGGGGGGGGGAGAGGCAACCACCTTGTACATAACATTTCATGCAGCGATTTTACATATACACATTCCTAATCCTGTTTTAATGTAAATGTAGCCAAATAATACTCTTCATGGAACCCTTCCCCCAGCCCTTCACTCTCTTGCCTGTAGGTCTTCTCATCTCCCATACCTCCCCACTCTCAGCCATCTTGCTGTACCCAGTTATCCTCGCCTATCCCATGGTCTTCTCATCTCCCATACCTCTCCACTCTCAGTCATCTTGCTGTACCCAGTTATCCTCGCCTATCCCATGGTCTTCTCATCTCCCATACCTCCCCACTCTCAGTCATCTTGCTGTACCCAGTTATCCTCGCCTATCCCATGGTTTCCTCATCTCCCATACCTCCCCACTCTCAGTCATCCTGCTGTACCCAGTTATCCTCGCCTATCCCATGGTCTTCTAATCTCCCATACCCCCCCACTCTCAGTCATCCTGCTGTACCCAGTTATCCTCGCCTATCCCATGGTCTTCTCATCTCCCATACCTCCCCACTCTCAGTCATCCTGCTGTACCCAGTTATCCTCGCCTATCCCATGGTTTCCATGACCTATGACATTTCTTTGGTGTGTGATTTAGGAATGAGGTACGTTTCTCCATTAGCCGGACTTCATTTATTCTTCTAATTACTTTTTCTAGAGGGGGTGGGGGGGTGTTTTCTTAGACACCGCTGCGTTAATATATGCGACATTGATTTGTGCGTGGAGGGCTCCATGTTTCCCGCTGGTTTGGCTAAAAGTATTATAATTGGGTCTAATGAGATTGTATTGCAAGCTACGTCCTTTTATTAGGTTCAATATTTGTTTCCAGTAGTTCGGTATTGCCGGGCTAAACCACCACGTGTGTGCTACGCTGTATATCCCCTGTGTGTCCACATCCCTTCCAACACCTATCTGCTGCCTTGATCTCTTAGGCTACGCTTATAGTGCCGGCGACGGCGACACGCCGGTCAAGCGACTGTCGCTGGAAAATCAAGTAGGGATGACTTACAGCAATTGCGACCAATCCATCGCTCCGTCGCGCCGCGCTTACTATAAGCGCACGTGACGGCGGCAATGCATTTGTTTTGTCGCGATGTTGCGTCGCTGTCACTATAAGCGCAGTCTTAGGAGTGTAATTCCACCTAAGCATAATTTTGTATATATTTTCTTTTGTTACTGTACATATGAGGGTTTATCTCCTATATCTTCCCAGTCCTTTCTTGATATTGCTGTTTGGAAATCCATGGCCATTGTTCCATGTATTTATGGTCTGGGGTGTCTCTTGTTGGGATTAGGCCTTGATACAGGAATGATACTAACCCTTTTTGATATCTTCTAATCCTACATAAATCCTCAAATAGTGTGGGTTGTGGGAATTCCTCCCACTGGAGGGTCAGTTTTTACAAAGTGTCGGGCTTGTATATATTTAAACATCTCTGCCGGTGGGAGGTGGTATTTCAGTCTAATTTCCTCAAACTGCATTAGTTTGTTCCTCCTAAGTCTCCCACATTTGAGATCCCTCTTTCTTTCCAGCTATCGAACACCTGCCCCTACATTCCAGGCGTGAATTTTGGATTATTAAACAGAGGGGTGAGCCTAGAAGGACTTGTTAGCACCTGGGCAAATTACCAGATTTTCAATGTAAACCCAATCACCTCTCACTGAAATGGTCTCCCTTGTCTTGGGCCACTTCCTGCCCACAGTAGAGAGGGCAACCCAATTGTTTTTTAAATGAGCATTCCAAGTCCACCCAGCTATACAATTTACCGGGAGAGTGCCGTATATAATTTGTTTCATGTGTGAGACTATATAATATTTCAAAATGTTTGGAACCGCCAGACCTCCCCCCTTCTCTTGTATCCAACAGGATTGACCTAGCTATTGTTGGCTGTTTATTTCTCCAGATAAACTGCATAATTCTATTTTGAATTTCCTTTATATTTTTGTGCGGGATAGGGATCGGAAGTGTCTGGAAATAATATAGAGGCCGTGGGAGAATATTCATTTTAGCTGCAGAAGTACGTCCTACCCAGCATATTTGGTAGGAGTTCCAGGTCTGTAGGTCTTTCTTAATTTTAGTGAATAGTTCCAGGTAATTGTATTTGTATAATGAGTTGTAATCTCTTGTGAGATGTATCACTAAGTAATTTAGATGTGTCTCTTTGCAGTTATAATTGAAGTTTAGTTTGAGGAGCTTAACTTCCTCATCTGACAGTGTTAAGTTTAAGGCCTCTGACTTCCCTGTGTTTACCTTGTATCCCGATAAAAATCCCAAATTCCCTAAGTGTGGACAGTAGGTTCGGAAGAGATCTCAGTGGATTTGTTACTGTGTATAATGTCATCTTCAAATAGCAACAATTTATAGCTTTCATCTTTTATTTTGACTCCTTGTATATAGGGGAGTCTCTAATTGTAGCCCCCCATGGTTCAATTGTTAATGCAAATAGTAGGGGCGAAAGGGGGCACCCCTGCCTTGTCCCATTCTTGGTTATTATTTGGTTCCTATCCCCACCTGGCAGTTTTAGCATGGCTTTCGGAGTCTGGTAGAGAGCCCGGACTCCTTTCAAGTACGCCGTCAAAAACCCAAATGCTTCCAATAGTCTATCTAAAAAGTCCCACCTTCATCTGTCAAATGCCTTTTCCGCATCAAGGCTTAGTAACATGGCTTTAGGTCCAGTATGGTTTACATAGTTAATTATATTAAAAATATTACTGTATCATTTCAGATGTGTTTAAAAGCGATCTTGGACTATAACTGCCACAGCTCATGGGATCTTTTCCCTCCTTAGGTATTACTACTATATTGGCCTTTGTCATTTGCGTGGGGATCTGTTCTCCTTTCTCGATACCATTAAAGCGTTCTAACAAACAGGGCGCCAGAATCCCTATATAACATTTAAAGTATACATTTGACAGTCCATACGGACCAGGAGTCTTTGGTGGCTTTAGTAACTTGACCACTTCCCCAAGTTCTAGCTGTGTTAGTTTCACATTTAACCTCTTATGATCCTCCTCCGTTAGTTTTGGAAGATTACATTTCTTTAAGTATTCGTCTCTCTGATCTACATCGGGTCTTTTAGCTTTTGAATTAGACAAATCAAGATCATAGAGTTTGGTATAGAAGTTGGCAAATTCCATTGCTATCCATGAGGGGTTATATGTTACCTCTCCAGTTTGGCGAGGGGTTTATATGTTACCTCTCCATTTTGGCGAGGGGTTATATGTTACCTCTCCATTTTGGCGAGGGGTTATATGTTATCTCTCCACTTTTGGTCCTAATGGTTCGGACTGCCATTCTAGATCTAATCCCTCTAAATTTGTTCGCTAGGAGACGGTCCGTTTAAGCACCTTACCTACATCCTCTATCTGTTACCTCTTGAGTTCTTCCTTTGCTTGATTTAATATGTAATATACTTTCCTAGAAGGGTTTTCTTTATACTTACTTTCTGATGGTACAATTCTTTCTGTTGGCCTTTTTTGGTTTTCTAATTTCCTTCTATTTCTATATGACGCAGTTCAGATGAGCTGTCCTCTAATTGTGGCCTTCATGTGCCTCCCACAGAATTGCTGTAGACTCCACTGATCCACTATTTATTTGGAACAAAAATGTCAGTGACTATTTCTGTACTAACGTCTGGGTGATGCAACAGTGAGTCATTCGTCCTCCAGGGGCATGGCTGTGTCCTAGCAAAAGGGGTTACACATTATCTCAACCTGACCGTGATCTGACCACGTGATAGGCCCGATATCAGTGTGTATCAATTCTTCCATAAAATTACGCGTCACAAATATGTTATAAATTTGTGAGTACGAGCCACGTGGTGGCGAGTAAACGGAATAGTCTCTTTGTCCCTTGTAAAAGTGGCACCAGGCGTCTATTAACCCAAACTTGCTTGTTACTGCTATAAATGTCTTTGCCCTGTTATATGCTGCTATTGAGTGTGGCTGTTATGGATGTGGGTTTTGTACCATGTTGAAGTCCCCTCTTATGATAATGGAGTGTTCATGACTATTTCCTATAGACTCCAGTCCGGCCCTTAGAAACCCTATTTGTCGTTCGTTGGGGGTATATATATATATTCATATATTCTGAAGCCAGGGTCACGTGTGATGTGTGGATAGCCCTAGATAGCTTAACTCAGCCCCCTTTCCAAATCACGCCAAGTCCTATAATATTTCCTTCACTTTATTGGAAAAGCAGCAGTAAATACAGGCTTTTGTGGATGGTGTGTAGTTGTGAGTTTGTAGTTAAGGGCAGGTAGAAAGAGATGGCCTTGCCATGGGAGTGTAGCAGACAGGTCTGTACTCACTGTGTTCTTGGGTGGAAAAGGAAGTGAGGAGCAAGGGTCGTACTAGAAGTGAGATGGGACAAACTACTGTCGGCAAAGACGGGGGAGGGCAGAATAGCCCATTCTGAGAAGAATCTCAGAGGTTGCTATAGCAATCCACTGATTAAGGCTGTGTAAACAACATGTAACGATAATGTTGCCTTTTCACATGCAGCTAGCTGCTGGGACAGGGAAAATTATAGGCAGCTAAATTTAGGGAGACATGAATCCTATGGGCTGCAAAGGGAGGCAGAGAAATATGAAATCCTGTTTTTCCTGGAACCAGGGTCACGAATGATGTATGAATAATTCCAGTAAGCTTAACTCATGCCTTCCCTCTTCCAAAGCACAACAAGTCATTTTGTCTTTCTTAGTTTTATTGAGGGAACATCACAGGAAGAAGGTACTTGCAGATGTAGTGTGGGGAGAGAGTGCTTCTCTGTCTGAAGTGCAGTGTATTAAAGATAAGGCAGTGTAAAACAGAAAGGCCTTGCTGGGGCAAATAGCAGGCAGTTACTCACTCAGAGTCCAGGGTGAAAAGGAAGTGAGGGGCAAAGGTCACCCTAGAAGGGAAGTGAGACAATACTAACTGTCAGCAAGGACAGGGGGTAGGAATAGCCCACTCTCAGCTAGGAGAATATGAGATTGCAGGCAGCCAACACTGACTAGGGCTGTGTAAACAACATGTAACAATAATGTTGCCTTTTCACATGCAGCTAGCTGCTGGGACAGGGAAAATAACAGGCAGCTAACTAGGGAGATATGAATCTCATGAGCTGCAAAGGGAGACAGAGAAATGTGGAATCTAGTTCCAGGACTGTTTATATATATATATTAGCTGAGAGACCCGGCGTTGCCCGTGAGTTAAATTTCCCGCTATGAGTGAGGGAGGGGGGGGGACAGTGGACAGGAGGGGTAGGGGGGGGGGACAGTGGACAGGAGGAGGGTGGACAGGAGGGGGGGGGGGAAACTGATGTGAGTGGAGCGCCAGGGAGGTGATGTGAGTGGAGTGCCGGGGAGGTGATGTGAGTGGAGCGCCGGGGAGGTGAGGGGAGGGGAGGACGGGGGGGGGGGGGGGGCGCGGGGAGGGGGGGGGGGGGCAGGGCGGGGGGGGGGGGGGAGCGCCGGGGAGGGGAGGTGAGTGGAACGCCGGGAAGGGGAGGTGAGTGGAGCGCCGGAGAGGTGAGTCAGCGCCGGGGAGGGGAGGTGAGTCAGCGCCGGGGAGGTGAGTCAGCACCGGGGAGGTGAGTGAGCACCGGGGAGGTGAGCGCCGGGGAGGTGAGTGAGCACCGGGGAGGTGAGTGAGTGCCGGGGAGGTGAGTGAGCACTGGGGAGGGGAGGTGAGTGAGCGCCAGGGAGGTGAGTCAGTGCCGGGGAGGGGAGTCAGCGCCGGGGAGGGGAGTCAGCGCCGGGGAGGTGAGTCAGCGCCGGGGAGGTGAGTCAGCGCCGGGGAGGGGAGTCAGCGGCGGGGAGGGGAGGTGAGTGTGATGGGGGGGGGGGGTGTGTGTGTGTGTGTGTGTGTGTGTGGCGCCGAGGGGGAAGAGAGTGGCAGTTGTGTGACGTCAAACCCACCAATCTGATTGGCCAGAGGCTGAGAACCAATCAGATTCCCCGCAGATAGCACTAACCTTTCGATTTTATATATTAAGATATATATATATTACACACCAAAAATATAACTGGGTTGAAATGAACGAGGTTTAGATATGATCAGATATAATTTAATCCTTGAAGAAGGTAAACACACGAGATATACAAATAACAAACAAAATATGCACTTACTTAAAGTTGGAATTATGAAATAATCACGAATCTTGATTAGCAGTTCATACAGCAATCTCAGAATGACATGAAAGACAATAGCCATAGGCTGAGCCTGGTTCTTATACAATTATTTCCCATTGAACACAACCTAAACCCAGCCCCTCTCATAAATCAGTGGTGAGGTTGACAGTTTTCCTCAGAGTAAAACTCCTCCCACCCAAGGATGTTTAAAAACTGCTTTTCCTATCTAAATAACTTCATAACTTCAGTTCAGTAGTACTTACTGGCACGCGAGCCATATTAATACATTCCGGCACGCATGATGCTCCTAATAAGACTAAATATTACTGTGTAATATTAAAATTAAGAGAGATATTAATATCTGTCTCTTAGTACCGGCTAGACATCATGTGTCTGTAATCCTTATGTGCGAATCAGTCCCACGAATACACATATGTAGCTTTTAGCACGTTCAGCCGAGGACATCTCATAATATTCTTATATTTAATAAGGTCACTCATTCTGATATCTCCTTGGGTAACCGCACCCCTGGCCCCCATAACCCCTGGTCAATAAATCCTTTGAAGCAGGGACTCGTGTGTAGAGAACATTTGTCACAGGTGCTAGATTTCACACCCAATGCCCCAGACATGGGCCTAGCTGTCTCTACCAGCAAGATGTGTTAACATACACCAAACCCCCTCTGTACTTTTCACACTCAACTTCAATCAAGCCTGTTGAAGCCCAAATATTTCTGAAAAGACACCACACATATTTGTATTTTCCTAAACTGCAGCTCATTAACCCCTTAAGCCCCAGTGTGTGTGTGTGGTGCAGACACTGGCACAGCAACAATACATTTATACAGGGGAATAAACAGTTGGATGTCTGAAGCAAGGCAAAAACACATTACTGGACCTCAGTCCAGTTAACCCCTTGCTTCCCAGGTGAGAGTAGAGGGTGGCCAAATGGAGTGTAACCCCTTTAATCCCGGGCCAAATCCCCTCTCTCTTGACATCCTGTAAGAAGGCTATGAACCACTAAAGATCTCCCTCCCTGATCTCCTTTAATCTCTAGTGTCTGAAACGGTATATCTTGTTAGGAGAACTACCCCTCTTTTTTTTTACAAGACAACGATGAATAAAACGCTGTGGGATATGTTCCCCTAATGGTGTTTGGAGGTTTTTGTGTATCAAAATGTGTCTCTTGCAGGGAAACTATATCTGCTTTTTGTTTTCCAAACTCCCTGAGGGCCAATCTATTTGCGCTTAGCCCTTTAACATTCTAATTGGGATTGGGTTCGAGATTTCAGTTGCTGGGTCCCTGGGAATAAATAGGTGTTATATCTTTCAGTCTTTGACGGTTGTGGATAGAGGGGAGGGAGGGATGAACAATGGGGGGGGGGGGGGGGGGAGAGAATCTCCCATTAATAAGGAGGGGATGAGAAACAAAAATTGGGTCATGGGGTTAGAGGAGTGCAACCTGCCACCTCTGTCTGGCGGCCAGTCCCTATTTGGCCTTGAGAGTGTGGATCTCATCACACAGGGGGTTACACTTGGTATATTTGATGGCCGGATTGCTATGGCTTTTACTGTAAGGGGTTAAGGTTTTGGTTTTTAGGGTAAGGGGTTAAGGTTTTTAGGGTAAGGGGTTATGGTTTTTAGGGTAAGGGGTTGCGATTTCTAGGGTCAGGGGTTAGGAGACACATTGATAAAGAACAAGACGTTCGAAACGCGTAGGAGGTTTTTCCCTATGCTGTACTTACTCCATTAAAGATTTTTTGTTACTTGGATCCTCTCCTGACTCCTGTTTTCGACGGTGCTCTACTCTTCTCATGTCTACTTGGATTCTACCAGCAGAAGCACGTCTTCCCTACAAGGAGGTGTTCGTGAGTTTACAGGCCTTATTGTTGCCTTATTGCCCCCAATGAAATTGAGTGTGGCGAGTCTTCTCATTCACTTTCGGTTTCCAGGGATTTATGGCGTTATCTGGTTATATGGACTGACTCACTGATATGTCATACACCTACCTATGTGTTTGGGAATTATTTATCATTTTATAGCTGGGTATTTGAGCATTCTGACAACGCTCTTTACTGTTAGGCGACGAATAAAAAACTGTCCCTGCAGCCAAATGTCCCGGCGTTGAAACGGCCGCGACTACTTGTCGTAGACCGGCCGGCGTATACCAAATACATATCACAGAACCAAAGTTTACAGCCACCAAGCACACAAAAAGCTCATTATGCCTTTGACCACCAAATGTCACAGATCCTAATCATACCAGCCAACCTGCTCCTATCAGGGAGATTTCCTAACATACAACTGAATTGCCAGGGGTTTAGGGTTTAGGTGACTTCTATCAGGGAGATTGTAGAATGAAGATACGTCTTTAAATTTGGAGTCCGCACATATGTTCTTGATTAAGCATAAAGGAAACATGATTAGGAAGTTTATGCAAGTCTTTAGCACCTTGCTGAACTTAAATCCTCTTGGCCATCAGACTGTAATCTAGTCTCACCCATCTGTGTCTCTGTAAGGTTCGCATGACATGCAGCCGGATCCCTGGGATGCCTTTCATATCTCAGGGATCATGGTGTCCCTCTATATAGAGCGCATGCTGATTTCATGCTCTGAACAGTCAGAGAAACATAACCTACAGTCGTCATTGGAGGACACGGTGTGAGATAGTACATGAAATAGGACTCACAGGGCATTCGGCTCCAGGACGAAAGGGGAACATTTGAACTATCTGCAGTGGTCTGAAGGCATCAGCATCAAAACGCAACCATACACGGACCACTAGTCTGGCACCCCATGTATTAAACCTGCACACCGGGTCCGTTCCCCTGCACAGTACGGAGCTGGGTTGTCCATTTCTTGGGGGTTAAAAGAAGCTATGGGAGATCATCTCAACTCCAGGACTTGCCGACCAGCACACATGTTAGAGAGTTGTGTTCCCAGTGAAGAGAAACCTACAGTACCAGAAAATATGGACGACAATAAACGACAACCCATTGGCGGGGCTTCTTCTGATGCCGAGAATCGCAGAAGGACCCTTCTGTCTCAGGTAAAGAACAGAATATTCTGTATCTCTATAGTCCAGTGTTTTTCAACAGGGGTTCCTAGGAACCCTTGGGTTCCCCGGGCACTCCTAAAGGGTACCCTGCACTTTCCTGGTCATTTGAAAATTGTACCAAATACAGAAGAGTTTACATTGCATCTAGTGTCGGACGCACTATTAGAGAGGGTCGGGGTTCCTTACAATGCATCTGATCATAGACGCGCTATTAGAGAGGGTCGGGGTTCCTTATAATGCATCTGATCTCAGACACGCTATTAGAGAGGGTTGGGGTTCCTTACAATGCATCTGATCTCAGACACGCTGTTAGTGAAATTCTGCTGAACCCCATCCTTCTCTAATAGCGCGTCTGAGATCAGATGCATTGTAAGGAACCCCAACCCTCTCTAATAGCGTGTCTGAGGTCAGATACATTGTAAGGAACCCCAACTTTCTCTAATAGCGTGTCTGAGATCAGATACATTGCAAATTCTTCTGTATTTAGCACCATTTTCAAATGACCTGAAAATTGCAGGGAACTCTTTGTGTGTTCCTAGACACCCCTGTGGAAAAACACTGGCCTAGACACACATTGCAGAGCAATGCATTACGGATACAGAAGAGATAGCATGGTTGGGGGGAGGGTATGTGTGTTTGCGTGTTATTGTGTTAGTATGTAAGTACAGGTCAGTAATATGTCGTTTTGCTTGTTGCCTTTTATTCAATGTTTAACATCTTTCAGTCTTAGAACAGAGGACCATATTTTATGATACAGAAAGAGGGGAGGGAAAGGGACATCCAAAAGAGTACAATTGAATTAATTGTATAACAAAATATATGTCCCTTACACCTCCCTTCTACTGACACTTCTCAAACGGCTGTAATATACTCAGGACAAGACTGGAGTGAAGTAAATGTATTTCCATTAAGAAGCACAAAATGCAATTGACTCTATCCCCACAATAATAACAGAAATATACTGAAATTGACGATTTTCTACTTGAGTTTACATATATCACAAGTTAACTTTACGGTCAAGCAAACGTTAACAATGATCTGATTCTTCAAAGAAAAATTCATAAGTACCCCCCCCCCCCCACCACCCCCCAAAAGAATTAACAGTTGCAGTTTTTACAATTGCGTGACTCATCTGAATTTTAACCATATACAGTAGGCAAATATGCTGTTCAATATCCAGGCTGTGGGTAGATAAATCTTGGACTGTAACCTCATACCTTCAATAAATATCACATGGTAAAAGCTAATTATACTCCAATGTATTGGAACATCAGGGCGAGATTAGCCTTGTGCATACATCAGGGTGAGATGAAACTTGTTGCCTACATCAGGGTGAGATGAACCTTGTCTCCTACATCAGGGTGAGATGAACCTTGTTGCCTACATCAGGGTGAGATGAACCTTGTTGCCTACATCAGGGTGAGATGAACCTTGTTGCCTACATCAGGGTGAGATGAAACTTGTTTCCTACATCAGGGTGAGATGAAACTAATGTTACTTTTACGACTTTACATCAGGGCGAGATGAACTTTTTCCTACATCAGGGTGAGATAAACCTTGTTTCCTACATCAGGGTGAGATTAGCCTTGTTTCCTACATCAGGGTGAGATAAACCTTGTTTCCTACATCAGGGTGAGATGAACCTTGTCTCCTACATCAGGGTGAGATGAACCTTGTTTCCTACATCAGGGTGAGATGAAACTTGTTACTTACATCAGGGTGAGATAACTTGTTACTTACATCAGCGAGATAAACTGTTTCCCTACATCAGGGTGAGATAAAACCTTGTTTCCTACATCAGGGTGAGATTGCCTTGTTTTTCCTACATCAGGGTGAGATAAACCTTGTTTCCTACCATCAGGGTGAGATGAACCTTGCTCCTACATCAGGGTGAGATGAACACTTGTTTCCTACATCGTGGTGAATAAACTTGTACTTACATCAGGGTGAGATGAAACTGTTACTTACATCAGGGCGAGATGAAACTTGTTACTTACATCGGCGGAGATGAACTTGTTACTTACATCAAGGGTGAGATGAACTTGTTCCTACATCAGGGTGAGATGAACCTTGTCTCCTACATCAGGGTGAATGAAACTTGTTTCCTACATCAGGTGAGATGAAACTTGTTTCCTACATCAGGGTGAGATGAAACTTGTTTCCTACATCAGGGCGAATGAAACTTGTTTCCAACTCAGGGTGAATAAACTTGTTTCCTACATCAGGGTGAGATGAAACGTGTTTCCTACATCAGGTGTGAGATAAACCTTGTTTCCTACATCAGGGTGAGATAAACCTTGTTTCCTACATCAGGGTGAGATGAACCTTGTTGCCTACATCAGGGCGAGATGAAACTTGTTTCCTACATCAGGGTGAGATGAAACTTGTTTCCTACATCAGGGTGAGATAAACCTTGTTTCCTACATCAGGGTGAGATAAACCTTGTTTCCTACATCAGAGTGAGATAAACCTAGTTTCCTACATCAGGGTGAGATGAACCTTGTTTCCTACATCAGGGTGAGATGAAACTTGTTTCCTACATCAGGGTGAGATAAACCTTGTTTCCTACATCAGGGCGAGATAAACCTTGTTTCCTACATCAGGGCGAGATGAAACTTGTTTCCTACAGTACATCAGGGCGAGATGAACCTTGTTTCCTACATCAGGGCGAGATGAAACTTGTTTCCTACATCAGGGCGAGATGAAACTTGTTTCCTACATCAGGGTGAGATAAACCTTGTTTCCTACATCAGGGTGAGATAAACCTTGTTTCCTACATCAGGGTGAGATAAACCTGTTTCCTACATCAGGGTGAGATGAACCTTGTTTCCTACATCAGGGTGAGATGAAACTTGTTTCCTACATCAGGGTGAGATAAACCTTGTTTCCTACATCAGGGTGGAGAACACCTTGTTTTCCTATATCGTGAGATGAACCTTGTTGCCACTCAGGGCGAGATTAGAACCTTGTTTCCTACATCAGGGTGAGATGAACTTGTTTCCTACATCAGGGTGAGATAAACCTGTTTCCTACATCAGGGTGAAATAACCTTGTTTCCTACTCAAGGTGAGATAAACCTTGTTTCCTACATCAGGGTGAGGAAACCTTGTTTCCTACATCAGGGTGAGATGACCTTGTTCCTACATCAGGTGGAGATGAAACTTGTTTCCTACATCAGTGGATGAAACCTTGTTTCCTACATCAGGTGAGATAAACCTTGGTTCCTATATCAGGGTGAGATGAACCTTGTTCCTACATCAGGGTGAGATAAACCTTGTTTCCTACATCAGGGTGAGATAACCTTGTTTCCTACATCAGGTGAGATGAACCTTGTTTTCCTACATCAGGGTGAGTGAAAACTTGTGTGCCTACATCAGGGTGAGATGAAACTTGTTTCCTACATCAGGTGAATTAGCCTTGTTTTTCTACATCAGGGTGAGATGAACCTTGTTTCCTACATCAGGGTGAGATGAACCTTGTTTCCTACATCAGGGTGAGATTACCTCGTTTCCTACATCAGGGTGAGATGAACCTTGTTTTCCTACATCAGGGGAGAGAACTTGTTTCCTACATCAGGCGAGATGAAACTTGTTTCCTACATCAGGGTGAGTATAAACCTTGTTCCTACATCAGGGCGCGATGAACCTTGTTTCCTACATCAGGGCGAGATGAAACTTGTTTCCTACATCAGGGTAGATGAACTTGTTTCCTACACAGGGTGAATGAAACTTGTTTCCTACATCAGGGTGAGATGAAACTTATTTCCTACATCAGGGTGAGATGAACCTTGTTTCCTACATCAGGGTGAGATGAACCTTGTTTCCTACATCAGGGTGAGATGAACTTGTTTCCTACATCAGGGTGAGATGAACCTGTTTCCTACATCAGGGTGAGATGAAACTTGTTTCCTACATCGGTGAGATGAAACTTGTTTCCTACATCAGGGTGAGATGAAAACTTATTTCCTACATCAGGGAGATGAACCTTGTTTCCTTACATCAGGGTGAGATGAAACTTTGTTTCCTACATCAGGGTGAGATGAAACCTTGTTGCTACATCAGGGTGGATATACCTGTTTCCTACATCAGGTGAGATGAAACTTGTTCCTACATCAGGGTGAGATAACCTTGTTGCCAACATCAGGGTGAGATGAAACTTGTTTCCTACCAGGGTGAGATGAACCTTGTTCCTACATCAGGGTGAGATGAACCTTGTTTCCTACATCAGGGTGAGATGAAACTTGTTGTCTACATCAGGTGAGTGAACCTTGTTTCCTCATCATGGGTGAGAATAACCTTGTTTCCTACATCAGGGTGAGATGAACCTTGTTCCTCATCAGGGTGAGATGAAACTTGTTGCTTACATCGGGTGAGATGAAACTTGTTGCTTACATCAGGGTGAGATGAACCTGTTTCCTACATCAGGGTGAGATGAAACTTGTTGCTTACATCAGGGTGAGATGAACCTTGTTGCTTACATCAGGGTGAGATGAAACTTGTTTCCTACATCAGGGTGAGATAAACCTTGTTGCTACATCAGGGTGAGATGAACTGTTGCTTACTCAGGGTGATGAACCTGTTTCCTACATCAGGGTGAGATAAACCTTGTTGCTTCATCAGGGTGAGATGAACCTTGTTGCTTTTCTTGCCCATGGAACTGGTTTGCGCAAATGCCAATCTTCTCTCTTCTCTCCCAGATAAAGTTATAACTATGTCCGACTTACGGAGGAATGGCAAGAGTCGGTCTGTGGAACACGAAGAGAAGCAGCGACGGAACCCATTCATGAAGACTTTGATCACAGACACGCCATGGAAGTCCGACTCCATAAGGGGGACCGCGGTACGCAGACCTGAGGAAGGCACAAGACAGAAGAGAGGGGCAAAAGAGCTATGCAGCACATACACAAGGAATAGAGGAGCTGTGTCTCATTATAAGGGAGATGGGAGGGAGAGGAGAGATGGGAGGATGAGGGTGACGTTTGGGAGCTGTTCCAGCGATATGTACGAGTCTCAATAAGGTGGTAGGGATCTTGCTGAGGGCCAGAAACACCAGAAGCGGGATTTGAAGGGGAGATGCTCTGGCAGGGTCCATATGATGTTATTATCACCCTGCGGGATTAGGTCAGAACTCCTTGTAGAGAAAAGTGATAGGAATGTAGAGCGGAGACACATATCAAGATACAAACCATTCGCTGCTGGATTCAATCCTTTTCCTGTGGAAGAGACGCAGAACATGACGTTGTATACGCCACAGCAGCAGCCCATAATGGCGGAGAATGAGGGTGCTCCCAAAATCTCACCTAACACGACCCTTCTTATATATTTACATAGGGAATATGTTTTATCTATTTTATAAAACTGCACTAACGACTATTCTTCCATGCGTTATCTCAGGAAATCGACACTTTATGTCAACTTCAATAAAAATATATTTGTTGTCTGAAAAGCTTACGTTAAATCACGATAAATGCTTATTTAAAAAATATATAGATGGAGGAGAGGCTCAGTGAGTAAAGACAACCGATGTGAAGCAGGGGAACCTGGTTCAATTCCCGGTGTCGGCTCCTTGTGACCTTGGGCAAGTCACTTTATCTCCCTGTCCTCGGGCACCAAAAGATAGATTGTAAGCTCCATGGGCAGGGACCTGTGCCTGAAATGTCTCTGTAAAGCGCTGTGTAAAACTAGCAGCGCTATACAAAAACTTGCTATTATTATATAGTTAAAATATTTATATCTGCAAAAATAAAGTTTCAAAATGGTTAAAAAAAAAATACTTAACTATTTAAATTGCCGGCACCGTGTGAATCACATAAAAGCACTGTTTACATGACATGGATGTGTCACTAATATTATTTTAATACCTAATTTCCCCAGTTTCATACAACACTGCAGACATGACTAATTTATTCTGGTGCAGCAAATAGCCCCACATTGCTTTAAAACAGGATCATGTTTATTTCTATCAACCTGGTGCTCTATCGATAATGGGGTGGAAAGTTTGTGTCTGCTGCCACTTTCCTCTCTTTGGGTTGTGTAGACCCGACAGTTCTGCGGAATCAGAAAAATCAATACAATCTTCATTCATTCCCCCTTTGTGCAAAGTAGACATTGTGTGCAGTGTTATGGAGAACAGCGCTCTCTGGTGTGCATAGTATGCTGCACACAGTAAGTAGAAGCATTGATAAACATTCAACAAGTCTTCTACTGTATCCTATCCCCAAAGGGCATTTTGGAATATAGATTCACCCTGCGGGTCTCTTGTACGCTCATTGTATAAACTCACAGCACCTTCTGAGTGACCTTACTCACACAGGAGGTTAGACAATCAAGTGAATCCTGTTCTGCCTTACTTACACATGGATTACTCAGAGAATAAGCTCATATTTTCTGTGGCCACCCTGCAGATATTATACAATTCACCAAATGTGTCAAAACAACAACTGTCTGTGAATAGGTTACTGGCTCTGCACTTTCTTTAACCCAGGCTGTGCTGAAAAGCTGTGTAACGCGGCAGGCATATCTTGTAGGGATCCATGTTAAAATGACAACACAAGTGACACTGCATGCTCATTTGCATGACATTACCCGAATCCTGGCTGCAGTGTATATTAGAATATAGGGGGTGACAGGGTTGTGGACCTCCTAGGCATGTGAATGTGCTCGCACGTGGTGCAATTAGAATTTCATTTATATTTTTATTTTGAGTTCTGTCATTAACCCTCTGCTTGATTTCATTTCGGTACATTTAATACTTGTTTTTACATTTCTTGGCTGTTGGAACAAAATGAGGAATACAGTCAGGATGTAGAATGGTCGTATGCTGTATCAGACACAAGATATTATTACTGTTCAAATGCGAAGCGCGATCGAGGTGATTAAAATATATGTCAATATGCTGTGAGCACGATTGCTTATTTTCTTTGTAGCCAGAAACGTTCGAGAAGAGAACAATTAATGCATTTCATGTTTTGGAACAGAATTTATACTACCCACCTCCGTCCCATTGAGAAACTTCAGCACAGTCCCTGTGCTCTAACACGAATCCCGGGCATTCTCATTTATACACATTGTATCTCCGTGGATATTGGAGACTTCGTTGGTAGCATCAGGGGTATTTTTAGGATCTATTGCACCCTGGGTATCACTACAGTCACATTCTCCTCTGGCCTTGCGTGCTCCTTACATGCCTGACTTATTATAACTTCCCAGTACTAATTGCAGGATCTTTGCCCATTGCCTTGCGGAATATTATTGCCCAAATTGCCCATCTCCCAGGGGGAGGAGGGGGGGGTAAGTGCTCCTGTTCTCCTTGTAAAACTAGAAATATTCTAATGCAGTTATATATTATCATACTTTGTGCCCAGACATACATGAAAACGAGAGGTAACTATCAATGTATTACTTCATAGGTTGCCAGGTATCCAGTATTGACCCAGGCTGTCCAGTATTTGGACACTGTTAGTAATAAATGAGAGGTAGCACTGGGCATGTACGTGCCGAGTATTACCTCGCCAGACATAGTGACCTGACCCGCTTCGAGTCCGTGGATTTCCCAGAGAAGGGAGAGAGAGAAGCTGTTGATAGGAAGGGCTGGCAGCTCCAACATCCTGATTGGCTGTATTACCCAGCAGCTGCCAATCAGGAGGAGGTGTCGGAGCCGGGGGTGGGGCCAGGAGAGGTGGAAACATCATGAGCAGAGAGAGGTGTGTGTGTGTGTGTGTGTTGTGTGGTGTGTTGTGTGTGTGTGTGTGTGTGTGTTGTGTGTGTGTGTGTGTTGTGGTGTGTGTGTGTGTGTGTGGTGTTTGGGGTGTGTGTGTTGTGTGTGTGTGTGTTGTGTGTGTCGTGGGCGTGCTGAAGTTGTTGGTGCGTTGCACCTTTCACCATTATGTCCAGTATTTTTGGAGAAGCCACCTGGCAACCCTACTTCCTGATAAAACATGTTACAAATAAATAAAAGACTAAAACGGTCACAAATAAGGTACAGAAAAATCAAACATTATTTTCAATATTCATAGTTTGTTCTCTCCTGAAATATTGGAATGACAAGAATGTCACGCATGTATGTCTCTACATAACAATGTGAATTATCTAAGCTTAGTGGTCGCAGTGGAAAGAAAAATAATAAAACTCACAAATCTCTATAATCACCCATCTAAACTGCAGGAGGATAGAAAAATATAAATATTTCAGGAAGCGAATAGTACGATGCTTTAGGCATTCTTCATGGAAGGATCATTGACAATAGGCCATACATAAGATTAAATTGATATAATTCTGCACATGGTAAAGTGTCTACAGCAGGAGCGGCCAACTCCAGTCCGCATGGCCACCAACAGGTCAGGTTGTCAGGATATCCCTGCTTCAGCACAGGTGGCTCAATCAGTGGCTCAGTCATAGTGACGGAGCCACCTGTGCTGCAGCAGGGATATCCTAAAAACCTGACCTGTTGGTGGCCGTGAGGACTGAAGTTTGCAAAATGTTTCCATTAGATTTGATGAGTTACAATTGGGTATTACAGCAGTAATATAAAGCTAACCATATTTATATCTATATATATCTATATATATCTATCTATATATATCTATATATATATATACAGTGGTCGACAAATCACCAAAAAATCTACTCGCCACCTAGTACCACACGTGTGCTGCTTGGGCCAATAGGAGCTCGCCACAATGTTAAATCCACTCGCCCGGGGCGTGCAAATGTATAGGTTTGTCGAACACTTTATATATATATATAGATATATATATAATGTGTGTGTATATAAAATGAGGGTGCATATATATATATATATATATATATACATATATATATATGTCTATTTATATAGCGCCATTAATGTACATAGCGCTTCACAGCAGTAATATATGTGACAATCATATAAATAATATAAATAACACATAAAGGGGAGAAGTACTTCAGACATAAAAGTAACATTTAGGAAAATAAGAGCTTCCGGAGAGCTTACAATCTAATTTGTTGGTAGGAAGAACGTACAGAGGCAGTAGGAGGGCGTTCTGGTAAGTGCGTCAGCAGGGGGCCAAGGTTAATGTATGAGGTGTTAATTATCAGCCATGGAGCTACTCATATGCGTCCTTAAGCAAGTGTGTTTTAAGGTGGGTCCTAAAGGTGGATAGAGAGGGTGCTAGTCGGATATTGAAGGGAAGGGCATTCCAGAGGTGTGGAGCAGTCAGTAAAAAAAGGTTTAAGGTGGGAGAGGGCTTTAGATATAAAGGGGGTAGAGAGAAGACATGCTTGAGCAGAACACAAGAGTCGGGATGGTGCATAGCGAGAAATTAGGGCTGAGGTGTAAGGAGGGGCAGAAAAGTGTAAAGCTTTAAAAGTGAGGAGGAGAATTGAGTGTGAGATGCGGGATTTGATAGGAAGCCAGGAGAGGGATTTCAGCAGGGGAGACGCTGAGACAGATTTCGGAAAGAGTAGAGTGATTCTGGCAGCAGCGTTTAGGATAGATTGTAGGGGAGACAGGGGAGAGGCAGTTAGGCCGGACAGCAGGAGGTTACAGTATTCGAGACGGGAGAGAATGAGGGTCTGTGTCAGAGTATTTGCTGTCAAGCAACAGAGGAAAGGGCGTATCTTGATAATATTGCAGAGGGAAAAATTACCATTTTTTGCTACCTTTTGAATGTGAGAGGAGAATGTGAGAGAGGAGTCGAGTGTGACCCCTAGGCAGCGTGCTTGGGCTACTGGGTGAATGATGGTAGTTCCAACAGTGATGTGGAAGGAGGTAGTAGGGAGAGGTTTGGGAGGAAGTATGAGGAGCTTTGTTTTAGCCATGTTGAGTTTAAGGCGACGGAGGGCCATCCAGGATGATATCGCAGAGAGACATTCAGAGACTTTGGTCTGTACAGCAGGTGTAAGGGGTAGAAAAGTAAATTTGTGTGTCGTCAGCATAGAGGTGATATTTGAACCCAAGATATGTGATTAGGTCACCTAGAGAGAGTGTGTACAGAGAAAAGAGAAGAGGTCCCAGGACAGAGCCCTGGGGTAGCCCCACAGAGAGATCGATAGAGGATGAGGAGGTGTTTAGAAAAGAGACACTGAAATTATGATGGGAGAGGTAAGAGGAGATCCAGGATAGAGCTGTGTTATGAATGCCAAGAGTATGGAGAATGCTGCAGAGAGGTCGACTAATATGCGCAGAGTGTAATGACCTCTGTTTTTGGCAGCATGGAGGTCATTAGTTATTTTACTGAGGGCTGTTTCAGTGGAGTGAGCAGTGTGGAAGCCAGATTGTAGAGGGCCTAGGAGAGAATAGGTGTTGAGAAAATGGATCAAGAGCGAGAATACAAGACGTTCAAGGAGTTGAGGCAAAAGGCAGGAGGGAGACAGGTCGATGGTTAGAAAGACAGGTAGGGTCAAGCTTGCTGTTTTTGAGAAATGGTATAACTGTTGCATGTTTGAAAGAAGAGGGAAAGGTACCAGAGTAGAGGGAGGAGTTAAAAATGTCTGTGAGCGTGGGAATTAGAGTAGGAGCAAGAGGTTTTAGATGATGGGCGGGAATGGGGTCAAGAGGGCAGGTGGTACAGGGAGAAGAGGAGATCAGCAACGACACATCCTCCTCTGACAGCGGATAAAGAGTCAAGGAAGGCAGGAAGAGAGCTAGGAAGCGGTGTAGGATGGGAGGAGGAAACAGAGGGGATGTTCTGACGTATGGATTCCACCTTTATCTTAAAATAGTTGGCAAAGTCCTGCGGTGAGATGGAGGAAGAAGAAGAGGCAGCTGAGGGTGGTTTGAGTAGAGAGTTAAAGACAGAGAAGAGTCGGCGTGGGTTAGACTTGTGCGTGTTCATTAGTGATGAAAAGTAGGTTTGTTTAGCCTGAGAGAGGGCAGAGTTGAAACAGGATAGCATAAATTTGTAGTGTAGAAAGTCTGCGAGAGTATGAGAGTTCCTCCAGAGGCGTTCAGAGGAACGAGTGGAGGAACGCAGCATACACGTGTGGGAATTTAGCCAGGGTTTGAGGTTCAAAGGGTCAGGACGGCAGAGAGAAAGTGGGGCATGTATATCAAGAGAGGAGGATAAGGCAGAGTTGTAGTTCCTGACCAGGTTGTCAGGGTCTGGAGCAGAACTGAGAGAGGAGAGGGAGGAGCGTAAAGAGGACTCAAAGGCTGGTAGGTTAATATATAATATTTACATGTGCTTCTTCTCAAACATACAATGAAGATTACATATTCTGGAAGGATAAATGCACACTTGTTTTAATCCACCACATCAGAATTTCCCCCAGAAATCTGTAACACAAGTCAGACTTAGACTGATTACCTCTCTCCCTCTCAAAAACAAATACGGTTTGAAATATGAACAACAGGATTCCGATATGATAGGGTCACAAAAAACATGAACTTTGATAGCAAGGGAGCAGATAAGATGCATTGAGTAAGCGGTATATCTGACAGAAGGAAAAGTTCTACTATCAATTAGTAGGTTGTATACGCAGGTATAGAAAAGAGACCGAACGCTATTGGCCAAGGAATACAACTCCCGGAAACATGTTGTATTTCTTTTTAGCTGCTTCATACATGTCCGATACACACCTGAAAGGGTTACCTGCTTTGTCTTTGGTGTATTATTTCCCTTTCCAGTCTGTGCTTTTGGATTAATGCCCAAACTGAATCCGCATTCCTGCTCTATTTACTTTGGGATAAATAACCAAGTCTCAGGAACAGACGGAAGCAGGAAAGAAGAGACTGTTATATATGTAAAGTGTTATCCTAGCGAGGGCTGAAGCAGAGGTGATAAAAAGATAAGAGGTCGAACACGCAGGTGATCAAAAGGCAGTAAACGAAGATTAACAGAAAAGCTCATTATTCGCCTCGGAAGAGGTCCACCTCGCAAATCTTCTTTGGTTCACGTTTGGCACAAAAGGATAATATTTTGAAGTGAAACTCTGGTATGTATTTCTGCTTATTTCCCTCTTATGGCAAAATTGGAGGACAGAAATAGTTCCTTAATTGCTGCACTAAGAAAGACACCCCTAATCGGGTTAAAAAATATCCTTTATTTAAACGTAATCAATCAATTTATAAGTGTTAGAGTAGACGTAATATAGTGGACCGAAATGATAAAAACAATTAAAACTTAGGAGAGGCTAGGTTGCTTCATTAAACGCTAAGGTAAAGCTATAAGAATCACCTTTTAATTAGTTAGTAATCATAGTCATACTATTGAATTGGCTGTGATCTGGTAGATTCAGTTTAATGAACTTGCGTAACTAAGATGAATAGTGGATCTGTGCGTAGTCTTATACCCACCTTTATTGATATCGTAATGGTGTGTATGTTTGTAGTGTTGCTCTATTGTGACAACTACAGGTACAAAGAATAGGAACAATCTTGTTAGCTGTACCTAGATTGTATAGTATGTAGCGAACTTTCCCCCCCCCTGAGAGATGTGTGGCTGTGGTGTGTGTATATGGTGCATTACCTGTGGTGCACAGGAGATCTGAGTCTCCACTACTGGGAACCTGGGGTATACCTGAGGCGATGTTCGGTCGGTAGCGCCTCCACCTGTACAGGATTCTATGGTGTGGAATAGCCCCGCTACAGGGCCCGCATACAATAAAACACACACTTATGTAAGATAACAGTTTTACTGAACATAAATAACCGAGGATATATATATATACATATAAAACCAACCAGGCCACGCACAACCCTCCAATGCTCTGCTCCCCCACCCAAGGTGTGTGTGACATCGCTGCCCCACTATAGTGTTTGAGTTGGTGCACTGATGCGTTGGGTACCTGCCGGGTGATGCCACACCTGGGCGCGCTGATGCCACGATGCTGGGATCCACGGATCCGATGCTGATACTGCGAAGCCTCCGCCTCTACGTTGGGTGGGTCCCTCGTGTCTTTATTAATGTAGGGCGATCCGTGTCCTGGACCACAGGCCGCAGCCACCGTGCGGCGTCTCCCTGTGTCCCTAACACTAATATTGCTAAGCAGGGCAGGGTCCCTATCTGGGGGGCAAGTCCCTATCGCAGCCACAAACCACGTGGGAGTCGGGGCCTAGCTGGGAAATAATAGGGGGTATCTGGCCTAGTGCAGATGCCACTGACATTTGCACATATAACTGACTCCTTCCTTGTCCCAGCTCCAACTGCCACTCCTAACTGTCCGCTCAAACTTCCAGCCCACCCAAAGTTCCAATCTCCCCTCAGGAGATTCTAGCATCCCTATTGGCTGCACTGTGTCATGTGTTGTGCAGCCACTGGGGCTGCTGGAACCTTTGCATGCGCGAACCTTTTCTGCGCAAGCGAGCGCACAGACAAAATGGTGGCGCCCTTACCAGCTACCTGCCTGCAGCGGAGGTGAGGAGAGCTAAAGGGAGGACCGGGCTACA
Source organism: Ascaphus truei (assembly GCA_036426205.1). Lineage (NCBI taxonomy): Eukaryota > Metazoa > Chordata > Amphibia > Anura > Ascaphidae > Ascaphus > Ascaphus truei. The sequence goes on from CM071587.1 coordinate 7,340,946, forward strand.
TCTATATCAACCTTTGACCCAGAGTGATATAATACCACAGGCATCAAACAAACCCTCCAGTAAATACATCCAGATATATAGCTTCTATTGCATTGAACCTTGTACTCTGTTAGTATGAGGCAAATAAACTGGATAAAGCCAGGTCTATATGTTCTTTAATGATAGAACATTGTAGCCTGTATTGAACCCCTATGTAGCAGGGTATAGATCCTAGTCAGGGCCCCAGATGAAGCCTACCAGGTGAAACGTACGTAGGGTACGTCCAGCGTCACTTCCTGGTGGCGCAGGCTAATCGGAGAGGCGGCTGCGATGAGAAGTCAGAGCGCGTCGGAGCCTTCATTCTTGGGAAGCACAACGCTCTGACTAGGATCTATACCAAGTGCTTTAGCAGTTTGAGCAATTAATGCTAAACTTTGATCTATATATACACAGTATACTCTAATACTATCCAGGACCTGCTACATACATTAGGGCTTCAATACAGGCTACAATGTTCTATAATTAAAGAACATATAGACCTGTCATTATCCAGTTTATTTGTCTCATACTAACAGAGTACAAGGTTCAATACAATAGAACCTACATATCTGGATGTATATACTGGAGGGTTTGTTCACTCTGGGTCAAAGGTTGATACAGGCAGTCCTCAGTTATCTGACTGCGTTACTCAAAATGGCGTTGGATAGCAAAACATCTTAAAGCGAAACACGTTTTCCCATAGGAACACTGTTTAAATGAAAGGTTCCGTTCCTGAAGGCATTTTTAACACTAAAATACACCTACTATTTTATGCAGGCAATAAGATACGCAGCACACACATAAATTATATAGTGTATATACTGTATTATATATATAATATAACATAAATTATAATAATATATATTATATAGTGTAACGGATATTCTGACCTGCCTGACCCACCCAATCTCACATTGGCCCCTGTGGTCTAACCAGTCCCCATTACATGGTAGTGTCTGTTGGTGCACCTGTTGGCAACAGGACTCCTGAGTCTCCCGCATGATATTGTGTGGGGATTGCCAACCCAGACAGGCAGCTGAGGTAGTGTGCTTGAGTCCTACCTATATCCAGTGCAGCGCCTCCACCTCATCAGGATCTCTGCGTCCGCAAGGAGATGGTTCTGATGAGGAACTCCTTCTTGGTGGTGCCTTCCGCTGGAGAGTAACTTCACACTCACACAGTGGGGTTGTCTTTGAACAGGGCATCTTTATTGTTGCTTGGTGGTATGGGCCAGCTGCCCCTCACAGCTAGAAGCTTAGCCGCTCATTCCTTTGCTGCACTCCATTAGGAAGGTTCCTTCTCCTCTAATAGAGTTGCTCTCCACCTCTCCTCTCAAGGAGATTCACCAGCTTCTCTGTCTCTCTGCTCAGAGCTGCAGACTCACAGCTCTTGCACCAGACCACTGCAACACTGTTGCAGACCTCCACATGACTCTCCTGAACAGTCAGAACACCAACTCAACTGAACTCCTAACTTTAGGCAGTGCTGTGTCTTATATCACCTCCAGAAACAGACACCCTCTGTGTCACTTCCTTTGGGACATATGACACCTCACAGGGTTTGAGGGCAAACCTCCATGATTGTTGCTGGCAATCCTGCATACTTACCAGGTTTACTGCCAGCATGAGAAAGAGATATGTACACCAATTTTACACATGGCTACATTGTATAATATAATATTATATAATATATATATATTATATACACATAAACAACTTTGCAAAGCGTTCTAAGAGCGTTGGATAAGCCGTTTTGGCGTTGTAAAAATGAACATAGGTATGCATTGCATAGCGTTGGATAAGCCATTCGTTGTAAAGCGAAGCGTTGTAAAACGAGGACTGCCTGTATACTATACAATCTAGGTACAGCTAACAAGATTGTTCCTATTCTTTGTACCTGTAGTTGTCACAATAGAGCAACACTACAAACATATACACCATTACTATATCAATAAAAGGTGGGTATAAGACTACGCACAGATCCACTATTCATCTTAGTTACGCAAGTTCATTAAGCTGAAACTACCAGATCACAGCCTATTCAATAGTATGACTATGATTACTAACTAATTAAACGGTGATTCTAATAGCTTTACCTTAGCGTTCTAATTAAGCCTCTCCTTTGATTGTTTTATCATTTCGGTCCACTATATTGCGTCTACTCTAACACTTATACATTTATTAATTACATTTAAATAATGGATACTTTTAACCCGATTAAGTGTGTCTTTCTTAGTGCAGCAATTAAGGAACTATTTCTGTCCTCCAATTTTGCCATAACACTTACTTCCTGCTAGCACCACCCCTCAAGTTACTTACGTGTTTGGAGTTTCCACATATTGCCCTCAATACTTTACCACACCTTCTTTGGCGTTTGAGCAGGGCACACACCCATCCCTCACAGGGAATCTCTAATGCTTATTTCGCTCTTATCCTCTTCTAAGGAAGTGATTGGAGATTCGACCGGCTGCAATCTCAGTAAGAGGTGGACAGGAAAGCTTCAGAATGATCTCCGGGCACGAGAGGGGATATCTATGTGTCATTTTTAAGAAAGCCACTGACTCTACACATGGACATTAAGAAGATCATTACAAATTGAGTTTCGGTAGATTTGGGAAATCCTTTTTCCAGTATGGCTTTTGCCCTTCACCTGCTGGCGTGCATGTTCGGAACTGGTGCTTGGGTGGCCGTTAATGGCCTCTGGGTGGAACTACCCCTCATTGTGAACGATCTTCCAGAGGGATGGTACTTACCCTCTTACATCACAATCTGCATCCAACTTGCTAACATTGGGCCTCTCTTTGTCACTCTGATGCACAGGTTCAAACCTGGGAGATTAAATGAAGTTGCTCTCATATACACCATTATCATTTTGGGAACTGTGGCTTGCTTTCTTCTGGCTTTTTTCTGGAGACACACAACTTGGGTAGCAGGAAAGCTCCATAGTACAGCATTCCTAGTCATCACCTTTTTTATATCTCTTGTGGATTGTACCTCATCGGTAACTTTCCTACCATTTATGATGCAACTGCCAGCCCAGTACATGACAACATATTTCATTGGCGAAGGGCTTAGTGGATTCATCCCAGGCTTGTTATCCTTGGCTCAAGGTGTGGGTATGGTGAGATGTGTAAATGTTACTCACAATGACAACACGACAGAAGACTTGGCTAATAGCACAAGTGGCCAGCACCTTATAGAAACCCGATACCTTCCTGCTAGCTTTTCAGTTCAGGTGTTTTTTTTCCTCTTAAGTGCCATGATGGTTCTCTGCCTGGTGGCATTTATATTCCTCACGAGGATGTCCAGGAAGGACAGCTCCAACGCAGTCCTTCTTGAAAGCACATACACCCTCAACTCCTTCACCACTACTGACAGCTTCAGGCATCCATGTAACACTGAATGTTCTGCAACAAAGCAGCATGAAGGTGCCGCCACTCATAGATGCAGCGAAACACCACCTGACTTGGAACCTACCAGTGTCAACTACTGTTTTGCTCACTATGCACTTATATATTTCCTTGTTGCCTGGGTTAATGCGCTTACCAATGGGGTCCTCCCTTCAATACAGACCTACTCATGCATGCCGTACGGTAACATGGCTTACCATCTTGCTACAGCGCTAGGCTCCATGGCTAACCCCGTTGCCTGTCTTATTGCCATGTTTGTACCTAGCAGGTAAGTGTCTTTTTATTTCTGCAAGTCTTGAAGGTACATAGATTTTTTTTTTCAAATACGAGAGTGAGAAAGAGAGTGATTGAGATTAAAAACCTTAAACAAATAAAATTTTATAAGCATGTGCTTATAAGGGTTCCATGTAAAAAATGGATTTCAGGCAAAAGGTGACACATTGTGTTTCCATTTGCATGTCATTACCCAGAATCCCTTGCTACAGTGGAAGCACTGTATGCTAGGTGATAATGGTTGAAAGGCAGGATTGCAGACCTGTCTAAGACATGTGAATGTGCTCACAAGTGATATTCTTTACTGGCTATATGCTAACGGGGAAGGTTTTTTTTGTCGCCCGTTTCACCCACCATAACTTAAATAATGTATATATATATATATATGTATTTGTAGCAAGACTCACTGTCTCCAGCGCCGTGGTTGAAGAAGCAAAAGTCAGCGGCGCCGGAGACAGTGTTTGCTGCAATCGCGTTGCCGGGGGGGTCCCATACTTCCGAATGAGACCCCCGCAGCGTTTATTCACCCATGCTGTAAACGCGGGTAGTAGCGGCACCAAAGGCGGTAAGCTTAGCTACACCTGTACCTATATCATATCGGCTATTACTTTGGAGGACATCACAGTAATTGCGTCCCCCGCCTCGTTTTAGATTGGTGCCATCGTTCCGAGCCCCCCGCTCTTCCCCACAACAATGAAGCCGATTGCTGGGGGGGAGAACGCAGGGGGGGGGGTGGGCTTCTGTAACTGCATCTTACCTTGTCCGGCAGCATCTCCTCCTTCAGTGTCCCTTTATCCATGGCGCGGCGATGTCAAACAGCGTCACGTGGTCATGGCACCCGCATCGTCTGAGGAGATGCCGCGCCATACCAGGTAAGAAGTCCCGCAAGAGAACACGCCGGCCCTGATATGACTGGAATAATGTCTGGGGGAGGGGAAAATTCATTATTCCTTAGGATTATAGCACATTTTTCATTAAAATATCACTGCATGTGTGTTTATAAGAATGTAAATATATATAGATCTATCTATCTATTTATCTATACACATATATAATAAATATATATATAATAAATATATATATATATATATATATATATATATATATATATACATACATACATACAAAACAAATGCCCTTTGTTGCATTTTAAACATCATTCTCTCTGTGACTTTAGGTCCCTTGTTATCCTGTGTGTTTTATCATTGGTTGGGACAGGATTTGGGGCCTACAATATGGTGACAGCAACGATGAGCCCATGTCCTATTCTACAGCAAACAGACTGGGGTGTGGCTCTTATTGTAAGTATTTTTACAACCACGTTTGTTAGAAAATGCATATGGTGGCTACTTTCCACATAGTGCCTGAAATGGAGTGGAAATGCAGATTTAAAATACATATACTGTAATAATGTATATATATATATATATATATATATATATATATCTAATATCTATATATATATATAGATAATGATATTAGTAATAATATATATAGGAATTACAGTACACATTGACCCATTGTAGCCAAGCGGACGTGGGGGTTGTCCGTGGTGAGGCTGTTGTGTTTTCGGGGGTGTTCGACATGTGCTATAATCCCATAGGGGCCCAATTAACAGTGGAGAAATGGAAGGACGAGAGATAGGTGGCACGGGGGTAGCAGAAAACAGGTTGGGGTTGAAAACGGGATTAGGCCACGCGCGTACGTCATCTAGTCATGGGTTTCCATAACTAGTTGACCACTAATGGATACAGAGGAGTTCATATTAAAATCTAAGTACACCAACTACCCTGCTTGCATACTTTAGTGACTAGTAAAGCATTGTCATGCAAAGTTTTACAAAGCCTTAAGGCAAACATGGGGCTAACCCCTAACCTCACCCCTATCCCCTGGGGGGGCCTAACCACCCTCCCATTGCAACTACCCCCATCATCCATCCTCCCTACAACCAACAAACCTACACCCCCCCCCCACCCCACTCATAACTAATGGCCAATAGTCCTATTTGCCAAATGGCTAATAGGACGTTTGGCCATTCAAAATACCAACAAAATACATGGCCTAGGGGCCTAGATTGTTACATTGGCAATCAATGCTGACCTGCTATAAAGTTACAGTACTTACCCCAGCCTGGATAAAGGCTGTGCTTAACTTCAGGGCGGAAGCAACCCCCAGAACCAATCCAATAAAGGGTTGATGCCCAACCATTAAAAAAAAAAAAAAAAAGGCATAAAAAGCAATTCAAAGGCCCACTGGCCACCCAAAAAAAACAATAAATCCATGCATGAAGGGCAAAAACAAAAGAAGAAAAAAAAACATAAAAATAACTCCAGGCCCGTTGGCTTATTTGTAACCAATGGCATCTGTCATCTGTAACGTGGGATCCTCAACTTTCCACAAAGCCCTCGATCCTCTGCTGCTTGGAGAGTCTTCATGTGTAAGTATTCATTTTACACTATCTTATTTTCTTCTCTTCTTCAAAGATGTCTTCTTTCTCCTACTGTAATCTTCGCCACTGGGTGTGGCCTGTACAGTTCAACTTCTGGGCCCGCGCAGGGGACCGGCCCTTCTGTAGTGGCCTGCGTCAGCCCTGAAGATCGGAAGTATCTAAGTGTAGAGATCACAAGACCTGTCATGGGATCATATGGAACATCAACAAATCAGGTTGGTCGATGTACCATGTGTTTCCCACGTTTTGTGATGACATCATTGATTTTGCCAACCAAAGGGAATCTTGGTTGGCAAAATCAATGATGTCATATTATAGGGCGGGAAGCACATGAAAATCCAACCATGGCTTGAATTTCCATGGCAGTCTCTCCCTTTAAGATGACAACCTGATTTCCCCCGATTGGCAAAATCAATGGTCTAATCAGAAAGCGTGGAAAACACATGGTACATCAACCAACCTGATTGGTTGATGTACCATGTGATCCTATGTCAGGTCTTTCGCGACGACCCAGGCCTGAGCCCTCGCAGAAGATTGGAAGTTACAGTAGAGGCCACATCCTGTGGTGAAGATTACGGACGAGGAAAGTCGACATCTTTAAAAAAAGAGAAAATAAAAGGAAAACATACAGATGAAGACTCTTCAAGCAACAGAGGATTGAGGGCTTTGTGTGAAGTTGAGGATCCCACGTTGCAGACGACAGATAACATTGGATTACAAATAGGCCATTGTCCCTTGATTATTGTCTTCGGGGGGGGGGGGGGGGGGGGGGGGGGTTGGGGAGTTCCGGCCCTAAACATGAGAATGGCATTCATCCAGGGTGGGGTAAATTTTACATAGATTTTTTTTTATTATGTAATGTATTTTTTTTATTATTTGTAATGTTTTTGTTTTTTTAATACATGTACTTTATTTATTTTTTTGAATGTCCAAAAGCCCCATTAGCCATTAGTCATGAGGAGATTTGGTTTGTTGGGGGCGGGGGTAGTTCGGTGATGTTGATAGTTGCCCCGGGAGGGTGGTTAGGTTCCCCAGGGGGTGGTAGGGATAAACGCCTTGTTTGCGGAAACTGGGGGGTGCAAGATTTTTTTTGGGGGGGCCCAGCGCTCATCCCCAAAGCATTTAAATTAAATGCCAGGGGACCGCAGAGGCCTCTGTAACTCTCTATTACCGTGACTCAGACAACATGCTGCCATGGCAACGCGGTGTCAAATGACGCCGCGGGGTGACTATGTCACATGACCCCACGGCATCATTTGACGCTCTAGAGAAGGTAAGGGGGAGCGCCAGCAATGGGGGAGAGCAGGCAGGGGGCGCAGGGCAAAAGGTTAGCGCACCCCTGCCATAGCTGTTAGAAATGCATTGCGTAGCCACGGGTAGGTAGTGTCGTTTATTTGCCTGTGGTATACCATGGTAGCCACAGGCATCAAAGGGATTAATGTAATGTTTACTATAGGGCTCTGTAATAATTTATATTGCAGAACACTATGGTAGAAATATTAGCCGTGCTATCGCGATACTGAATTCATATCGCACCAGGGCCCATTATTACCGCAATCTTAATAAAACTGTGATAAGAAGTTATAACATTTTGTTTTTTTTGACGGGGGCGATATTACCGGTAACCCCTTTTTAACAGAGCTTGACAACTGTAGCCCACTGCTTCCCAACGCCAGCCCTCACCAACAGGACAGGTTTTAAGGATATCCCTGCTTCAGAACAGGTGGCTCCATCAGTGGTTCAGTCTTTTTGATTGAGTCACCTGTTCTAAAGCAGGGATACCTTAATACCTGTCCTGTTGATGGGGACTTCAGGGCTGGAGTTGGGACCGCTGCTCTAGGCCAATACATCTGTCCTAACATTCTAATCCCTGCTGAGTTGCTGCAGGTTACACTTAGTAAACTCTTCCTCTCATTCACATTCCTTGTCCTGTATCTGGATAATAGGGACTGTTGTTTAAACATGTCTTCTTGTTGTAAAACATGCAGACCTAAATCAGGTGGTATCTTGAATGATAATCAGTGTTATTGCCTTCGATTACATATATACAGGCATACCCCGCATTAACGTACGCAATGGGTCCAGAGCATGTACGTAAAGCAAAAATGTACTTAAAGTGAAGCACTACCTTTTTTCCATTTATCGATGCATGTACTGTACCGCAATCGTCATATACATGCATAACTGATGTAAATAACGCATTTGTAACAGGCTCTATAGTCTCCCCGCTTGCGCACAGCTTCGGTACAGGTAGGGAGCTGGTATTGCTGTTCAGGACGTGCTAACAGGCGTATGTGCGAGCTGCCGTTTGCCTATTGGGCGATATATCCTAACTCGTGAGTGCACTTAAAGTGAGTGTCCTTAAACCGGGGTATGCCTGTATATATATATATATATATATATATATATATATATAGGCTTATTCTGTTAGTTCTTTACCATGCGTTCTGCATGGAAAGCCCCATTCAAGTCAATGGGAATTTCCATGCAGATCGCTCGGTATAGCGCTAACGGAGTTTACAGAATAAGCCCCATAGAATCTAGCCGATGCAGCTTAGCTACATGAATTGCATATTAGTAGCACCAGCACAAGCATCACAAGACGTGCCCTTGTTATTGCCTCATCTATGAATATAATATATATAATGGATATAAACCTTGCAGAGATTTTAATCGAGGGCACGGGGCTGTGTTGTGTAGAGACTCCTCCTCTCTGTTGAATATCCTGTTTCCTTGTTTTTGTTTTCATTGGCAGGTGATCTCGTGGGTTCTCTTCACTGGGACGCTCAGTTATGTGAAAGTAATGATTGGGGTGATACTGCGGAGCCAGAGTCACAGCGCCCTGCTGTGGTGTGGTGCGGTGGTGCAGCTGGGATCTATGATTGGGGCCCTGATCATGTTTCCATTGGTTAATGTGTATGGTTTCTTCAAATCTGCAGACTTCTGCAATACAGAGTGTCCGGGATGAAAACTGGGATTGTAGGGAACAGTCATTGTACCTTGTACATCATAATAATGTAGCTTATGCAAGTCACTGCATTGGCTTACCCATACCCTACAGCAGAGAAAGACCTAGAATTATACTGTGAAATTCTGGCGAACCCAAAACTCTCTTCCCCCCGTCTTTCTGTTCCCACCCCCCCATCTTTCTCTTCCCCCCTGTCCCTCTTCCCCCTCACACTCCCTTCTCTTTTCGCCTCCCCCTCACACTCTCCTATTACCCTCCCCCTCGTTTCCTTTACCCTCCCCCCGTTTCCCTTACACTCCCCCCTCTCACACTCCACTCTTTCCCTCTCTTCCTAACTTACACTCCCCCCTCTCTCTCTCTATTCCCCTCCCTCCTCCAACACACGCACCACCCCCATCTTACCTTGGGGGCGTGGAGGCCTCCCATGCTGTGCCAGTCCGCAGATCCCTCACCCGGTCGCACAAAAGTTGGACCCGACTTCCAGCGCCGACCGAAGGAGGCAGGTGATTGCAGTGAATGCCCGGCTGCTGCTGGAGAGCCACCGGGTCGCCGTCACTGCCAGCGAGCCAACGCCACTGCCGGGGAGCTGCAAGGCCACCGCTGCTGCTGGGGAGCCGGGACAGTTCTCCCTACTCTCTCCCCCATTGGCTCTGGAACCCTATAGGGGTACCCGTGGCTAAAACCCTGTCAACTTCAAGACACTTGTGCTCACCTACAAGGCATAACATACATAACACCGCTCCTCTCTACATCTCTGACCTAATCACAGTTTACATTCTACTCTTGATGTACGCCTCTGCACCTCTCTTATTACTTCCCCTCACTCCCACCTCCAAGACTTTACCTGTGATGCACCCAAACTCTGGAATTCTCCACCACGCACACTCCCCTACCATACATATATGTAAAAGTTCCTTCAAGACCCACTTTTTCCAGGAGACCTATCCAACTATGTGATGTGTGAATACCCAACATTACAAACATGTAATTAGCACATACAAAATACAAGAGACACGTATACAGATAAATATTCACTCTTGGACACGTCCTTAGGATTTGTATAATACATCTTGTCAGACACAAATGCTGTACCAATGGCCTCCGAACCATGACTTTCACGTCTGTGAATACTTACAAAAAAACGAGAATGTTTTCTAGAGTCAGGTATTGATAAATAAACCGTCTTTCTGTCTCATCTGGTATGTGTGTAATATTCTCATTAAGAAGCCTGCAGAACAGACGTTAACCCTCACAGGGCCGATAAGAGACATTTGCAATCCTCTGGAGAGGGGGACAGGCCGTCACAATACTAGGCGCACCTGAGACCTTCGCGGAAGTTGCCCTTTCATTGAAATGGGGTGAAGGAGAGACAATGGTGGAGCTGTGTCTGTACCTTGTACTTAATCAAAATATATGTGAGTGTCAGCTGCAGATCTGTTTATCAATTACAGTCAGTAGCCCAACAATATGCAGCGTTCCGACTCAATAATTAACCACTTCTCAGATTGCGGCCCTGAAAGCAGAGAGGACTTTCCGCAGGTAAACACGGCATAGACAACGTTTGTAACGAGCGATAACAACATGGTATAAATCCATGCAGAAGACCCATTCTTGGCCAGTGGTTTGTATCTCGTATGTAAAGAGCAGCCAAAAGCTTCTCTGCTTGAATGATCAGCACATGCACTACAGCTTGTAGACACTGTGGATCAGCCGAAACCTGCATGGGGTAGGAGGGCATTAACTCCAATCCCTGCTTCACCTTCCAGCATCTGAGCCAATACAAACACGGCTCACTTCTCCAATATCCTACAGTGACCGCAAATCACACACGCAGAACAAACCAACAAATTGTACCATTTTCTTTCGTTTACCGTTTGTAGATGGAGTAAGAAGTTGTCGCGTTAGGCTTGCAAGTATACAGAAAGTGAATCCCTGCGCTTCACCCATTGGGATAGCAATACATGGGGAAATAAATATACTGTACATAGTGCAAAATACATCTGTAAGACAAAGGAGACTTTTGGTTACATCCTTTGACCAAATAATGCCAAGACTGCAAAGCAACGTCAAGGTAAGTCTCAAGTATACAGCCAGATCAGCGAGTTCCTACACATACAGAACACACAGGTAACGGAAGGATAATATCAGGATAAAAAGAAGCATTTAGCCCCATGCGTCCCTTCCACCAGTCGCAGGGGACTTCTCCTTTCTTCTTTCCATTATGTTGGGCTCAGATAATGAACTCAAGGACAATAAAATGCTCATTTTGCTCCTTTGTAACTGTGCAGCAGGCTGCATTGACATGCAAAGTGCTGTCTGACGGTACACCCTTTCCTTCTCTTGGCCTGTCAGATGGATGGTGAATTGCAGCTGGTCAGGAGGGGCTGGCGCCACCTGGACATCGAAAGCTCTCACATGGGCTCCTGGTTCAGCCTGGAGGGGTGGACGGGCGATTGCTTTACCATCTGCTCACAGGCTGCTGCCCCTCACCACACCCCCCACCCCCTTTCAGCTGGAGGCAACAAGACAAGTGTCGGAGAAGTAAAACACACTGGTGCCCCCCCCAACTCCACGCATGCCAACCTACCTGCACTCAAGAGGGTTTACTTAATCCTGTCCTGGTTTCGTAACGGGTCGTGTGTCCTGGAACTTACCTGTTGTGTTCTCCAGTTCACAGTTTGTCATAGAGGTGCCAAGATGGGAGTCAGAAACCAGTATTTTTTATTTTTTTTTATTAAACAAAACCTCCGTAAACTGCGTATAATCCGCAGTTAATGCAATTCCTTCCCCTGTCCAATATATACCAATTCTAATACTGACTTTATTTCATAGAGCGCTTTTCTCCCAATGGGACTCACAGCGCGTCACAATTACAGTACAGCACGCGGTACGCAGCACATAGGAATGTTACAGACAGTCCCTGCGCAGATGAGCTTACAATCTATGATTTTGGTGCCACAGGCACAGGGTGATTAAGTGACTCGCCCAAGGTCACAAGGAGCTGACACCGAGAATTGAACCAGGCTCCCCGGCTTCAAACAGTGTTTTGACAAAGTCAGCAAGCGGTAAAGTCTAAAGACCATTCAAAGTTGGTGGAACTATATACAGGCGGTCCTCGGTTATCCAACGGAATCCGTTCTGGAAGTAGCGCTGGATAGTGAAACCATTGTAAAGTGAGTCCCATGTTAATCAGTGGCGGTGAGCGTCGGATAACGTATTCAGGCGTCAAAAAACAGCCCCTAGGGTTGCATTGTAAAGCGTTGGATATGCCACTCGTTGTAAAGTGAAACGTTGGATAACGAGGACTGCCTGCATACATTACCAATGAGCAGCCCTATCGAATGTGCAACGTGTTTACAGTGTTAACCATTTCCCACAATATGGCGGATTTTTAATGACATTTTTTGTAATGATGAACTAAGAAATAAGAAAAGGGTAAACACAGTTAATGAATTGCAGGACTTAATGCAGCACTGACGCCCAGGAACTGGTTTTGTAGGTAAGGACGGCACCACTCCGAACACCCAACGTATCATTGTTCTGCGCTGAGCGAGCTCGCCAGAAAGTATGCAACCTGCTGACACTGCAGACAATGTGAATAATTACTGTATTCTTTATCTGACTTAACAGAACTGTAGTTGGGACCTCTGCAGTACAAGAGGTGAGTAAAAGGATTAAGCAAAACAGCTGTCTGTGGGTAGGTTTTCTGGCCATGCACTTCTTTAACCCAGGCTGTGCTGAAAAGCTGTGAAATGGGGCTGCCATAAGCTTACAGGGTTCTATGTTATAATGGATTAGAAGCTAAAGGTGACACTGTGTGCTCATTTGCATGTCATTTCCCCAGAATCCCTGGCTGAGGTGGAAGCACTGTTTGCTAAGAGATAATGGGGAACGGCAGGGTCGCAGACCTGTCTGAGACGTAAATACGCTCACGCCTGATATTTTTATTCGCTGCGCACTGTACAGCGGAGGGTCTTTGCCCCCCCTTTTTTTTTTTAACCCACCATAACTTATGTGTGGTCATAAATGGGATATTGTAAGAAGGGATTGATTTTGGTCACACCGTGTGTGGTCATAAATTAACAAATGAAACAGCAGCCAAAAGGTTGATCTAACAAATATTATAATGTGCGCAGAAAAATTCAGCGCTGGTCTGTTTTTATACGCAACTCATTTTATTTGTCATATATAAATTTGGGTCCGCTGTTTCATTTCATGGAGTAGCTAATTGTTCACACACTTGCTGGAAAAGCAAAAGTCACCGAATAAGACCCAGGAAATACATGTCCTGCGTGGAATGGGTCCCCCCTTTTGTAATGCATTGATAATTACCTGCTGCTCCTTTATACAGCTGATCTTTTTTTGCGTGTCAGGTTGCAAACAATTGTTGATCTTTCCATGACATATTTATTAGACAACATATATATTGGGGTTTTCCTAAACAATCCCCATGGTCTGCACCCAGTATCAAAGACAGTGGTGCAGACCAGGGGAGCTCAACTCCTGTCCTCAAGACCCCCCACACCCCCTGCCCCCCAACAGGTTTGGAGGATATCCCAGCTTCAGCACAGGTGGCTCAATCAGTGGCTCAGCCTTTGACTGAGCCACGTGTGCTGGAGCTGCGATATCCTTAAAACCTGACCTGGTGGGGTGGGGTCTTGAGGACAGGAGTTGAGCTGGTGTAGACAGTGTTATTTAGCTCTCGCAGGTCCTCCTGACAGAGATTTCTTACTATGCCTGCACTCCGCTCCAGTTTGGCAGTACAATGGTCACGCTGGCTACGCACACAAAGGAAATAATGTACGGCGGGGGGACGTATAATAATATAAACCCGCGTGACGGTGCTCTCCTTCCACGTGGGAGATCGCCTCTGAACAAAAGATTCCGTGTAAGAGATCAGCTCGTCCTTCCTACACTTGACACCTCAAAGCTTTCAGTTCAGGGAAATCCACAAGGTGGTCAATGGAACCTGCTACTGAGACTTCCCTTCACGTTGGTTAGCAGGCTTGTCATTGTTTGATCAAAGGATGTAACCAAAAGTCTCCTTTGTCTTATAGATTTAGTTTGCACTATGTATATTTATTTCCCCATTTATTGCTATCCCAATGGGAGAAGGGCAGGGATTCACTTTCTGTTTTTTTCACATATGTATGGCCAATCCTTTCCCCAGCAGCGTGCTCCTTACACGGAGAAGCGCGGTGAATATATATTTGTTTTACATTTTCTGTTGGGTCAATGGAATGTAAACCATACCCCCCCCCCCCTCCCAAGCACGACACTTCCATGTGATATACAGAGCACAATAACTCCCAACAATACTGCAAGAAGACAAGCAGTTCCATCAAGTAATCACATTTCCGGAGGGTTTAGCTAGGACAAACTAACAGTGCATTGGAGCTAGATGCTGTTGTAAAGATGTCACACGGACACTTTATTTTAAAGTAAACGTGGCTTTAGTGGTTTTAAGATGTCTTTTATGCAGTCTGCAGTTATTCAGGACCTCCTGTGAAACGAGACATGTGGTAGATCCTTCACGGGATCTCAGGAATTCCATTAACACGATCCAAGGTTTAGGTTGCTGTGCTATTGATCTCTGATCATTTGGTAAGCAATTCTCTGGCGACTGCTCAGAGAGAGTAAGTCCTGGGTGTAAAAAAGAAATCAATCCCTTCTTACAATATCCCATTCACTGCTGTCACCAGACGGTATGGTGTTATCCCAGAAGACATTGGGAAAATCTCTTTTTGCGAAATTATAAAAAAATAAATAAAGTATTTTTGTTTTTCTTCCCATACACCCTAGCAGTTATTATATTTTCTTTCAGCTGTCAACGTCATCCATTCACTCCGTTACCTAATCCTAAACGTCGCAGTTTCTGTTGAGCAAATACCTTCACAAAACGTGTAACCTTCAATTGTTTTTGTGGCGCACACCTTGAGTCTCAAACACGGATCCCTTTCCTATCCCGAATTTTCCAAGATACATTTTTATTGATTTACCAATGTTGCAATTTCTGAGAAGTTTTCGGGGAGAATGTATGTATGTGTGTATGTATGTATGTATGTATGTATGTATGTATGTATGTATGCGTATATGCATGCAAGTGTGTATGTATGTATATCTTTCTTTATGCAGCGCCCACAGCTGTAGTCGGCGCTTTGAGAGACAATACCGTGCAAGGAATTATAAAACAATACATGCAACAAACAAAATCTGACCATAGGAAAGGAAACCCCCTGCCCCGGAGAGCTTACAATCTAAGTGGTATGATGGGAGAGTTGCAGAGACAGCAGGTGAGCGAATAAGTGCAGTAGATGGCAGTGCTTGGCCACAATGGTTGGTAGGAGCGACTGTGGGTGTGGGACAGTAGCCAGGCTATTGTTTAATTGCATCCTGAAATAATATTGGATTCACTTCACAGGGTAACACTACACACACACAAAAAATCAGATAGAGGAGACCTGCGACCTCCATCTTCCCTGAACTCTCTGGGGGGCTGTCTGGTGCAAACAGATGGATACAGGCAGCACATGGGGTGAGGAGTGTGAGACAAAAAAAAGGGAGGAAAATGAGAGGATGAACGAATGGCCCATGTCTCTCTGATATCATCACAAAGGGAGCCCTGTGCTTGGGCACTGAATGGCTTTTTCACATCATACTCCTTATCAGGTCGAACAGACCCAGAGCTGAAGCTGCCTGCTCTTGCACCCAATGATTTCCCCATTCACAGGCACACAAAGGCCAGTTGGCTTGTAAAGTGTTGAGATTAATTGCCCAATAACCAGAAATGGTGATTCAGGCTGCATAGACAGCTTTGCCCCGAGGGTGAGAAGAGGGAGGGGGCCCGACGAAGGGGGGGATACCATAATGAAGTGTGCAAAAGTTAATTTGATCCTTGACTCGTTGTTTGTTGAAGGGGCAAACAATGTAGTCGCTTCTCATCAGTATAATTGAGAGGGTTACGCTCTGTGCTCTGTGTATGTAATATGATTACATTTTAGAGCAATACCACAATGTAAAATAGGATAGTACCAGTAACTATGTGTATCTGATGTGTGTGGCTCATTCCCAGTGTGACGGCACATAACATAGCTTGTGATATTAATAGGGCTGACATGAATATTCTTCATACACTGTACAATACAGTAGCCCAAAAGGCACCTTTATGTATGAATGTATGTCTTTATTTATATAGCGTCATTAATGTATACAGCGCTTCACTGCAGTAATACACGTGACAATCATATTAGATAACAAATAATACATAAAAGGGTAGAAGCTCTTCAGACATAAAAGTAACATTTAGGAAAAGGAGTCCCTGCTCCGAAGAGCTTACAATCTAATTTATCATTCCCCTTAGAAGATGGAGCTATAGGGACACTGAATCTCGGTGCTAATCTCAGCAGACCAGCCATGTAAATGGATGCAGCGCTAGTACAAAGTACAGCAGCATTGTTGGAAACATATTCTGCTATTAACAATATATTATACTGTAGACAGTGGTTTTTTTTACTGGTTTATAAGGATGAGATTATTTTCCAGCTGCTCAGACTTGCATTAACAATACTGCATGTTACCTGATGATGTGAAGAATAAAGTCAAAATAGAAAATGTCACCGCTTGGTGACCGACAGACGAGGGTATTTTTTTTTTTAAATTCTCAGTTGCGGCTCCGAAATAAAAAAAAAAGCAGCGCGTGTATTTTTGGGGGGAAATAAAAAATAAAAAAAAACCTGAAAGAGACAATGGTGTCCTTTTTGGTTAAGAAATGTGAAGCTGGGGAATCATTACAGGGTATCCAGCTGCTTCCACACAACGGATAAATGCTTTAAACTCCCTGGGCGCCAGCGTTTCCATTCCCTTTTGATCATGGTTAAAGATATGGAGCTGCGGTCACCAACACACAGAGTCAGCTGGTGACTTTAAACATGAAATCAACATAATAAAATATGTCCCGAGTCAGACACAGAGGCACAGTTGGTGCCATTTTTTTAGGTCTCCCAGCTGCAAACCGGTTTGGAACACGGCACCTGATTTATCAAAGCTTTGGGACTGATTGCTTTCAAAAAGCAGGAGCACCATTTGTGCCGCAATAACTGCCCCAGTGTGTACAACAAGCAGGAGACCTTACGTAAAAATGCTTACTTCACTCAGGCTTATTAATTTGCCTCCGCATTATAAGTTATGGGGGATATAAAAGTGACAAAAACCCTTCACTGTACAGCAAACAACAAAAAAACACCCCTTGTGAGCACATTCACATCCCAGACAGGTCTGCAGCCATGTTTTTCACCGTTATCTCTTAGCATAAAGAGCTTCAACTGCAGATAGGGATTCTGGGAAATGACATGCAAATAAGCAGGGTCACCTTTCATGTGCACTTTAACATGGGACCCCTATGAGCTTGTGCCTGCCATATTTCAGTTTTGTAGCAGAGCCTGGGTTAAAGAAGTGCAGAGCCAGTAACCCTACTCACAGACAGCTGCCTCTATTTTACAGAATAATGCATCCACAGATAAATAGAGAAGACTATTAAGTAGTCAAACCCCCTATCCCGTTCATCAATGTATGTCAGTTCTACACCCTGATTATGAACTGCTGAGCTCCACTTTACAAAGACATACATTCTCTCTGCCTGCTGCTTCAGCACCAGGTCTCATCAGTCTGCACTAAAACATCATCATTCTGACTCGGATAAAAGAAGGCACCTGCTAGTACTGTAAGAAGTGCAGGGCCAGGGGTGGGGGGGGAAGACCGCTCCCGTCCTCCCCCCGCCCACCCCCCGAAGTAGTGGGACCCCATACCACTACTCCTACTTTACTCGACATCCAGCTGCAGAACATCGTCGGCGTATTTTACACTCCCCGGCTTCGGATGTAGTTCCAGCCACACTCCTTTTCATGGTAGGTACTGGTTTAACCACAGTTCTTCTCCTCTTCTCTTGTTACATTAGGAGCGTGTATTCTTTGGTTGGCCCTGTGCTGGATTGTGTTCCTGGGTCAGCGGAGATGGGACAGGTGCAGTGCTTGCAGGGGCTATGCACGCCTGGTCTCCACCGTGCTTTCATTTCATGCTTGTAAGGGAAATAAAGCACAGTCTGTAATGAAGCCATTTGTCACCGGCCCCCAGGAGATAGGGAGTGTTGCACTTGGAATCAATACAATGTGAGTAAATCACAGGGCCCTGCATTTTGTCTCTGCACCAAAAAATCAACAGTTTTAACTCTGTTGCTTCTAAAAACAAATTGATCATCTAGAAACGTACACTTGCCATGTACCGTCTACAAGCTGCCGTGGAAAATGTGAAGTCTGCGTATTCTGTGTCACTGAACCACAAACTGGTTGGCTTCAGATACTTTAATATCCGCATGATCCGTGCCAAATGAAGACATGCCCGGGTGGTAGGAGGCGCCAGACTTCTCTTATGTGCTTATTACTCTCACAGTTTCTCCAACGGTGAGAAAATACCATCGTTTTCTGTGCCAAGGATACAGATCCACAGGTTTTGGGCTCACCTGGCAAGTTGACTAACTACAGAATACATGCTGTCTCTATTGTACAGATAGAGATCTTCAGTTCGCTTGTGTTATAAGAAAGTGTCTTTTTTCAGTTGGACTGCATGACCATTTATCAGCGGGTAATATATTTCTCTTGTCTGAGCTGTATTTATCTTCAAGCCCATCTTCCCCTTGCCTCTACAATAAAAAGGTTACTGACTCTCTTCCGCTTAGACATGTTTCTCCTGTAACAGGGAATGATGCTTCAGTTGAACTGGGAAATCGAATGGCTAAATGCAGAAATGGAATGGAAAGGGCTTGTAATTCTGTACTTACTGGGGGAAAAGTCAGTTCTGTTCTGTTATCTGTGCTGCATGGGACCAGGTTTAGCTTACACATGCTGCGAGACAGGTGACAAAGTGGCTCTTTGCCAGTGAGAACAGCCGCTGCCTGCTCCTCTACACACTAAAACATAAGCCTCCAATATAAATGCAAATTGAATGAGATCCCCAGATGCATCAAGCGAACTGCAGCTCCAGCACCGAGAAGTATCAAAGCGAGAAGAAGACAGATACAGGTGTAGCTAAGAGAGAGACAAGGATGGAAGGAAAAGGACTGAAATAGGCATATATTTTTTATTTTTTTTCCAATTACAGCACAGATATAAACACAGGAAAATCTGAAGAGGGGAAAATGATACTGTAAATAACAAGTAGGGGGAGTGGAAGACAAATAACACCTCTTTAAGTGCAGCACTCTAGGACCAAGAGGTTGTCTAAGTCTGTACAGAGGCTCACTACTCTCGACAGCCGCCACCTCACCGTTCAACGACTCTCTCATCCTCCAGTGCCAAAAGCTCTTATCTACATGCCTTGGAGACGTCTTCCCTATGTTGAAGAGCTCAGCTCAATTCAAATGAACGGAACTCAAGTCTTCTCCAAAAAGGGGAGAGAGGGTTTTACAACGTATTGAATAAAGTTCTATGCAGCTTATTTTATATCCGTGGAAATGGCTGGCCGGGCAGTTTTCGGGCGAAATTCCCTATTGAAGTCAATCAGACGCTGTTGGCTCTAGAATAGGCCCCATATCGTCCCCAGTGGTTCACTCATAGTAAGGACTTTCTAACTTGGGTCCCAATGACTCTCTCCCTGTCTGCAGCCATTTTGATCCATCGCCTCCTGGATCTCCAGTGCTTACAAGATCAGGAATATGTTTAGGGATTGAGCTCCAAAACCTCTTCATCTCTTATCGACTATGGATACATAGTATATGGCTCGGCACCCCAAACCCACCTTAGCAAACTTGACACCTTCTACAATGCAATATGTCATTTTGTTCTACAATGCAACTACAACACACACCAGCTAAGTTCATCTTTCCTGTCTTGTCTTCAAATTCTTTCTGGGCAAGCTACCCCAGACGACAAAGAAGCCCAATGCTACATTCAACATGACAGAAATACACAGTAAACTACTTATATATTATCTTGAAATAGGGTCATTTAGTTTAACCCTTTGGCCAAAGCGTTGTAAGCTTGCGAGCCACGACAAGGCAGACACCCGTTCGCAAGGCCTAACAATACCAGATAAAATACTAATATACCTCTATTAGACTTAAAATTCTCATTTACCTCTATTAGGAGGGAAAAAGACCACAGTGGGTCTATATCCAGCAGATTGAAAGGACTTGCAAACTAGGGAAGTGGGGAGGGGCGGGCTTAAAGCCTGGGAAGGAGGAGCCACTAACCTCCAACAGCTGAGAATGGGTTAACAAAACACAGAACCCCAGCAAGCTCTTTTTGGGAACCCCTGAGTCCCCACAAAATATATATATGCATGTGTGTCAAAATGGAGTGCTATTATCGACAATGGGGACATAGTATACGGCACGGCTCCCCAAACCCACCTTAGCAAACTTGACACCTTCTACAATGCAATATGTCATTTTGTTCTACATTGTAACTACAACACACACCAGAAAAGTTCATAATTCCTGTCTTGTCTTCAAATTCTTTCTGGGCAAGATACCCGCCTATCTGAACAAGCTCCTCACCCCTACCACACGCAGCACTTATCTGAGATTTGACTCCAAAAGACTGTTCATGGTCCTAAGGTTCAGCAAAGTATCCGGCAGCTCCTCCTTCTCTTACCGTGCACCCCAAAACTGGAACAGTCTACCGGAGACTCTCACATCCGCCCCCAGTCTAAATTCTTTCATAACTAAAGCGGTCTCACATTTTAATCTGGTCTGTAACTGTTACATACGTCTAAAATATATATTATCTCTAACTGTGCATGCTATGTCTTGTATATAATGTATACCCTGTTCACTTACGTAACTGTATTTGTTACCATGTATTATTTGTCATCATAAATCTATGCTCAGGACATACTTGAAAACAAGAGGTAACTCTCAGTGTATTCTTCTTGGTAAAACATTTTATAAATAAATAAAATAAATAAATCTCAATGTCTGTAAATCCACATAGTTCCAACCAAACAACAATCCAGATGCTTCTCTCCATTAGTCATTGTCCTATATGGTGCCAATAGTCTGGTATTGTTTAGTAAACATAAGGTTGCCACATTGAAGTTTTTATAATACGGGGCGCCAACATCCAATATGAAAGTGTAACGGCACAATCAGCGATGAATGATTTGCAAATGCTGCAAGCTGAATGGGATTGCACGGTTGACCATTACACTCTTTGGTTTTTATCATCTCTGCGCTTGGGCGGGCGGGGAAAGACGCTCGCTGAGCTAACAAATAGCGGTAGGAGAAAAAGTAATGCCTATTGGGGTGGACATCATGATATTATGAGATAACCAGGAAGTGTCCTAATTTTATTATGACATCTATCGGAAAAGGGAACTATCGCACTCACGTAGAAATTTATTACGTTTTTAGGACTGATTTCACCGTCATTTTAAGTTCAGGCGTTTCACTAAAATACGGGACAGTTATGCGTCCCGATAGACCTTTCCCGGGACAAGGCCATGAAATAAGGGACAATCCGTGTATGTATATATATATATATATATATATATATATATATATATATATACACACACGTGACGTCTAGTAACCCTACGTAAACAAGAGGCAAGAATTCAAAGCAGCAGAACGAGTGGTGTCCAAATATGCGCTAACCGCGCGTTTTAATAAGTCATATTCGGCTGACAAAGGAAGGTTGTATCTCCACCCCCCCCCGCCCCCCCAACACACAGTGCTTGTTTTTCTACTTTGCATATGATCTATTAAAACGAGAGGTCTGCGCATATTTGGACAGCACCCCCGCTGTGCTGCTACTTTGAATTCTTGCCTCTTGAGTATCTGAGAGCAGCTGATTGCAGGACTCTGCATTAAGTAGAGACTGCACGGGGAGAGAAAATGGGCATACACTTTCAACAAGTCAGGACTGGCTTATATGAATTATTGCAGGGGTGGCCAACGACACTCCTCAAGGGCCAACAGGTCAGGTTTTCAGGATATCCTGCTTCAGCACAGTTGGCTCAATCAGTGGCTCAGTCATAATGAGTTTTTGAGAGGGAGAGAGCTAGTCAGTCTAAGTCTGACTTGTGTCACAGATTTGTAGGGGAAATTCTGATGTGGTGGATTAAAACAAGTGTGCATTTATCCTTGCAGAATATGTAACCTTCGTTGTATGTTTATGAGAATAAGCACATGTAAATATAATGCATATAATGATTAATATGGTTAGCTTTAGCCTACTGCTGTAATACCAAATTGTAACTCATTAGATTGAATGGAAAGATTTGGATAAGGCAGTTTCATATTCCGTTTAAAGTAATGAATATCAGCCCTAGTAAGTACTGCAGACCAGGTGTACAACTCCAGTCCTCAAGGGCCACCAACAGGTCAGGTTTTCAGGATATCCCTGCTTCAGCACAGGCCGGCTGAAGCAGGGATATCCTGAAATCCTGACGTGTTTGTGGCCCTTGACGACTGGAGTTGGCCCTCCCTTGCTTTAAACTGCAAAATGGTTATTTTCAGGGAGTTCCAGACCACCTCAGTGCGTTTAATGCGTATTGAACATGGCACGGTTCCTTCCCGTTACTTCCCTGCAGTTGCAGAAGGGGAAATGAAGCTTTTGTTTTCCCGCCGTCAGTCAACAGGGTCAAGCTGCGCTCAGCACTTTCCTTCCTGCGTGGCACTGAGCTGCTGCTCCCTCCTGGCAGTGCGAGGGTTAAATAGAACTGCTTTTGCTTTGAGTATAGGTGCAGGGAGTCTTTCTAAAAGGGACATGAAGGAAGGGCTCAGTGATTAAAGACACTGACTGACGCGCAATAGCACGGAGTGTGAGGCAGGTCTGGTTTAAATCCCGGTGTCCGCGCCTTGTGACCTTGGGCACTTTATCTCCCGGTGCCTCAGGCACCAAACTCATAGATTGTAAGCTCTGCGGGGCAGTGACTGTGTCTGTAACAATCCTGTGTACCGCGTGTTGTACTGTAATTGTAACGTGCTTTGTGTCCCATTGGGAGAAAAGTGTTATATGAATTAAAGTTATTATTATTGTGTGTGTGTGTGTGTATATATATATACACACACACACAATAATAATAACTTTAATTCATATAACGCTATATCTTGAAAACCTGACCTGTTGGTGGCCCTTGAGGACTGGAGTTGGCCGCCCCTGGATTACTATGTATAGTTCAGTAAAACCTATAAATAATACTAGTAATAATACAAGTGGTGATGGCGGATACACGTAAAGCAAATAATGAAGTCGATGCTCAGGAAATCCAGCCTGGAAATGGTGTTCTTCTCACAAAGCATTAGGGCCTCATTGCAGATAAGGGCTGTCTGTTCAGTATCACGTCCCCCACTCTCAGTCTCCATACAGCACCTCTCATTCTAACATTTGTTGTGCTCTGGGACATGTTGTTATCCTGCACCATTTATATATTAGAACATGTTTAAAAGTCCCCCCACAGTCCCCTGTTCCTTTTTTCTAAAACCACAGCATGTACATGGTTAGGTCTCAGTAATTCGCTCTATATTTTTAAATTATTTTGTCCGTCCCTCTGTGGGATATAGCTCATCGGTGACATCATAATGCACATAACCTGGTGGCAGATATGGAGTCAGATAGATATAAAGTTTCATGAGAATACCAACATTGAAGTATTTAACAATGTATTATGTCACATTGGATGTAGCATTGAGTATTTGTCTTTTGTTGTATACATTTGGCCACGCTCAGTAGCACTCCTTCTGATACGAATATATCTATATATATTCTATATCACATCCCTGAGGAAGGTCACGTTCTGCTGACCGAAACGTTGGATGCAGTGCCTTGTACTGTCTATGTGAATACAGTCTTTCTACTTTCCAAGCTGTGTGCTGTCTCTGTTTTCCGGATTTTTGTTTGTGTGTGTATATATATGTGTGTATATATATATATATATATATATATATACATATACACATACACACACATACATACATAATGTGGTGGGTTCTGGGGTTAGAGATTGCAGGGATTGTGTGTTTAGCTATAAAGTTTACACAGAAAGCAGACGAAGAAAGAAAGAGAGGAAGTCAGTTGCCATGTGAGGAGAAAGTAAGAATGCTGGAAATGGGGAGAGAGGCGGAAAGAGTAGGGGACATCATAAGGTATTACATGAAAGATGTGGTGGAGCGAGAGGAGGGAGGAAGAGATTGGAGTGGGGGAGAAAGAGAGGAGGAAGGAGAGAGGTGTGGAAATAAAAAAAATATTATTTAGGGTGGGGGTTGGTGTGCGAAGCGCGCATCGGCTGAGCCCTCGTTCTTTAAAAAAAAGATAAAAACCATCAACAATATTATTTACTTTAGGAGGTTACGTGTCCCAAGCTGCAAAACTAGGGCAACCCCCCTCCAACCCAGCACCATGGCCCAAATCCACAAATGGGTGCTAGCTAAGCTTGGTACCCTGTTGTGGACCTGGGTCCATATTTCTAAAATACATTTCAAAAAATGATTTTGGTTGGATTGTTATTTTCCTCTGCTAAATCCGATGCTATTCCTTGCACCCCTTTTGTGGCCCGGTTTTGGAGCTGGGAGGGTATGACCCCATGCGGGCTATGTACCAGAGGGAACAATGGGCAAATCCTACAAAATCGGTCTAAAATCCTAGTGCAGCCGCTGATTGGCATTTGTGAAGCGGCTTTTAATGCCCCGGAGCCTGCGTTTGCGTGCCGTGCGTCAGGCAGCGCTCCAAGCAGTCTCAAGGTACATCACGAAAAGGGGGCTTATTTAGGGGTGGGTTTACAGTTTTGGCCTATAGTACAATTCCAACGTGCGGGGGAAAGTTTCAGGCGCGGAGAATCCGGCTTGTGCAGCCAACACAACACAGACAAACAATGTCTTCACAGTGCAGGTCTCCTCTATGATAGAGACACAAAGTAGAGATCTACTCACAAGTTCATAATAAAGTTCTCCTTTTAATGTGACAGCCAGGAACCGTGGGAAGACAATGTTTCCCTGTGTGATGGAAGGTCCATACGGGGCCTGACACGTTGTCTTTCCGCTGTTCTTAGCTGTCACATTAAAGGAGAATTGCATTAGGAACTTGTGAGTAGAGCTCTGCTTTGTATCTCTGTCCTGGAGGAGACCTGCACTTTGAAGAAATTGTTTGTACAGTTTTCTCCTGCCACAGCAATTAAAAAAACCACAGTAAATAGTGGCATAATGAATTAAAGTTCACACCTATTATTAGCGTGTTTTTATTTGGCCGCCACCTGAGAGATGGTGCTAGTGGTTTAATGTCTCCAGTGCATTAGATTAGCCCCATACAATCACAGCAACAATTAATGGTAATGATTGCATTTATTAGTTTAAAGAAACACACTACTTATGTTATGTAGCAAAGAAGCGTGCCTCAGCATGTAGGTGTGAGCACTAAAACTGTCTCGAAAGTAAATAACCCCCCTTGTCTCTTCTACTTTCACCTTTACAATCGGATGGAACATAGCACTGTGTTTGCTAATACAGTATGTTCTCGTTTCTGCACAAAAGCTCTGTGGAAATTTCCTTCCCGAAACTGAATCCAGAGTCAGATTTACTTCCAAACCTCTTTATGAGTAAATACTTGAATTCCTACAAAATCAGCCACTGTATTCTTAGAGAGCAACTGAGAGATAAAGGATATTAAGGTGGGCTAGAGGTTGCCTAATCATATAATCATGAATATACTAACACCAACCCTCTGAGATCATTGTTCCAGGTGTCCTGGCTTACAGGCAGACAGGCTGGTGCAAAAAGAAAAACACCACCAGATATTGCAAAGAAAAGGAATTATTATTATATATTTGTGAGTTTTTAATGGGAAGCACTACGATTTTGCAGTTAATAGATCTAGTGCATTTTTTTCACTGGTTTCCCCCCCAGTTTTGTTTCACCGACCCCCACTGTCATGCTAGTAAAGGAAGGGGTACAAATCCAACAGCAGCACTGTCTACACAAGTGTATTTCACCCGGAGGTTTAAAGGAGCCATTTGGGTTCCCCGGGCATCCCGAAAGGATTCCCTGCAGTTTTCAGGGCATTTAAAAACCTGTACCAAATACAGAAAAATTACAATGCATCTGATCTCAGACGCGCTATTAGAGAGGGTTGGGGTTTCTTACAATGCATCTGATCTCAGACGCGCTTTTAGAGAGGGTTGGGGTTCCTTACAATGCATCTGATCTCAGGCGCGCTATTAGAGAGGGTTGGGGTTCCTTACAATGCATCTGATCTCAGACACGCTATTAGAGAGGGTTGGGGTTCCTTACAATGCATCTGATCTCAGACGCGCTATTAGAGAGGGTAAGGGTTCCTTACAATGCATCTGATCTAAGACATGCTATTGAAGAGGGTTGGGGTTCCTTACAATGCCTGATTTCCAACGCGCTGTTAGAGAGAATCAGGGTTCCGCAGAATTTCACAATATAATTATAGGGTTCCCTAGTCCAAAAAGGTAAAATAAGACCACTGGTCTACACTGAACAAAAAAGAGGCAAATATATTTCTGTTCATTTATACCAGCTGCCACAGCTGGTTTTGTTCAACTCTTCATTTTCCTGTGCCTCTTTTACACATAGCCAAAAAACAGCTCATTCACTCCTGGAAATTTACAGTTTCTACCAATGTTTTGTTAAATGACTATTTGTGTTATCTCATTAAGCTGCCATATCTCTGATTGTTTTTTTTTTGGCAGTGGGTTTTTTTTTTTCTTCTCTGACTGCTGAACATGAAGAACTTAGGCTGAATAAAACCTGATGCAAAAGAACAAGTGGGAATTTATTTCCATACAGCTGGCTAGAGACACAGACATTTAAAGATCATCCAGTCTCTGTCTAAAGGAGGCCGGCCCAGCTTTTTTTTTATTTAAAGAAACGGTTACTTTAGTGAACGGTATTAGCCCAGCTTAAGCAGGATGATTGCAGGTTATTATCCTACATTATCTCACCCATATGACTCTAAAAGGGTCTCCCGGTATTCTCTCCTTTTTCATCCTCCCTATTTTTCCCTAGACCTTTACACTTAATTACCTCACTTATTACATCCCAGCCTGGAGAGGGAGAGAAAGAGAGAGTGCGTGCAGGGCGATGGGCAGGCAGACCCTTCCCAACTAGGGCGTGAGTAATCTCCTATCTTGCTTATGCCTGCAAGAAAATAAATATTCCCAGGCCCACATACATACTAATAGAGGGAGAAAGGCCTTGAAAGCGTAATAATCCTTTAGTGCTTGGTGCAGGAAGAGGGTTACAGCGGAAAGGAGCGTTTTATAAATATAAAGAGCCCAACTATGTAGTGAGGAATCCGAGTATTTAATGTCCTATTCTAGATAAAGCATTAGCTCATCTTCCCATTGGTACCTTTCATGAACACTTTACAGCAAAATAAAACCTCGCAAAGAACACTCATGTGAGCCATCCAAGAACTGGCCTACCATGGTAACTGTGTTGTAGTGGACATGCACGGCACTTTCCCTAATACAATGTAACGTGTTATTTTAAAGAGCCATGGAAAGAGCTAGAAGTCTTTTGGTGCTTGTGTCATTCACAGCCACGCGTGGTTTGTGGAGGGCTTTAATGGCGTAGTAGGAGGGGTTGTGTTGGAGACGCTTTTCTTGCATGCACAGTATAAAAGGTGCTGCGTTTTAGCCATTCACCTTTCTGCGCAACAATAACACACCGTCTTGAACCTTCTGGCTAAGGCTGCGTCTATGGGGAGCACGACCAAAATGCCGTGTCTCTATGAGGCAGGCCATAGGCTTGGTCCCCGCTGGCTGCTGCAGCGCCCGCAGGGACAAGAGCCACCCCATAATGGGGCCGGGCACGCTGCGAGGGGTGCTGTGCGTTTTTCAGACTCACATTAAAATTGTGATTAGAACAAGCAACGGAGCGCTAGGCCACGCCCCCCAGCGGTTCAGCCAATGAGGGCGAACCTGTCGGGAGACGTCATGGCCGCCCCCCCCCCCCCCCCCCCCCCCCCCCCCGTCTTTTCCTCTGCAGCTCACTACAGACCGGGGAACTCGGCTGCACGCGCCGCCAGCCTGGTAGACGCGCATGCAGCGCAGGCACTTGAACCGTAGCCTTAGAGCGCACAACCGCGCATGATGCAGAGCGCCGGCGCTCGCCAAGTGTGAGGAAACAAATACATTTGTCTCTGTCACGCGACAGCCGGCTCACGTGAGCAGCCCACGCCTCCGCCACCCTTCCCCGTCGTGTCTACCTAGAGGACACAAATCACTCCAGCTAGAGGCGCGCACCAAGCCACACCTCACGGTCGCCCGTGAGCACCCACCCTCCATGGACGCGGCCTAACATTTCAGCATCAAGTCTACAAAATATAAATAACTAACTTCTACAATCAATGCAAAAAAATAGGAAAAGATACACACACATCGACCTGCACATCACAAGAATTTGGAGCTTTGTACCATATGTAACCATACACGCTTTCTTGCACTACTGGTGAGGAATTGAAACTTACAATAAATAGTACTCCTCACTACATCCAAACTGCATTTAAAAACGCAACTTGTATTGGGACTTGTCACATATGGAGCGCAATACAAATATTTCCTGAAGTTTTTCATTCTCTCAAGAGGTCACCAAAAGCATCTTACAATGGATATCACATAATAATAATGAAAAAAAAAAACAATGACATGCCCCTAATTATAAAAATGTACGTGTTTCAGACCGCATCATGTAATGAACTTAATGTTTGCCATCTACCGCACTTATTTTCTCACCTGCTGTCTCTGCAAGTCTCACAACATACCACTTAGATTGTAAGCTCTCCGGGGCAGGGGTTTCCTTTCCCAGCGTCTGATCTTATTTGTTGCCCTTATTGTACTATAATTCCCTGTACTGTGTTGCCTCTCTTGTAAAGCTCCAAGCACAGCTGTGGGCGCCATATAAAGATGGACGTATATGGTCCAGCAACTCATGCACTGAAATGTCTGATAATCCTATCTTTTACACCGCCTCTGATTTGATGGACGCTTACAAATGTAACCCTGCCAGCCAATGTCCTCTACTACAGAATATAAAGATGGAACCTCTCTCTTTTTTGTTTCAGAACCACAAGGGTCACTGTTTATTGCCCACCTTGGTGGATCTGGGAAATGAAGACGCTGCTCCCTCCCTCCCCCCACAGCCATATGGACTTTCCCTGTATTATTCACAGGCTCTTAAAACACACTGGTTGCATCAAGACAAAGGGATCAGAAGCCGAGTTCATCTTCACACAATGTCAGACTCCCCTTTCATTCCTGGCACCATTATCCTCACTCTCCCCCCTCTCCCCCCCCCCATATCTATTCTTCTGCTCCCTCTCTCTCACATCTCCTCCACGTGCTGCAGTTCTGCTGCCTCTTCTGCGCAAGGAATGTGGCAATCAGAAGTGGGTGCAACGTCCAACTGTTAAAAGCACAATCACGAGGGCTTCCCGTCTTTAAATCCACACCCCCCCCCCCTTTGATGAGTCTTTGCATTCTAGAATCGCTCCAACCTGCTGCTAAATGTAACAATGCATTGTTCATCGACTGAAAGTTTGTCACTCCTCCATTAAAATGCCACAGTAGTTTCAAAATGTATGCAGGTACACGTATAATAATAATTAAAAAAAATAAAAAAAATCTTTCCCCATCCTCCAAATAGCGCTGTCCTGCATTACTTGGTTTCCCCTGTATTGCTTCTATAAGGAGGGAGTATGCAGGAGGCTGTCTTTTTCTCTGTGTCTGCACAGCCGGTTCATTGGTAATGTGATGATTGTCCTGGGGGACATTTGATGGATTATAGAGCTAAACAGCTCCATTGCAAAGCACCACCTGATCTCAGGCCTGCGTCCCATATAAAGACAGCATGACTGCTGAGCTCAGCTAGTGCTGCCAAATCCCCCCCCCCCTCCCTCTTTCCCAGCTCCCTTCAGCTCCTTTCTCTCTCTCACTCTCTCTCTCTCTCTCCACACTGCAGAAAGTCGGAGCTGTCCAGTGCTGAATGTGTTGCACGGTCCCTAGATTCTTAAAGGTTGTCGCCTAAAAGAAGGAACCCCCCCCTTTGTTAACCTCACTATGCCACGCTCGTTTCTGGTGAAGAAGATAAAGCTCGATGACTTTTCATCCGGGATTTCAGCTCCAAATTATCACCACCTTGACGATTCGTGTGTCCTGGGCCAGTCTCTCACCAGCACTGTTGGAAGCTTGGTGGTCCCTGTAGCAGAAAATGGTAAGTCAGACAGCTGGGTTACCAATGGTATCCGCAGTGTGAGGTGGATTAAAATAAATACATATTTTGAGGAATACTTGGGTGTATAACCACCTTCTGTTTTTTTGTAGGATTATAGTAGCAGAATGTAATGACAAACGGCAGCATCATTCCTGATTTGTTTCCACCATTGTGTTATTTATATGCCAGCTATTCTGCATTTGTTGTAATACAAGCAGACTTTCTGGAGAGTTGGATATTGCGCTGGGTGTGCTGCAATTCTATATCTGGGGCAGGCAGCCTGGGCAGAGCATTGTACAGTCTTACGATGTCATGCTGACATTTCACACATGTAGCTTTGCTGACCTGACGGTTTCCCAACTTAACTATTCAATGTCGTGTCTATTCAGCACTCCCCTCCGAAGCAACATGGGGTTCTAACTTAGATCAGCAAGGCGGTGGCGCACCGGTGATCCATCCTTTAACCCTTTAACCTAGAGGTTCCCAACTCCAGTCCTCAAGACCCCCAACAGGTCAGGTTTTTAGGATATTCCAGCTTCAGCACAGGTGGCTCAATCAGTGGCTCAGACACCTGCGCGGAAGTAGGGAGCCACCTGTGCTGGGAGGGGGGGGGGAGTCTTGAGGACTAGAGTTGAGAACCCCTGCTCTAACCCATTTTTTTATTTTATTTAGGGACAATGTTAAACATGACATTATTATTTATTTCTTTTTTTAAGCAAGTTCGTCAACAAAAGTGCACAAAAGTTGCCAGAGTTTGTTTGCTGTTCAATGCAGTTTCAAACAAAGCAAGGCTGAAATTTGGGCTGTAAGGCTTTTCAACGCATAAAAAAAATGCAAAAAAAAAAAAATGCAAAAGGTCGTATACCTGATGCACACACTATATATCTGCTTTCTTTTCCATCACCTGTAGAATGAGGTTAGGGGGGGAATGACCGTCCCTTGGTTTGTGCGTGATGTATTTTGCTTCTTGGAGAATGAAGGGTACATTAATTCCTGTACTACAAGGCCCTTCATGTCTTCTAGCGAGAAGGCATGAATGCCAGTGCTTGTTACTGAAAAAAATCTTCACATAGTGGAGGACAGAAAGGAAGGGGGAGGGGGGCTTTGTATCCTCCAGGGACCTCATTGTTCATATGGCAGCCAAAAGGCTTTTTCTATAAAGCCCCTTAAGAGGCACCATCCAGTGAGAAGCAATTCTGTCTCTGCAAAAATTGGAGCAGGTTCTATAAGAATTAGATTCCATTTTTTTTCTTCCTTTTTCTACAATTGTTTAAGGCTGACACGTTTTTTTCTGCAGTAATTGTAGTGATACTCCGAGAACCATGGACTAAAAACCCCCTAGACAATAACCTTGCACTTCCGGTACAGACCTGCAAGTTGCAGTTTTTGATCGCTCCTAAATTTGCAAGCCACGCACATAATCCTGTAACATAGAAGGCAAAACACAATTCTATCTGAACTGCTGTCAGGGGTGATGGCTCTTTGGTATACCAAGACAGCTTTTACATTTGAAATGTCCTGGGAGTAACCAGACCTCTGAGAGTCCTTATTACATACCCATCCTAAACCTCCTTTACTGCAATGAGTTGGGAAATGCACTGTTCACTGCTAAACGCTTTACTGATATTTCTATTCATATACATGCTAGACTATCATTGAATGTAACCGACCTGAAGCCCCAGAGAAGTGCCTCCAACAACCAACATAAGTGGCCTTGCAGCAAATGTTCAGGATGCTAATCACATCCATTTATTCCGAGCATTAAACAGCATAAAAGGAATTCTGCTCAAGTAACATTTTGGCACCCATATATCGAGAGCTAAAGTGAGAAGAAAAGTTGCAAAAGAACACAAATGTTGTCACTTTTGTGTAACATCGCTTGGAGACAGTTCCTGTAAAACTGCTTTTGTGTCAAACCAATATTAAATAAAACGATGAGAATGTTTTATAATGACAATAATGATGTATATCTGTGCATCGCTGTAACAGGCTGCAAGACACACAAATCTCTTGTAACCAACTCCTCCAAGTTTCCATCAGCTACAAATTATCTTTATAAAATTATAGTATTATTCTGCATATTATCATGTCTGGAACAGCAGGGAAAGGACAATGGAAGTGTTCTTGTGTTAGCAGAAGGTACATTGATATAAGGCCATATGAACAGTACCTTGTAGGTATTTCGCTTTACAGAGAAGAGAATAAAACATGTTATAAAAGTGCTTGTAATATCTCAGATAGGGACAACATATATTGGTTCTGACTTGCAAAACACACTGAGGTCCATGAAACACTACGCTACAGTTATAAGAAGTGGTACATCAACCTCACCAAGAATATGCTCAGTTTAAACCTTCCCCAGGCTATATCTCTGCGTAGGTGAAACGATTTTGTGTCCCAGCCATTATATGGTAAAAAGTGCTTCACGTGCTATACTATTCTCTTGGAATTATGAAAATGCAAAGGTTAAATGTGTCTTGTTTTGTAAAACTGGCAAAGAAAATTGAAAAAAAAAAAAAAATCAAAACAAATGTACAGCCTGGATTAGTCTCTAAATCACCCTCATCCAATAATATACAGCAAACTTGTAGCTATTCAGCAGCTACTTTAATTATTTACTTTTGAATATTTCCTTATATTCTGTTTTTTTTTTAAAAAAAGGATCTGTTTGTATGAATCCCAGCTTTCTTTGCATTGAATGGTAAAACAGGTGCAGTATGACCTAGATAACACAACAGGCCTCCCATTATTTTACACGTGATTCATAGAACAATGTGATGTCACGTTTATGTTTTGCGTTTGCAGTCATCGACTACTGCAAATGTAACATTTTTTGCGTAGAATATTACGCTATTATAATTATGGTTGATAAATGGTAACATCTAGTAACCCTAATTAGGGCATCACAACAGTATAACTCTTCCAATTATCATATATTTTAATATTATAAAGAGGCCACCCCCACAGATTAACCCAGCATGTTTGTTTCGGAAATTGCCACAAAGATTTTGTTTAGGAAAATATGTCATTCCCCCCCCCCCCCCCCACTCCCCCGCATTCACTAATCACCAGCTCACTATCAAAGCCTTTCCACTCACTTTATAATGCTGGTGTGTATACACCACATATTATTGGTTTATAAAATAGAAGTAAATCACAGGGGTTTGTAGGAAACGTTCCTAAAATCAGGGTGTGCTGATTGAGAGTGACATGATATGGACATAAAGCCAGTGAGTTCAGGACACGGGCCTGGCAGAGACGCACAATGCTGGAGCGGCAGTAAGGCGGAGGACGCCTGTGGGTAGCGTG
Source organism: Ascaphus truei (assembly GCA_036426205.1). Taxonomy (NCBI): domain Eukaryota; kingdom Metazoa; phylum Chordata; class Amphibia; order Anura; family Ascaphidae; genus Ascaphus; species Ascaphus truei. Next base: position 7,374,595 of record CM071587.1, read on the forward strand.
CTCTTGGAGATAACCTTGCTGCGTGTTCTAGGGAAGTGTGAAAAATTGCTGAGGAAAGCGTTTTGTATCCAGAGCATGTGACTGCATTCTGTAAACACGCAGGCAGAAAAGAAGGGGAGATAAAGAGACACCGCAGGGCAGCACGAGAGGCAGAAGGAAGGGGGGAATGAGTTAGGAAATGGAAAATCATATCCATGAGACCGGATAATTATAGCATTACTGCAGTTTTTCTGATTTTACTCGTGCAATAGAAGCGCTGATTCAGAAAATATGTAATATCTCCTTTAAAATATATGTATACAGCTCTGGAATATTTTCCCTGTCTTTCCTAAGTTGCAGTATCCCAAATATCTACACATTACACGCATATAATATATATTTATAATGAGAGAGAGAGAGAGAGAGAGAGAGAGAGAGAGAGAGAGAGAGAGAGAGAGAGAGAGAGAGAGAGAGAGAGAGAGAGAGAGAGAGAGAGAGAGAGAGAGAGATATATTCATCAAGTGAGTAGAAAATAAAGCTAAAGCAAAAAATAAAATAACAGATAAACTATTCTTTTTATAGGGAAATTTCTTGGTGGGGGACTACTCCCTTTGTTCAGTCAAGTGACAACACCAGGTTATATGGTAGTGGATTTTAGCATGAAATCAGATGGCAATAAAAGAGGATTTAACCATGTGATGTGCTGTGCAAATCTCTGAATTACTGCTGTCCTCCACTGGTACAACTATCTGCAGCCCTTATCTATTATGGCTGGGACAGCAGAATAAATCAGCGACAGCTAAGCTGAGTGCACGGGCAGATAGGAAGTCAGAGACTAGTACTGGGGGAAGGAGAAGCCTTCCTTATCCCACTGCTAGCTCCTCACACTGCCACTACTTCAGGCCAAGAAGTAGAGATGCAATTCGCTCTGATTCAGCGCATACGTTTGGTTGGGAGTCACCTTGGAAAGAAGCTCTGGATGCTGTGAAATTCAACGTCACTCGCTGGCTTCCCAGCCATGAATATTCAAACTGCAGGCGAGAGTAACGCAGGGTTGTGCTCACTCAGTTATGTCTAACAGTTTGTCACATAGTATTTGGAAAATGTAATTTAATATTGCTTATTCATGTGTAAGCGTACGGGAAACAAAATATATGCATTTTCTGCGAATGTGCACATCGGAGGAGAGCTTTGTGATGGAGCAGTAGTCATGATCTCTTTAACATGATATTTATTGTTTTATCATTTTATCTACTGTTATGACGGTCATCAAACTGGGAAAGGTCAGTGAGGGAACAGCCTGTGTCAGTCGAAGAACCCTAGCTAGTAGTTGGATGAAATGAAATATTGACTTCAGCCTAATGGCCGGAGAGTCAATAGGAGTCTGAAGGGTCACACTGTATAGTACCGAGGTGAATATGTTTCTATGCTAAGAGAGACTGAATCAGCATATAAACTAAAATATCTGTAATATCTTCTCTCACGAAAGAGTAAAACAAATATATTGCAAAATGTCATAATAATAACTTTACTTTATTTTCTCCCAATGGGACTCAAAACACTCAATAATTACAAAACAGGCATGTGGTACACAGCCCCTGCCCAAAAAAACTATGTTTTTGGTGCCCGAGGCACAGGGAGGTAAAGGGAATTGCCCAAGGTCACGAGGAGCTGACACTGGGAATTGAACCAACAAACTGAGTATCATTGTTATCAGTCAGCGCCATTACTCACTGAGCTGCTCCTTCTCCCTAATGCTAAAGCTGATATTATTTGTTATGGATTTTCCCAATAATTTAGGTTTTTGAGAAAACATTTTTAAAGTTTATGTCCCCGCGCAGTCTGTTTATTTCTATGATACAAATGCAGAAGATTTCTCCATACAAGTATTTTAGAAGAATGTACAGCAAAAACGATCGGTTACCCAAACAACATAAACGCAAATTTTCGAAAGTAACTTTGCTCGAACTGTTGATGAATGCAAACTTGGTGGTTGCCTTTGAGATTAAATAAAAGTTCTGGAAAAGTCCTGGATGTTTTCAGGTAATTATAGTATATGAGACATGACTTAACGGTGTGTTTATTGAAGTCGCACACTCTAACATGTGTATTGTACAGGTGAAAGAAACAAAATCATTCCCCTCCTATAAACATCCAAAACAAATCATGATTTTACCTATAGCAGATTACTTAATTTATAAATATAAATATATATTTTATACAGCAACAAGAATTGTGATGAGCAGACGACCAGATATTGGAAGATATACTGGAAAAACAATAATAAAGCAATACAAATATATAATGACTTCTTCTTTCTTGTGCTTTTACAGGTTACATAAAGCGCTGCATCACCTCGTCCAACTACCAGGGTGGAAAAAAACGAGGCACCAAATTTCCATCCTCTGACCCAGACTATACTCCGACAAACGATGATTTCAGTGAGCCAGACAGCCCCCAGTCCAGCCTCTCCGCCGGATACTTCAGTGGTGAAGCTGCCGTCACAGATAGCTATTCTATGGACGCCTTCTTCATTACAGATGGCCGTTCGAGACGTCGCAGCGAAAGCCGTGGAAGTCAGCGCCACACGTGCAACGAGTGTGGAAAGACCTACGCCACCTCGTCGAACCTTAGCCGGCACAAGCAAACTCACCGAAGCCTAGACAGCAAAATGGCGAGGAAATGTCCCACCTGCGGCAAAACGTATGTTTCTATGCCAGCCCTGGCCATGCATCTCCTGACGCACAACCTTAAACACAAATGCGACGTGTGTGGCAAGGCTTTCAGTCGCCCGTGGCTCTTGCAGGGCCACATGCGTTCCCACACGGGGGAGAAGCCCTTCGGCTGCTCACACTGCGGCAAGGCCTTCGCCGACCGCTCCAACCTCCGCGCGCACATGCAGACCCACTCCGCCTTCAAGCACTACAAGTGCAAACGGTGCGAGAAAACATTTGCACTCAAGTCGTATCTCAACAAGCATTACGAGTCGGCCTGCTTCAAGGGCTCCGAGCATGAATGTGCCATAGAGAACTAATGCCAAAGGGGATAGACAACGGAAGGAGAGACAAAAAAAAAAAGCTAATTGTGTATGTGAAGGGATGAGGTACAAAGGATAGTAGCCGCCCCACCCTTACAGTATGATAGCACGGAGCTACACAAACTCAGAAATCAGGGTACTTGCCAGAAAACAGTATTTTGTTTTTTCTTTGTTGCACTTGACGATGAAGTCTCACAACACACCATGTTTGTACTCTGCAGCCCAGGGGTATTTTCTTCCCACACCCTTTTTTTTTAATTTATTTTTATTTAAAGGTAAAAGCTTGATAGTTATTTTTCTTTCAAGCTGTGCAATATGAATTTCTGAATGGACCTTGGCTGGATAGTTTAGTGGGAAAAAGAAAATAATACCCATCTTTTCTACTCTTCGCTCAAGCTCTTAAAATAATCTTCCATACGGAGCCAAGCTTTTTTTTTTTTTTTTGCCTCTATTTGAGACACATGAAATGTGAAACAGTGTTATAAAAACAAACCCAATGAAGAATTGAACAAAGGACCTCGACACAATAAAGAGACTCAGGTGCCAGTCATCTGTCATGCAGTATTTATAAAAGACATTAAAAAAAGGACAAGTCATGTTATTTTTTGATTTCGCTAGCAATGAAGTAGTTTGTTTATTTTATTGCGCCATACTTTTTACGGGATGTAGATATTCTTTTTGTATGGCTAAACAATAAGTGAAGAGAACGATCTCGGTGGGAGAAAAGACTGATAAATAAAAGCAGCACAAAAAAAAAATATTTCCGACAGGCGAGACGGAAGTTTGAGAAATATTCGTGTTCCAGAGATGTTTTACCTGCAATCGCTGGCTATGAGATGTCACAAAAAACCCTGTAACGGTAGTGTGAATGAACCTGCCACAGGTGTGGTTATAGCAGCAGAAACCCCAATACAGGTAGTCCTCGCTATCCAACGTTTCACTTTACAACGAATGGCATATCCAACGCTTTACAATGCAACCCTATGGGCTGTTTTTCTACGCCTGAATGCGTTATCCAACGCCTGAATGTGTTATCCGACGCTCACCGCCACTGATTAACATGGGACTCACGTTACAACGGTTTCACTATCCAACGCTACTTCCGGAACGGATTCTGTTGGATAACCGAGGACTGCCTGTATGTTATATGCATTACTGGAAGCAAACACAAAATAAAACAGAAGCCTTGAGGGTGGGAATACGTGCCAACAGCATTCATTATCCCCTTCCTAAATAACGTTCAATAACTTCAGAAGAAGTAACAGAAATGTACTTGTGACCTATTCGTATTCACTCAAGTTCCGATGAAGGACCCATAAAACAGTCTTGGAGAAACTTGGAAACAGTGTTTTGTAACATGATGTGAATGAGCTCAGAGCCCTGTGTGAACCGCAGACTAAAGGAAATATTCCAATATTATACAATACGTATTCTCTCCGTGGGGCACTGAAAGGGGTCACTTATTTTGGATGCCACGATTATAAAAAAAAAAAAAAAAATTCAAAAAAGAATCGCAAATATTGTTTTCAATGTTTTGGATCACGCGGATAAAATGAAGACGCAGACCTTTACACCTTAATAGGGATGAAATGTGGACACTAATAACAATTGTAATTGTGGATTCTCTATTTAAAAATGATGTAATTTATATTATTTATTATTTATTCTATTTTTATTTATTTGCAAATGTTGGAGCCTTGTTCACCCCCAATACAGCTTCCCAGGACCAGAGAATAACACAAAGACTTTTTTTTCACGGATACACCGTTCCTGGGATGATATGGAAGGAACACTCCCAAGTGTGAGTGTATAAATTCAACATGCAGGAAACTCGGATCACAATGTTTACAGACAGAAGGGACACTTAACAGTAGATATCGTGTATGGATCTGCTCTGCCAAAATTTGAATACATTGAAATGTCTTCCTCCTGGGTTTAGCTAAAGCCAGAAATATTGTATTTGTCGCCCATTTAAGGCTCTCCCCCGCACATGCTTCCAGGTGCTTGTGGGAAGTGTCGGACAAGCCTATGCAATTATTCAATGATTGACCTTTACCTCTCACCAACTCAGACGAAGCCTACATTTTATGGGTCAAACTAAAATCCTGCTCATCTATCCTGCATTCTCCACAACAGTGATGGAAAAAAACGTCACATATAATGCACCTACTACCTTGTTACATCATTGTATCATTGTGCCATGGGACTTGAACTATATATTGTAGACTCAGGTCAGACATGCAAAAGACATCCAGGTAAATACTGTACACTCACAGCACTATTACGGTATTAACACACTTCTTTAACCCAGGCTGTGCTGAACAACGCCGTGTAATACGGCAGGCATCAGCTTACAGGGGTCCATGTTAAAATGGATGAGACGTAAATAATGACACGCAGTGTGCTCATTTGCATGTCATTACCCAGAATCCCCGGCGGCAGTGGAAGCTTTGTTTGCCAAATGGTAATGGGCAAAGACAGGGTCGCAGACCTGTCGGAGACATGCAAATGCACCACACGTGGTATATTTATTTTTTGTCACTTTTGTTACCCACCCTAACCTTTTTAATGACTGGTATTAATAAACACACGTACTAGAGACGTTTTCTGTAAAACTGACCATATGAAGAAAAAAAAGTGTTCCACGCGGAATCGAAACCGTGAACAAATACAAAGTGACGTTTGCTTCGCACGGAGATGGACTTTCACAGGGACGGTGTGCATCAGTTGGATTTCCTTTCTAATGTCTATGGGACTGTTTATATTTAAAAAAAAAAATAACAATGCAATTTATTTATTAAGGTATTTGCAGCAACATGCACACAAGAGCACATGCAGGGAAATAGCGGTGTTAATATTTCAACGGTCTGGCTAGGTAAACTAGAAGAGATTATTGTCTGGTGCGTATATATCTTAAGGCCGCTTTACAGGCTTCTTTTCATGTACTCCTTCTGCACCACCTCAGACCGCACAAAGCACCGAGGGATTCAATATAGATAGCGAAATGTGAGGCAATAATCAAAGAGTCAAGTATTCATTCATATTTCTAGCTGTGACTTTTACTAGGTGACCTTTGTGACTCCACATTTGATGATGATGATGATGATGATCTGAAATCCAGATTGTGAGAATGGTACAGTACGTGTGGCGATGCTTTGCATGGCTAGGAGGCATGTTACACACAAACTAGCCTGACTTGTGCTTACTGCGGCTTTCTCTGAATTCTCTTGGTTGCATGTTAGAGCAGAGCAAGCCATGTGTCTACGGACGAGGCTCTCTCCTGAAAACAATAGTACACTGCTAATCCTTCCTTGCACCAAGTATTAATAAGTGATGCAGAATAGGCAGGTGTATTGTGTTGTTACATGCTTTTAATGTGTGTGACGATGTCATAAACCTCTCCGGTTTCATGAGGGTGATTGGTCAACACAGACCATTGTGTAGCAATACCCATAGCACCCTCTTGTTTACACCCGTTCTCTCAACAATAACTAATGTTCAATACGAAAAGAAATAGCGTACTTGTGTTTACGGAATGGGACATCTCGCCGCCGGCATCTCGCAGCAGCTATTTAGCTGCCGCCGCAAAGGTGCGTGCATTAATACTAGGGCATTTAGGGTAAGGGGTTAAGGTTAGAGGGTTAGGGGTCCAATTAGGGGTTTTAGAGTAAAGGGTCCGATTAGGGGCTTAACAGTAAGGGGTTAAGGTTAGGGAGTCCGATTAGGGGTTTTAGAGTAAGGGGTCTGATTAGGGGTTAAGGTTAGGAGTTTTAGGTTAAGGGTCTTTCCTTTGCGCCGGAACAGCCGTCGGCTGAATATCTCTGCGGCTGATCGGCAGCGGCGAGATGACGGCGGCTAAATACTCCACGTGAATCCAAAATAAACCCGAGCCAGATACGTCGGCATCAACACACAAAAAAAAACCACCATTCAACGAAACGCTCGCTAATAACGACGGCAAAGGGCACAATGAATTTGTTTTGCACCCGCAAAGAATCACATGGCGGCTTATAGCCACAAACACCAATTAGCCAACACTCTAGCGCTCACTAATTGTGAGGGACCCAACACACGGGCCCCAGTGAAGACGTTCATGTTCACCTTTTGGCCTCCACAACAGTGTGTTATTTAAGCACAGTTTCGGATTTTTTTGTAAAGATTTGCTGAATGTGGGGGTCATTTTATGCAACCGACAGGGAAGATGTACTTACTGAACTGTTTTTTTTTAATTCACAATACGTGCAAATACTAACTGCGCAAAAATGCCGTCTCCTAACTGGCAAAACCAAAGCCGGAACCCAACACCAGATTTATCAAAGGGGGGGAAAAAATCCCCTTTCCGTTATGTAGTTTATTTTTTTTTTAAATAAATCTAGTTCTGCTTTTTGGCCCCGTTTTTGCAGCAGGGAGACTGCGCTAAATAATCTTCTAGACACTTTGGCCCATGTTTACTAAGCAGTGCTTGGCCTTGGCTCCATTTAGTAGATCTTGGCCTCCTTGTGTTGCACAAACAGGACCTTGAATATCGTCACATTTGCCTGCACTGAATGCATAGTCACCGCATGTTCTAACCCGGAGGGGCGGCCAGCTCCGACCCTCAAGGGTCACCGACAGGTCCGGTTTTCAGGATATCCCTGCTTCAGCACAGGTGGCTCAATCAGTGGCTCAGATAATAACTGCAAAACCTGTGCCGAAGCAGGGATATCCTGAAAACCTGACCTGTTGGTGGCCCTTGACGACTGGAGTTGGCCGCTCCTGGGAATCTAACCTCTTTATTTACAAGTGGGCCCTGACAATAAAGAACAATAAAAAACATTGTTTATTATTATGACAGAAATACAAGAATTGCATTTGTATAATTTTATATATAGGTATATATCACCTAAATAATGTGTGGTGAAGACCTACCCAAAGTCTCAAATTGCAAAGCCAGTACAGCCAACCTCACACTGGTGAGACCCAAAAGATCGAAACAATCTGTCTGTGAGTGGGTTCACTGGCTTTGCATCTCATCCCAGGCTATGTTTAAAACAGCGAGCATTTGGCTTAAAGGTTCCATGTAATAATGGACTTGAGACAAAAGGTGGCACTGTGTGCCCATTTGCATGTCATTTCCCAGAATCCCTTGCTGCAGTGGAAGCACTGTATGCTAGGAGATAATAGCGAAAAGCAGGGTTGCAGACCTGTCTATGATATTTGAATGTGTTCACATATATACATATATGTGTGTATATATATTTATATACACACACACACACACACACACACACACACACACACAGTATACACACGCATATATACATACACACACATATATCTATATATCTATATATATGTATATATATATATATAGATATATTGTGTGTGTATATATAGTGTGTGTGTGTGTGTGTGTGTGCGCGCGTGTGTATTTACTGCCAAGAATAAGCTCCTTTCTTTACTAAATGCTGATACATGCATTTGCAAACTTAGTCACACGGCCTGTTCGTCCCATTGAAACCGCACCGTTACCTACTGAACAATGCTACACGCATCATTTTCACATGAAGACATAGAACACCCATTCTTCTTTGATATTTAAACTGTAAATAGGAAGATACAGCAATAATTTTAAGTGCATGTCAGATTTTTTCTGCAAGGTTTTGTAACTTAAACTTAAACTGACAAAGCCAATTCTACAAGTCACATTTACTGTATTTATTGTAATGCAATTCAGGGAGATTAAAGAGTCTATTATTCACTCTCTAGTCAGTGGATTCTTTTTTTTTTTGCGTTCTTTGTGGCTTTTATTAATACCTTCAGATGTCATCACCTCCTGGCAGTGTTCAGCGCCTTTCCCTGTCTCCGCGCCCCATTCCCTAATGAAGTATGGGGGTGATTACTTTGCATGACACTATTATTTATTGCCTTGAACTGCCGACATGCTGGATGAGGCCCTGCTCTTCCTGAGCAGTAAACTAGAGACCGACCCCCTGAAGAATACAATCAGTTTATCCTCCAGCCTCCTTTAAGACCTGCATTTCAATGGCGTTCCGTTCAGCATCTGGTAGGCTGACTGCAATAGGGTGAATATGCCCTCTGTGTGTAAGTCACTCAATAATAATAAGCTGGGCAGAAGAGGTCTCCACACAACTTCCGCTGCAGTCATTGCACCACCAGCCTTCTTGTTATGCTTGGGCTGCAGCTCCAGTCCTCCCTACTGCACGCGCGCCTAGCAGCTCGTGCAGAGACTACAGCTGCGATCGGTGCTCTGAAGGGGAGATCTAAGGAGGGCGCGGGGGGCAGGGCCATGAGGGGCGGGGGCGCAGCCATGATGGGGCATAGATGCCCTGCCATTGGCTGCGCGCCGGCCACGTGACCGTGTTGCGGCACTGGAAGATACAATTCTTGTCTTCCCTGCCAGCGTACGAGTCACAGCACTTTGCGCGCCCCCACACACAGCCACTGGGCCTGCCCCATAGAGGGCTGTGCTGTGGTGCGCACGCCGTAGCACACACCGCCGTGACCACTGGGGACTCAGCCTAAGGCTGCGATTCCAGTTAGCACTGTAGGACGCGCGCCCGGCGGGGGTGGGGCAGCGCGTGCAGATCGCGGTCTTGGGAGAGATTGCGATGGGAGGGGGCGTGGCCATGACCTCACGCAGCTGGTTCGCCCTCATTGGCTGAACTGCCGTCGAGGGCGGGGTCACGCCTCTGTCGCGAGTTCCAAACACAATTTTTTGGAATTTGAGAGAACGTGTCGTAGAGCGCGGCTGCACCTTCCGCGCGGAGGTAGGGACCGGGACCGGACTGATTGGCCGAGGTGTGCGCTGTTGAACGCACTGGGACCGCAGCCTTAGATTTACAGAGTCTGCGCTGCTACATATCTAAGTCAGAAATCACATTGATTATACTTTCTCCGTATAGATTAGCAGCAAGACTTTGGGATCACGGTCTCTCTCTGGTCATGAAATAAGGACAGAGCCAGGCAGCTGGGTGGTGTTTCTGTGCTCCGATTGGTAGCACGGAGCACAGAATATGCCACCTGCAGCCCTTTGTGTATATTACTGAATGACATTTACGAGGCATCTGGCTTTCATGGGATTTAGAGAAATGCAAGTTCCCCCTCTACTGCAGAAAAATGCAGAACAGGCTTCACAAAGGCCGACAGATTATTGGGAGGGAACACAGATAAATGACTCATGATGCCGGGTGGGGGGGGGGGGATAGGGGGGAAGTTCCTGCAGAACTTTATTTCATAATACGCAATCAGCAGAGAGAAAAAAATGTAGCACCAAACATGAGATTTTTATTCATATTTACTGCATCATTGTTGACTCCCAACTAGCAGAACAAATCACCCAGGGGAAAGAAATACTAAAGAATATGCTACAGTTCTGCTCTCTCTTCTTGAAGAATACGGTCCCGGGAGACCAGGACTATCACACCGGGGATCAATTCACCGGACAGAACAACAGAGTTGATCAAATTGAATTTATTGGAAAAAAAGGTATCCACCACTGTGCATAAACATACAACAAACACTGCCAACTGGGGTTACCCTATAGAACTAGGCGCAGGGACCGCACTAAAGAGATTTCCACTGTTCTTCCATGCAGTGTCCTCTGGAACAGGACTCCAGGCCTGGCACCAGCACTGGACTGGACACTGCAGCTGGAATCCCCACTGGTACATAGATCTCGAGCTAAAGCTAACAGCAACTCACATAATGGTCTCCCTTACCATCTTTTATACCTCATTCCGCAACATGGATACATTAAGGGAGGGTTAGGGTGTCTTCAATATGACCCAGCCCCTGATTGGTGGGTTTAACTGCAACATGCAGAAAGTTACATGAAAACTGTTGCAGGGAAAGGTCCCAGACACTGCAACATTCCCAGCTGAACACAAAATTAACCCCTGGTCCCTGAAGTGCTGGAACCAGGCTCCATAATACATATATAACCATAATACAGATGAATTATTGACAGGTAGGGGTAATGGTGGGCTTGACCTTAATTAAAAGCAGTCACATTTACCCCTGCCATCACAAAAACCACTTGTGAGCACAATCACGTCTCAAACAGGTCGCTAACCATGCCTACCGAGATTATCTTTTACCATACAATGCTTCCACTGCAGCTAGGGATTCTGGGTAATAACATGCCAATGTGCACTCACACAGTGTCACTTTTTGCTTCTTGTCCATTTTGACACGGACCCCTACAAGCTTACGCCTGCCGTTATTACACAGCTTTTCCACACAGCCTGGGTTACAGAAGTGCAAAGCCAGTAATCCTACTCACAGACAGCTTTTTGCAGATTTTGGGTGGTCTCATCAGTGTCAGGCTGGTTATACTGGCTATGCGATGCGAAGCTGGACGTGTGTCTACAACCAGACACAAAGAAAGTTATGGCGAGTAAAAAAAAAAACTGACAACAACCTTCCACTGTAAACAAACACAGGAATAAAACATAATTTGGGCAGTCCAATAATTAATGCTGAGTCAAAGGCCTGGACATTTTTTACAAGAATAAGGGCATCGTTCCATGATGTGCTCAGCTTCCTCACCTTCACTCAAGCTCCTCTTTCCCTTTTACCAAGTCTTCTTTTAACCACTTGGCCACAAGTTTTTCCATGCGTCGGGCGATCTTTTCTTCCCCGACACTAGGGTGACCATCTGCATCGGGTTCAGTATCCATGATCTCGGGTGGTCCAACCTGGGCAGAGTTATTATCCACTCTGATTGACCCCCGTGGCATTGACACCCGTTTGGTAGTCGCCGACTGATTCTTGAACTGTGTGGGGGAATTCCAAGCCTGGCGGGGTATCTCTGCTATAGTAGCACCATTTTGAAGCGCCTTCAGTACCAGGGGACCTAGGTCTACAGCTTTCTCATCCATCAAAGGCTTATCCGCAACAAGCACGACCCCCTTATAAGTAGAGGTCATTTGCGTTTGATTCAGGATACATAAATTCCAGTATATCAATTTGGTTGTAGTTCACACACCTAAGGCTGGGTCCCCAATGGTAATGGCAGCGTGTGCGCGATACATATTTCTTCTCAGGCAGGCCCCAGTGGTTTCTGTTGTGGGCCCTCACGTAGAGCGATGGCGCGTCAGTCAGCAGGGAAGACAAGAAGTCTGTCTTCCCGTGCGGCGACGCGATTACGTGGTGCGTGGGGAGCCAATGGCAGGCCAGATAGTTTGGACCAGCAGGAGCGCAGGTCGAGTAAACCTCCATTTTGGCCACGCCCACCCCCGCCTCCCATCGCTCCCTACAGACCGCAGATCGCGGCTTTTATCTGTGCACGCACAGCCAGGACGCCAGGCACGCGTGCAGCAATCAACACTGAGGCCGTAGCCTAACCGTTAACCGTGGCCTCTCTTTTTTGGCAAACCGGTAATTGTGTGCCTTTTTCCCTTGCTAAGATGACTAGACAACTAACATTGTATCATTAGGGGCGTGAGCACTGATACAGTTCTGTCTCATTATAGCCACAGACTGAATCCTTATAGCCGCTATTTTCATTGTGAGGAATCTTGATTGGGCCATTTGGGCACGGTAGCCTGACGGGATTTGTATTGCTCTTCTCAGTCGTAATTCGGTTCTTTTTCTGAATTTTGTGGAAAGCCGATCGTAGTACTGAGACGGCGTTGCGGGTGCGCCTATAGCAACGCACAGCTTGCTTGGTTGTGATGTAGGACCTGTATCCGGATTGAATCACACAAGCAGATCCTTCATTCTCCTGTAGCATCTTTGCTGCAGACACTTCCCAACATTTGACTGGAGTAAAATGACACACTGCTTTCAAATGTTCATAATTCTTTGTCGTTGCATTCTCCATATTGACTGGAGAAGGCCGGCTGCATTATTCTGGTGACACAGCGGACAAGTTTTCATTCCTCTGTAGGCAGCCTGCATGATGACCGCTGCAGAGCGTTTATGCAGGTACATTTCTCTCTCCAACCCTGCTTGGATAAGCAAGTAGTATTTCTGAATTATTCGACTGCTTTTCTCCCTTTTCAACAAGTATTGTTCACCAGCAAGAGAAGTCTGTTTCACGAGCTCGCTCTGAGTGTGCATCCTTCATTATAATTTGCTACAGTACTTCTAACTTTTCTTATTCAAATAGTTTCTTCATTTTTTCTAGCTCGTGAAGCTTTTCATTCCTTTCACTAACGTGGTCAGTTAAATCTGAATTTTCCTCTTTCAGACTTGTATTTGATCTTTTTACAGTCTCTATAATATTCAGGGCCTCCTCGTATTCCTCCTTCCAGTTACGCACTTCTGAATTGAGACTCCAGCTCATCTGGCGTGAGACCTTTAGCTCTTGGTTGAGGGCGTGAACCTCCTTCTGAGAGACTTCAAGATCCAATCTAAGACTGTGGACATCTTTTTGAGAGACTTCCAACTCCTTGGCGAGACTGTGAAATTAATTTTTTTAGAGATTTCCAGTTTTGTGCGGCGACTGCTGATCTCCTGGTGTGAGGTATCCAGCTCTATGCGGAGAGAATGAACCTCCTTCTGCGATATGTCCAATTCCTTCCGGAAACCATTGACCTCCTGGCGAGAAACACCCAGCCCTATATTGAGATTATGGACCTCTTTCTGGAAAATCTCCAGCTCGGTACCTAGACTGTGAAACTCTTTCTGGGAGACTTCCAGCTTGGCACAGAGACTGCAAATCTCTATCCGAGAGACTTCCAGCTCCATACTGAGGCTGACCAACTCCTGTCAAGTCTCCAAGTCCTGCACAGAGACTAAGGATCTCCTTCTGAGATAGTCCAAGCCCTACACTGAGACGGGGGGCCTTCTTTTGTGCCTCCTCCTGCTTCTTCTGCAAGTCAGCAATAACTTCGTCCGAGCGGGTCTGTTTCTTGACCATGGTGGTAATAATAGTGTTCGCCATCTACAGCTCTGTCGTCAGGTCTTCTAAGTCCCTAAGTAAGCGACACTCAGTGTTCATTACAGTTCCATAGTCAAAGGCGGATGTGAGAAGACCCCTCTGTAGCTTGGCATTAGCTTCTATCTTCTTTTCCAATCATTCACGGAGATCACAGTCATGACTGGCAGTTTGCAGTGCATCTTCAGGGCGGAACAAGGGATCGTCACTTACTTGTTCACTCCACTTCCCGGGTATAGTTTGTTGAGGGTTTCTCACTGTCAGTACCGAACAGAGACTTCTTCGGGATACACGACTTCTGCCACGGGCCCTCTGGAGAATGTCATTCCCGAAACGAATCCTCCATTTACTCTAGGATGCAGGGCATCTCAGCCCCCCTTTTTCTCAGCGGGATCTACGGGTGTGTCTGTCTCTTCAATGGTAAGTGGAGAACCAGAAGGGACACTCTTCCGTGTGGCCGTGATCACCACATTTTGCTCTCCATTTTGGCTGTATCAGGTGTATTCTCCCCCCTGACCTCGGGAGGCGCTATTGCACCGATTTTCTTTCTATATGCTAGAACCCAAGCTGGTAGTCCTACAGGTGAGCAGACTTCCCTTGCAGAGTTCTTAGCTCTCACATATGTCTCTGTAGACGGTTTATTTTTCTGAGCGGCCATTTTAAAAACCCAAAGGATTTTTTTTTCCTCGCACAAGAAGTGGCATAGACTTTGGTCACAGAGTCAGTACCTTGTGTGGGTCACTGTCTGTCTCAGTCCCCCCATTCAGACTGTGGCATTGTGGCTTTCTCCAGTGCTGTGTAGCTTTCCTGCCTGGATGTGTAGCCCTATATTTCTGGTCACTTCTGCCCGTGATTCTTTGTTTTGTTGCTCAGGCTGTTGCAGGAACTATAAGCAGGCAAAAGCACAAAACAAATTCCACCGGACAGTCTCCGGGGCCTCTTTGAAATTCAATGGCCACCTCTCATCCCACTACTCACACCATATGTAAGAGACGTGCAGAGGTACAACCAGGGAGACATTTGGGAAAAATAAACATGGCCTTTATTCAGCCAGTAGCTTTAAGCAATACAGATTAAGAAAGCACAAAAATAAACGAACAGTATATCCCTTTGTAAGGGGTCAAGGTCAGTGCAGGAGATGTATGGTATCAGCCAGTGCAGCTACCCATATGCTTCATTAAAGAGGTGTGTTTTAAGATGGGCGCTAAAGGTGGAGAGGGTGCTAGTCGGATATTGAGGAACTGAAAATGATAATACGCCGACACTAAAACAAGAAGACTTAATGCTGATATGGGGTTTTTAACCCACTACCATAATATTTTGTAATGTTACTCCTCTAAATTTTATAATTACCCCCCCCCCCCCCCCCCCTCTGCATCTTCACCTCTCTGCACACTGCTGATGGATGTACAGTCCTGTCTCACTGTCCCTTACTTCCACTCCTACCCTGCACCCCCCCCCCTGCTCAATGCTGATGGATGTACAGTCCTGTGTCTCACTGTCCACTTCATCCTTGTATTGCACATTGTATTGTCTGTTTATTCTTTCTCTGCATCATCTGCCTTACTTGTCTATCTTATTTTTATTTTACATCTGTGTTAAACTCCTGGGATCTGTGTAAACCAGTATCGCCTGACCTGAGGATGAGAGGAGAACTCTCCAAAGCTTGTTTTATAATATCTATTGTTAGTCCAAATAAAACAAGTTAATC
This sequence comes from Ascaphus truei, assembly GCA_036426205.1. NCBI lineage: Eukaryota > Metazoa > Chordata > Amphibia > Anura > Ascaphidae > Ascaphus > Ascaphus truei. Next base: position 7,390,207 of record CM071587.1, read on the forward strand.
ACCTAATACCGAAGTACTCATTTATAGTTTTAAAACTAGGTATTTACTGCCATTGATGACGCTGGGCCTCTTACAGCAACAAGTTTCACAATGTTGACCCACTGCTCTCATCTGTAGAATCACTCTGACTCAGCTGACAGGCAACACCACCAAACCCAGCCACGGGGGAGTACATAACAGAAAAGAGGCACTAAAACAAACCCTTCTTTCATTTTACATTCAAACAGAAACGAATATTAAACAAGACAACTATAATATCCGCGCCAGCATAGGAAATGAAACCCAAAACCCTGCATATTTACAATGTTATTACTGTAGCTATTTCCGGCTGCCCCTATTCTTGACAGAATCGTGCAATCCAGCTGCTTCTGAGCTGGTTTTTCTGTCTCCAACTGGAGATTACCACATTCACTGACTCAGAAGTTAACTGGAAGGGTGGGTGTTTGTAAAAAAAGGAGGTATCCAGCAACCTCACGGAGATCTCAGCTCATTAGGATGACGGACAGCGGATCCCGGGAGAGCCGGAGTATTCATACCGGCAACATCTCAACTATTCATAACATTCCCATCAAGGTGCTAATCCGACCCATTCCTTCAGCCCTGGAAGAGAGCAAGGTGGAGAGTCTCATGGAGGCAATACAGGTATGACAAAGTCGCGAGCAGAGTTGGGTTGTAACAATGTATCTGCGAGGTGTGGGTTTTATGTATCAAGGCAAAGAAGCGTTTACATTGACGCGATGCATCACCGTTTCCTGCGTCCAATTTATGATGCAGGAAAGTATGACACGAAATTAATATATTCAATATACAGTAGTACGCGTGTCATTTTAAATCAGTTATTCCGCCATACAGTGCTGGAAAGCTAAGGCTGAATTCAGGGTGCATACTCGGCGACGTGCGCACACGATCGGCACGCTGCAATGTTTTTAAACTAACCATGTCACATTGCAGCTTCTTGTGGCGGCAAAGTGCAGCGTTGAAGCTGCTACATTTTGCTGCCACAACCAAAATTGATTTTTCGGACTGCAGTCGCGTCACGTGCGCTGGTTCAGCGAACCAGCTCCGTGACACATTCGCCACACCCCCAAACGCCGCAACCCAAGTCCTGCAGCTAAGGCACAGATCGCTGGGCTGCAGGAGCGCGCGGCGGAGGCGCGCACGGAAGCTCGCGGCCGTAGTATCCACCCTGAACTTGTCCCAATACGGCAGGCATAAGCTTATAAGGGTCCATGTTAAAGTGGATAAGAAGTCAAAAGTGACGCACTGTGAGTGCTCATTTGCATGTCATTACCCAGAATCCCTGGCTGCAGTGCAAACATTGTATGCTAAGAAACACCTGAGACACGTGTGAATGTGCTCACAAGTGATATTTTTATTTTACAGAATTCAAGTAGTGGGTTCCGGCGCCCCTGGGCACTTGCTGCCGGCCTCCTTCTGAATCGCGTCACTGTCACGTTGCATGGCGTCACGTTGCTTTGGTAACGCAACATCATGACGTCATTTGACGCCGCAATGCCATGGCAACGAGACGCCGTGTGACGCCCGCGGCGTCATTTGATGCCGCGATTCAGGAGGAGGGCGGCCGCCACAGCTGGGTGCCTTCCCCATCAGGCCTGAGAGCACGGCAACTGTATATGGGGGCAGATATTTTTGCCGCCCCAACATTTTGTCCCCCTCGGCCCAGGCCTGACAGTAAATCCGCCACTGCGCCGTTAGTAGCTCTGGGACCTTTGTTCCCAAGATTTTTATCTGTTTAGTTGCCAGTGTTTTCCTCACGCTTGGAGCCGCCGAACCGTCCCAAGAGTCAATAGGAAGTCGCAACATCATATTTTGCGTGACAATTTAAATATCCAGTAACACCGGCAGCTAAACGGGTAAGTATTTATGTCCCTGGAGACCACGGAACGACACAATAAAACAACGTTGGTTTGTTCCAGTGGATCCTTTGGTTTGATTTATAAATACTTGATCCCCTTCACACACTAAGATGCTGGCTGAAAATGAATTCTTCCCGTCAGCTTCGCATCCAAAATTGCCATGAAACCTACATGCCATAAACCTTTATACTGTTGTCTGTCGGTAAATGAATAACGTGCATGGGACATTGCGTCACTCTTGATCAGTGGTGGATTTACCTAGAAACTGCAGCTTTGGGCCTCACAATTTGAGGGGTCTCCAAATACTAAGAAAACATCATTATTATTTTTTTTAAAATACATTTTGAGGGCCCCTGTAAATCCAAAGGGTCTATTCACCCTACAAATATACATTTGAATAAAATCAAGTGGTTGAATCTTTAGTAACAAAAGTTGAATTTACGTTAAAAGCAACCTATGTCCCATACATAGCAGACCTATATAAGGGCTTCCTGAAGGGCGAAAAGATTCTGAAAGAGATGGCTAAAGCAAACATCGTAGTGATCTACAACGAAGGAAAATATTCACTTAGTTGCGGCAGCTACAGGCCGACATCTCCGTTAAATTCGGATCTAAAAATATACAGTAAAATATTAGCGACCAGCCTAAACCAAATCCTTCCCCACTTAATACAGAATGACAAGATAGGGTTTATTTGTGAGACAAGCCTCAGATAATACACGAAAAATCATAAATGTGATAGATCCTTTTAACCGAACTAACCCCAAACCCAAGGCCAAACTACTAAGGCCGAACTCATACATGCTGCTTGCACGCGAGAGTGCGAGCTCTTGCTGCTTTTGCAATCTGTGCTCATAGTGTTGGAGGTGATGGGGGTGTGGTTATGACATCACGCAGCTGGTTCGCCATGATTGGCTGACCCACTCACGTGATGCGGCCGCCACTTGAAAAGACACATTTTTTGTCTTTTCAAAACGCGGTCACTGTGTCGTGCGCATACGTGCATATTAGGAGCGGCCTCAAGGGATCATGCACTTTGTGCTCGGCACATGCAATCGCCATCGCACACAGTATAAACTCAGCCTAAGCCTCGACGTTGAAAAGGCCTTTGATAGGATAAAGTGGAGCTTCCTAAACAAAGCTCTAGAAGAATTTGGTTTGAAGGGATCCTTCCTAAAAAGGGTTCTCTCCCTATACGAATTCCCCACGATGACGCTAAAAATTACAGGGGGAGACCTGAACCCAAATATAATAAAAAATGGAACCAGACAGGGGTGCCCCTTGTCCCCATTATTGTTCGTTCTCTCAATAGAACCATTGGTGGCTACAATAAGAAATAATCCCAATATACATGGGATTAAAATAGGTAATAAACTCTCCCTGTTTGCGGATGACATTATTCTAATGATAGCAAATCCCCAGACATCACTCCCGAATCTGCAGGTAGAATTGAGTGAGTTTGGAAAATGACCGCGCTACAAAATTAATACAAGTAAAACAGAAGCCCTAAATCTAACACTACAGAAGCACGAGGAGAAACTCCTAAAACTACATTTCGTATACAGGTGGAAAGATCAACATCTAAAATATCTGGGCATTAACCTAAGGATTATCGGTCATTATTTAAACACAACTTCCCTGAATTATTTCTTTCAGCTTCATACTCAAAGTGCATTTTCGTTAAGATGTAGGAATGATATCTCACACTACCTTTCAATTGTGAGGACTACTCAAAACAGTTTATGGTAGTTACCCTGCCCACAATATTCTTTTGACATTTTTTTTTATAGGGCCCTCATCTTTATCATAATTTAGGGCCTCGCGAAGTCTTAATCCGGCACTGCTCTTGATGACAGGTTTGCAGACCTACCGTGGTGGGCATCCAGATTTACGGGTTGGCCCAATAAGCAGGCAAGCAAATCCAATGGTTATGTGCATTTAACTTTATCCAGACGTATGTTGTGTACGCATATTTACTGGTTGTCCCCAAAACAGGTCTTGGGGGCTCTTCAACTTGCTTTGCACTAAGAGTTGTTCTTTCTTACAACAGAAGGATGCAGATCTGGTGCCCCCAATAGACGTTCTATGGGTCACAGGGAGGAACGGCGGGGATTACTTCTACTCCTTCGGTGGGTGTCATCGATATGCAGCACACCAACGGCTAAACATGGAGACCATTACAGCCAAAATTGTCCAGTCCTCCATCAGTGACTTGCGCACGTACCTGGGATCCAGTACACCTGATCTACTGTGACAGGCGCAGCGGACGCTGAACTACTGGAGCACGATAGGAAGTGGAGAGATGCTGAGTGTGCCCGATTACACCAAGCCCAAGAGTTTTGGGATGTGTTATACTTTTGCCAAACGACATCCAAAATGCATGACCGCAGGATGGGACTGTTTTGAGTATAGTATTCCAGAGCAAAATAAGGAGCACAAATTCTCTCAGGATATAAATCAAAAAAAAAGCGGGGGGGGGGGGGGGGGGGGGGGAGAGAAAAATGATGCAGTGCTTAAATGAATTACAAGGTGCTAAATAATGACCAATACACTCAAGTGTAGATGATATTCAAGCCCTTTCAGTAAAATACGGTGTGTGGAACAGCCTCAGGTCATCTCGTTTGGCTTCAGAAGACAAAGGAACAAATAGTGCAAAAATGTATTATCAAACTAGCTGAGAGCCCCGGCGTTGCCCGGGATGTTTGTGGTGTGGTGTGGCATTTGGGTGGGGAGTGGTCCACACGGCCCATGTGCGGTGGTAGTGCTGCTGTGGCTGTACTGATGGTGATTGTATCGGTGTGCTGATTTGGGAGGGTTTGGTGCTGATGTGGGGGTGCGGATGTGGGTGTGCCGATGGGGGAGGTGCAAAGGTGGCGATGTGTGGGTGCTGATGGTGTTGATGGGGGCTGGGAATGGCGGGGAGCCGAGAATGCCAGTGTGCTGGGGGGGCATGGGCGACCCAGGTGGTGATGAGTGGTGGTTTTGGCATGGGCGATAGTGGTTGTGTATAAGGGAAGGGGGGGAATAGGTGAGGGCGGAAAAGGGGGGGGGATGGGGGGATGCGAAGGGGTAGAGGGTAGGGGTCAGGTGGTGGGAAGGGGGGGAGGGGGGGGGTGGGTGGAACGGGGGGGAAGGTGGTGGGAAAGGGGGAAGGAGAGGAGGAGGGGGGAAGGTGTGGGGGAGGAGAGGAGGGGGGAAGTGGGGAAGGAGGGGGAAGGTGGGGGAAGGCGAGTGGTGGGAAGGGGGACTTAGTCGTAGGTGGGAAGGGGGGAAAGGGGAGGTGGTGGAAGGGGGGGAGTGGGCGAAGAGTGGGGAAGTGAGGGGAGGGGGGTGAAGGGGGGTGGCGGGGTATGGAGGGGAGGTGAAAGGGGGAGGGTGGGGGGGGTGAAGGGGGGGAAGGGGGAGGGGAGGTGAAGGGGGGGGGGGTGGCGGGGCGGTGGAGAGGGAGGTGAAGTGGGGGGGGTGGGCAGGGGAGGTTTGAAAGGGAAGGGGGAGGAGGAGGAGGTGAGGGGGGGGGAGGGAGGTGGGGTGGGAGGAGAGGTGAGGGGTGGGTGATGGGGAGGGGAAGGGGTGGGTGCGGGGAGAGGTGGAAGGGGGGTGAGGGGGAGTGAAGGCCGTCTACACCAACGTCGGCCGCTTCGCCCTCCGACGTAAAGGCCGTCAACTAACACCGTCAGGCCGCTACTCACCCGTCGGCCGCTCCATCAGCCGATCCGGCGGACTCCCACGGTGGATATCTGAGGCGGGAGGACCAGCGTGGTGGGTGGCCGCTCCCCCGCTGTTGTTCCCGGGCGCATCATCACACGATGGAACTGTAGCGGCGACCGAGGGGGGGGGGTGGAGGAGGAGGGGTGAAGGGCGGGTGAGGGGTGGGTGAGGGGAGGTTGAGGGTGTGGGGGACGAGGGAGGTGAAGGGGGGTGTGGGGGTGGGTGGGGGGGTGTGGGGTGGGGTGAAGGGGGGGGGGGAGGGAGGTGAAGCCGCTCACTCCCCCGACGGAAGCTCCCACGTGGATCTGAGGCGGGAGGCAGTTGTGTGGCCGCTCCCCGCTGTTTCCCGGCACTCGCTCCCCGCTGACTGTAGCGGGCCGGGGGGGGGGGGCGGGGGGGGGGGTGAAAGCGCGGGAAACAGGGAGACACGGGAGAGGAGGAGTGCGCGCGGTGGTGGGAGGCTGATGTTCGGGGAGGAAAGGGGAGAGGCTCCGGGACCGGCGGGTATGAGCCCCACCCCCGGGTTTATACATGCTGCTAATGTAACACCCCCTCCCCCTACTCTGTGTGTGTTGTGTTGTCCCTGGTTGTTTGTGTACTGTGTGTCCTTTGGCGCCGTACACTCCGCCCTCAGGCCATTGAGAGGTGTGCGGGGCGGGCCAAGGGACCAATGAGATTTCCCTAGGGACACCGGACATCCAGGCAGGCAGGCAGGCATACAGTGCTTTCACTAATATAGTATAAGATGTATAAAACTAGATCAGGAACACTCATCCTGTAATACTGGATCCTGTTATACTGACAAAACAGGGACATTGTCCCCAGATGGAAGTGTTAGCGGGATGGGACATTTTTTCGTCGTGGCCGTTTCGCCGTGATTCACCCCAACGCCGCAGCAGATTCACCGCTGGAATCCCCGCCGCCGTCCACTTCTAAGGTAAGTTTTATTACTGTTTAGGGTAGGTGGTTAATTTAAAGTGTTTTAGTGCTTAGGGTAGGGGGTTCAAGGGTTTTAGCAGTTGGGGTAGGGGATTAATGTAAGGGGTTTTGGGGTAAGGGTACGGGGGTTTAGGGTAAGGGCATAGGGTAGGGGGGATGAGGATAAGGGTTTAGGGCAGGGGGTTTAGGGCAGGGAGTATTAGGGTAAGGCACTTTACGTTAACGGCGCAGTGGACGTGGCGGGGTGAGTCACTGCGAAGTGCCGGCGGCCATTTGGTTGCAGCGAAACAGCTGCGACCAAAGCGAGACCCTCACTATCTTTGGTCTTCTTTTGCATCTTCGGTTTGGATACATAATCTCCCGACGCGGTCCGCTGATGTCAAAAGTGATCTATCCAAACCGACGACGTCAAAAAAGACCTGAGGCAGCGAGGGTCTCACACTTCCACCTGGGGACCCCGTCTTTTTGCCTGGGGGTGTCCCTGATCTATTTTTAGATATTTTTTATAGTTAATACATTTTTGCACTATTTGTTCCTTTGTCTTTTGAAGCCAAACAGGACGACCTGAGGCTGTTCCACACATCGTGTTTTACTGAAAGGGCTTGAATATCATCTACACTCGAGTGTATTGGTCATTATTTAGCACCTTGTGATTTATTTAAAGTCTTGGCTACGGCGACGCTGACGTCACGCTGCGATCGCTGAAAAAATCAAATTGGATTGACTTCCAGCGACCAAACCGTCGCACTGCTCGCTCCTACTATAAGCGCACGTGACGTATTCTATACATTGCGGCCTTAAAGAGCAGCGTTTCCTTTGGATTGTTCTGTGTGTACATTAATCTTTTATCACTTCGTGTAGGGATGGGCAACTCCAGGCCTCAAAGGCCACCAACAGGCCAGGTTTTCAGGATATCCTTGCTTCAGCAAAGGTGGCTTTTTGACTGAGCCACTAATTAAGCCACCTGTGCTGAAACAGGGATATTGAGGACAGGAGTTGCCCCTCCGCTGACTTAGTACAGCTCAACCCCCTTATAACGCTGTGCTTGGGGTCCAAAGAATCACATGGCGCTATATGCGGATCGCGTTAGAAATAATGTACAATTGTATGCATCGTACAATAAAGTATTTAAGATGCCAATAATCGTGTTGTAAAGTATTCATAAATACAAAAATTGGGAGCCACGCTCGCATCGCGTTATAAGCGGATCCGCGTTGTAACAGATCGCGTTATAACGGGGTTGAGCTGTATGTACTATTTATTATAATGTGAGCAGTCTGCACTTAAACTTTGTTTTCTCACTGGGGTATTGTATGACATTTTAGAAGGGGCCCGTGTGAAAATAGGACATTAAATTTGCACATGACGCGGTGACTCATTTTCTTGAAAAAATGGTCTACAGATATACAAATAAGCTGAGGTTCTGTAGAAAATCTATTCCAGACACACCAGTTTCCTTGGTGGAAAGTAGACAGTTTCTAGCACTTGTCAAGTTTCATAAAATAAAACTAATGTGAATTACCATACAAATTCTCATCAGCAAAACAACTGTTCAGAAGGTTTTTTTTAACTATTAGAGTTGAATGTGAAGTAATCTTTTTCTCACCTGCCATTAAATAATGCAAAATAATCAGAAAAGTGCAGTCAATTATTCTGCCAGCGTCAGAACCTTGAAACTTTTGAATAAACTAGGTACTGAATCAACATTCACCAGTGGTATGTGCCTAAGCTCAGGAAATAGATTTTCATGAAATACGTTCCCATGAGGTGTTACAAACCATCTGTTTGCTTAACCTGCAAATATTAAACTTGACCAAGGAGTCGTTTCTGAAAAGTTTGGCTGTTTAAACAAGTTATTAAAATGTTTAAATAATTGCACAGCTAGGGAACATATACTAACACACATATATTGATGGCAAAAAGGGAACATTTGTTCCACTAAGCTTGCCCTTTGTCCTTTAATTATTGCAAACCCTAACAGTAATGCCATACGAGTCTCGCTCTCTCTCTCTCTCTGTGACTCTTTCTCTCTCTCTCTGTCTCTCTGTGTGTCTCTCTCTCTCGCTACGGTTGGTTAGTGCGCTCACTAACTTTTCAGTTTAAGTGTATCTGTATTTATATAGCGCCATCAATGTACATAGCGCGTCAAAGCAGTAGTACACATTACATAATATAACACATAATGGGAAGAAGCGATTTGCACATAAAAGTAACATTTAGGAAGAGGAGTCCCTGCCCCAAAGAGCTTACAGTCTATTTGGCAAGAAAGGAGAACATAGAGACAGTAGGAGGATGTTCTGGTTAGTGCATCTGCAGGGGGCCAAGGTCAGTGCCCATGAGATGTATTGTATACCGTGTGAAAGTCATTAATTGTGTTTTTCCTTTCCCTTATCTCAGAACATCTTGATATTTTCTGGGAAAAGCTGCCATCTAATATTCTGAACATTGGGGAAATTGCAAACCCCCGGTAACAGGATTAAGAAATGTGGTGGGAACTAGCGTGTGAAGCCCCCGAGTCTGATAACAACGACACTGAGTGTGAAGCAGGGGAATCTGGTTCAATATCCACATAGCAGAGGGATGTATCCAAAGCAGAAAGGGAAACTGACATAGAGCAGTATTGTTGGGATAAACTAGATGATCGGCAATTGATAATCCTTCAAAATTTTATACTCGCAAACAGAGTCATTGGGCATTTGGTCTACTGTCTCTGTACGTTCTTCCTACCTACCAATTAGATTCTAAGCTCCTCGGAGCAGGGACTCCTCTTACTAAATGTCACTTTTATGTCTGAAGCACTTATTCCTATGACCTGTCATTTGTATTATTTGTTATTTATATGATTGTCACGTGTGTTACTGCTGTGAAGCGCTATGTACATTAATGGCGCTATATAAATAAAGACATACAGTACAATATCCAAAACAGTGGCAGATGTAGATGGGAGTGACGTACACTCGTTCCGGTGATCTCAGAAAAGAGAAAACCGTAATAGTGCCGGCGGTACTAAAAAAAATAACATTTTACGGGCAAATCAGAAACCTTCCAAATTCGAGGCTTACATCAACAGGAATTTAGACCAGGGTAATGCAGTTGATGTGGTCTACTTAGATTTTGCAAAGGTTTTTGATACGGTTTCACACAAGAGGTTGGTGTACAAAATAAAGAAAATTGGACTCCGTAATAATATTTGCACCTGGATTGAAAACTGGTTAAAGGACAGACAACAGAGGGTTGTCATAAATGGAACTTTTTCAGGTTGGGATAAAGTCGTGAGTGGAGTACCTCAGGGATCGGTACTGGGACCCCTGCTTTTTAACTTGTTTATTAATGACCTTGAGGTTGGGATCGGGAGCAAAGTCTCCATCTTTGCTGATGATACTAAATTGTGTAAAGTAGTAGAATCAGAGCAGGATGCAATTTCTCTTCAGAAGGACTTGGAGAGACTGGAAACGTGGGCAGGTAAATGGCAGAGGAGGTTTAATACAGATAAATGTAAGCTTATGCATTTGGGATGCAAGAATAAAAAGGCGACTTACAAATTAAATGGAGATATATTGGGGGAATCCTTGATGGAGAAGGATTTAGGAGTACTTGTAGACAGCAGGCTTAGCAATAGTGCCCAATGTCATGCAGTAGCTGCAAAGGCAAACAAGATCTTATCTTGCATCAAACGGACAATGGATGGAAGGGAAGTAAACATAATTATGCCCCTTTACAAAGCAATAGTAAGACCACACCTTGAAAATGGAGTACAATTTTGGGCACCAATCCTAAGAAAAGACATTATGGAACTAGAGAGAGTGCAGAGACGAGCCACTAAATTAATAAAGGGGATGGACAATCTAACTTATGAGAAGAGGCTAGCTAAATTAGATTTATTTACATTAGAAAATAGGCGTCTAAGAGGGGATATGATAACTATATACAAATATATTCGGGGACAATACAAGGAGCTTTCAAAAGAACTATTCATCCCACGGGCAGTACAAAGGACTCGGGGCCATCCCTTAAGGTTGGAGGAAAGGAAATTTCACCAGCAACAAAGGAAAGGGTTCTTTACAGTAAGGGCAGTTAAAATGTGGAATTCATTACCCATGGAGACTGTGATGGCAGATACAATAGATTTGTTCAAAAAAAGGTTGGACATCTTTTTAGATGGGAAAGGTATACAGGGATATATCAAATAAGTATACATTTGAAGGATGTTGATCCAGGGATTAATACGATTGCCAATTTTTGGAGTCAGGAAGGAATTAATTTTTCCCCTTAATGAGGTTTTTTGTTTGTCTTCCTCCGGATCAATAAGTAAATATAGATATAGGATAAAGTATCTGTTGTCCAAAATTAGCATAGGTTGAACTTGATGGACCTACGTCTTTTTTCAACCTCATCTATTATGTAACTATGTATGTACTATGTAACTATGTAACACAAATCTTTAAAACATTAGGAAAGATGCTAGGATCAGTAGTGACTCCAGCGGATCGGGTGAGTCGAACTCTCCCCACGTGTCCGTCTCTTCCGGTGACGTCACTTCTGGTTCCGGCCGCGCCCGGCAACAAGGGGGGGACGCTTTCCCCGGCACTGGTCCTATTCTCCGAGTCTCCGGCGGGGCTGGATAACGGCTCTACGCGTTTCGCTGGGCTGCAGCTTCGTCTGGAGTCACCCGGTTCAATTCACGGTATCGGCTCCTTGTGACCTTGGGCAAAGTCACTTTATCTCCCTGTGCCTCAGGCACCGAAAATACAGATTGTAAACTATACAGGATAGGGACTTGTGCCTGCAAAAATCCTATGTACAATGCTGTGTACACTGCCAGCACTATGCAAGGAAAAAAACATTATTATTATTATTATATTGTTAGCTGTGTCTAAAGAAGAAATGCTTTTTGCTGTATACCATTATTATTTTTTTTGGTATAATGTCTGGTTCTGATAAATGTATACAATTGATAAGAGAAGCAATTCAATTTAGTAGTCAAGGGATCCATAATAATTCATTCTTTGATCCCTTGCTATTCTTATATCTGTGGGAATTCCACGCGGAGTGTTGGCACCGCCCGTTCTTTTTGAGTGCGCATATATTCTGTAAGAAATAAAAATCGGGATGAATGTGCAGCCAGCGATGAGCAGAATCGGACATTTGGTCGCAGCCGTCACGCCGCAGTGAAGTCTCCGCCGGCGTTGGGCCACGGAGGGACCCTTCACAGCAGCCGCTCCGCCGCTGGACACTCAGACGTCGGCGGTTTCACCAATGAAATAAATTCATTTAAGGGGTTTTAACTGTTTTGGTAGGGGGTTAAGGATAGGGTTTTTTGGTAAGGGGTTAAGGTTTTTAGGGTAACAGATTAGGGTAAAGAGTTAGGTTTTTAGAGTAGCGGATTAGGGTAAGGGATTAGGGTAAAGAGTTAGGTTTTTAGAGTAGCGGATTAGGGTAAAGGATTAGGGTAAGGGGTTAGGTTTTTAGAGTAGCAGATTAGGGTAAGGGGTTAGGTTTTTAGAGTAGCGGATTAGGGTAAGGGGTTAGGGTAAGGGGTTAGGTTTTTGGAGTAGCAGATTAGGGTAAGGGATGAGGGTAAAGGGTTAAGGTTTTTAGGGTAGCAGATTAGGGTAAGGGGTTAGGTTTTTAGAGTAGCGGATTAGGGTAAAGGGTTAGGTTTTTAGGGCAGCGGATTAGAGTAAGGGGTTAAGGTTTTTAGAGTAGCGGATTAGGGCAAGGGGTTAAGGTTTTTAGGGTAGCGGATTAGAGTAAGGGGTTAAGGTTTTTAGGGTAGGGGGTAGCATTAGTATTAGCGTTTTTTAGGGCAAGGGGTTAGGGGCTTACTTTGGCAGCGAAATGTCACTGCGGCATGGTGAGCGGCAGCTAAACGCCGGCGGCGATTTGGTCACGGCAAAACGCCCACGACCAAATATCCTTGACCGGTGACGAGTGTTCATTGGGCAGCATTCCCACAAGAGATCGTTCAATGGAAGGATGGTATGGGAACACGTGAGGACCGTCCTAAATCTTTGCACTGCAAGCTGGGCTGCTTGCAGTAAATCACTTGGGTTGCAGGCGTATTCTTGCTCACAAAGCCGTTCTCTTCCCCTGCTCACTAGCGCCGAGCTTTCATTTGTAAGGTCATCCAGAAGTGTCCTCCCCCAGCAGATGTCACTCTTCCCACAGTTGTGGGACCCTCGTCATTGAAGAACATCATAACAAGTGGTGAACAATGGATATGTCACTACACATCTCCACCCAGCCCACACGTGTAGGAGTGCTACCAATAAACCGAAAAAATTATCCAAATAATAAGATTATTTTTGCAGGCCTACTTCATGCAACATGTGTATATGCACTCCAGTCACGTTTAACTTGTGTTTTATATCAATTATGTCAACACAGATTTAGGGAGTCTTTAAAATGTACAAACAGCAAATGCATCATTGTTTACTGCCTGCAATAAAAGATACTGACGTCAATTAGAGGCTGAAAGGCTTATGTATCTGTGGGTGGTCATCTGGGCCCAGATCCACGAAACGGTGCTAAAAACTTAGCACCCCTTTTGTGGATCTCAGCCCAAGTGTGCCAAATTTGGCCTACATTGGAGTCGAGTAGGGGTTCTCCAACCCAGTCCTCAAGGGCCACCGACTTGTCCAGGTTTTTAGGATATCCCTGCTTCAGCACAGGTGACTCAGTCGAAGAGCCTGACTGAGCCACCTGTGCTGAAGCAGGGATATCCTGAAAACCTGACTTGGGGATGGGTGGGGGAGGTGGGGTCTTGAGGACTGGGAGTTGAGAGTTTTAATTCAATGGCGAGGGGAATCACTTGATTTTTTGTAACAACAACAAAAATTGATGTTTTTGTCCATAATATTCCAGTTGAAACCATTGCTTCAGTGTTCTTGACTAAAATAGCCAGATAAAACTTTTATTTTCTAGCCTGGAGACATGCTCTGTTTTTTTTGAATTTTGCACCGTTTCAAAAATGCCAAAAGTAATCTTTTCCTCACCCGCCATTAACCAGCGCGCGATGAGAAAAGCCCCATCAATTATTCTGCCGGCGACAAAAACGTTTGAATAAACCTGGTCCTACATCACCATTCAAACAGCGATATGCCTAACCTCGGGGAAATATATTGGAATAAAATACATTCCCATGGAAGATTTTTCACGAAATAATCTGTTTGCTTAACCTGAAAAATGTTGAACTTGACCAGGGGAGTAGTTCTGTGACCGAACCGTTCTGGGAAAATAGGAGATGTCCACGTGCCGTCCTAAAAAAGCCAAGAGGTTTTTCTGCTGGGAAATATTTGTCCTCTTTGTGCCCTGTACTGCAGAATCTGACCGGCCCAAGTCACCGCTCGCTCATGGAAACACAAATCCGCAGATAACTTGGGGGAATTATAGGATTGCTGGTGAATGAAAAGGAAAAGGTGGCATTGAGGCAGCACATTTTAGCAAGAGTAGGAGTAATCTTAAACTGCAAAGCCGGACACACGCTTCAAAGTGAAGTATTATGGAAGAGGAAGTGCTGTCGGAGCTAGGGCTGTGTTCACAGATGGAATGGCCCTTTAACGACTCTCCCTGCAGGACCATAAATTTCTCGAAAGAATTGTCGCGTGCTACAATATTTCCTCTTGCTAGAGAGCATGAGGCAGAGCTGGAAATGGAAAATCCTTTTCAAAACAACTCCTTTCAAACCCTGTGTTGCCCTTCCCTTTACGGACCACCTTACCCCTCTGCCCGTGTACGGTGCGGGCAATAACGAGTAACTGCCAGGGGGGATGCCCAATTTGGAAGGAATTCCTGAACTCAAAACCAAAAATGTTTGTTGTTGCATGTTGTAGTGCCAACGTATTCCGCAGCGCAGTACAATGGGGGATGCAGTTATGTAGACGATATAAACTTAGCGAGTGACATACAAGTAAGGACAGACGAGCGCAAACCGGTACAGTGAGGTAATGAGGGCCCTGATCCGGAGAGCTTGCACTCTAGAGGGGATAAGGGGCAATGTTGAAACAAAAGGTGAAGTGGCTGCTCATTGTGGGATGGAGTCTCAGGGTGGGGTGTGGTCCAGTCGCACAGCTGATCCATTAAGGTTTGGGGGTGTGGTATTTGGCCCAGCTGGTCCTAATATGGTTGGAAGGGTGGTCTACGGCATTTGGCTGTTTAGCCGCCAAGGTAAGGCCCTAACCTTACCCCGTACCCTAAAAACCCCTAATCTTAAACCCTAATACCAACGCTAACCACTACCCTAAAAACCTTAACGCCTTACCCTAAAAACCTAACCCCTCTCCTTAACGCCTTACCCAAACTGCTAAAACCCCTTAACTTACCTGATTGGCGAAACGGCCGCAGGCGGAGTGTCCAGTGGCGGAGCTGCAAAAGGTCCCTCAGTGGCCAAACGCCAGCGGAGACTAAGTCGAGGCGATGTGGCCACAGCCAAATGTCTGGGTCCGTTGGAGGAAGGGGGGGGGGATGTTAGGCGTATGCCAGGTACGCTTCTTTGAAGAGGTGAATATTCCGAGAGTTATTTTTATTATCGGACAGCTGGGGGAGAGCCTGACGGGACCTGGTAGGGAATTCCAGAGAGAGGTGTCAGGCTTTTGTTACAGTGTGTGAAATCTTACAAAAGTGTTTACAAATGTTATCCAATGTAACAACGACAACCTTCACAATTTTTAATCTATCCCCCCTCCCACTAACAGAAAAGGATTTAAAATTATATGAAAAACTTTTTAAACTATTGAAAAATAAAGCAAATCAGATAAGTTCTCCATTTTGGAACTCACGCTATCAAACTCAAATCTACCATTGCAAAAATACATCATTGTTTCAAATCAGTCACCGGTAAATACAATATTTCTCCTACACGTAGATAAAATTTAAATGAATCAGACGCAGCAGATACCATTTCCCCCCCCCCCCCCCAAGGTTATCAGATCCTTTTTGAGCTAACAAAACAGTGGTGCAGCAAAGAATATTATCAATGTGAAAACTCAGGTGCAAAACTGAAGTAATTATTTATTTATTTATAAAATATTTTACCAGGAAGTAATACAGTGAGAGTTACCTCTCGTTTTCAAGTATGTCCTGGGCACAGAGTAAAACAAATAATACATGGTTACAAGTACAGTTACATAAATGAACAGGGTATACATTATATACAAGACATTGCGTGCAGTTAAAGAAAATATATATTATGAGCGTATGAAACAGTTACAGACCAGATTAAAGTGTGAGACAGCTTTAGATTTGAAAGAACTTAGACTGGTGGTGGATGTGAGAGTCTCTGGTAGGTTGTTCCAGTTTTGGGGTGCACGGTAAGAGAAGGAGGAACGTCCGGATACTTTGGTGAGCCTTGGGACCATGAACAGTCTTTTGGAGTCTGATCTCAGGTGATAAGTGCTGCATGTGGTAGGGGTGAGGAGCTTGTTCAGGTAGCTGGGTAGCTTGCCCAGAAAGTATTTGAGGGTGAGACAGGAAAGGTGAACTTTGCGCCTAGACTCTAGTGATGACCAATCTAGTTCTTTGAGCATTTCGCAGTGATGTGTGTTGTAGTTGCATTGGAGAACAAAACGACAAATTGAATTGTAGAGGGTGTCAAGTTTGCTAAGGTGGGTTTGAGGAGTAATATTAGCAGTAACATTTAAAAAGGCAATCCAAGCATTTAAAAAAAAAAAAAATTTGTTTTAATATATACAGCATTTTATTACCTTTATTGAAAACGAAGTACCTCTGCTGCCGAACGAATTGTTCTCCTGTAAACTATCAGCAAAATCCTGCTTCCCGGGTTTCACCAAGTGGCTGCCTTTCAGGTCCAAATCAATCCTTTAGTGAGTGTAACTCAGCAGCTACAATGTATCCTTATATTACCAAGGTAACATCTATTGTTACAGTTTAAAGCGCACACTGCTGGGAATATTGGCAACAAATGATCTTAAACAGGAAAGTGTTACACCGCAATTATAGTGTCCGCGCGAATGAGCACGTGACGTGGCGCGCACATGAAACAAACTGGGCTGGAGGCGGCAGGGGGGCGTGGTGGAAACGTGGCTCTGACATCACGTGAGCGGTTCACTCTCATTGGCTGAACTGTTCACACTCCGAAAACATTTTAATTTGTCTGCTCTGTAATCTGTCGCTCCTTAGCGCTTGGTCGCGCGCACTACGTGCGCCTCCATTGGTCTCCATTAGTTTGTTCCCGAGGCGCAAAGATCTTGCACTGCTGAGCAGGTGGGCTAAAGCCTGCTATAGAAATCAAAGCGTGCTCAGTATATAAAAACTCAATAAAAATGGCGTTACGAGTTGAATTTAAGAAAAAAAAAATGTAGAATTATATAATATTACAGAACCGATTTATTTTTTAAAAACACACACGTGGGATATTGCATCTCACCAAAAAGTCTAATAATGGATTGGCACAGGCTGTTGCTAATCAGGATATAAGTACAAGGGGAACACTAGGGGGTGATATAAATCAGAGCAGAGGAACAAATAAAAAAAGTAGCCGATTGCAGGAATGTTTGGGCCATTTGGTCTTGTACCACAAAAATAAATCATGGAAGGAGAAACATTCAACGAACATCTCAATATTTAACAAATCATATTTATTCCTAAATTCCTAGTGTCTTAAGGTGGACAACACTCATACCCCTGAAATAGATCAGCTATGAAAAGACAGGAAGACGCTGCCCTCGAAAGGTTTTTGTTGAGAAAATATATTAGCAAAAATGAACCACAGTAATGTATATAACAAAAAAAATATATATACCATTTACAAAACAACGTGTAAAATCGTAACAAAGAATTATCGCTGAGTAACGGCGTACCCCAGGAGGTGAGGCAGCGGTATAATGTTCTGGGGTGCAAGAACCTTCATCAGATGCATGCTGCTTATTATAATTTTATTTGGAAAGTGCCAAACATCGGCAATAGTCCCTCCCTTCTCCAGCACCCGGGATATGTGTTACTGCGCTTATGAAGAATCTCTGCGCAAGCTCAGAATAGCACATTCCCCAAAAAATCTCAATCAAAGTTGACAGATTATACTGTTATATCAGGGCGTGATGTTTCCGGACGCCTGATCGCCAATAGCGACTGTAATTTTGTGGCTGGAAACCTTCCCCTGCACAGGAAGCACAAAGCTGCGCCCCCATCATGCATTGCAGGGATGGAGGCGTGAAGCAGAAAGAGAACCATTTATGCGTCCAGTATTTTTGTGCAATTTTGCAGATGTTTTAATGGCCAATAAGAAGCATCTACTGACACATGGGTTTGGTTTGACAGGAAGTCCCACCATTTTCTCAAAACAACCGAATTTCACAAATAACCGACTACCCTTTTTCATCACTAAATGTACAGGCATACCCCACATTAACGTACGCAATGGGACCGGAGCATGTATGTAAAGCGAAAATGTACTTAAAGTGAAGCACTCCTTTTTCTCCACTTATCGATGCATGTACTGTACAGCAATCATCATATACATGCAGAACAGATGTAAATAAGGCATTTGTAGCAGGCTCTATAGTCTCCCCGCTTGTGCACAGCTTCGGTACAGGTAGGGAGCCGGTATTGCTGTTCAGGACGTTCTGACTGGCGCATGCGTGAGCTGCCGTTTGCCTATTGAGCGAGATGTACTTACTCGCGAGTGTACTTAAAGTGAGTGTACTTAAACCGGGGTATGCCTGTATTGAGTTTTTAAAGTAATTAGGTTTAAGAGTTAAAGCATTTTTTTTTTATTTTGACTAAACCGATTGGGTCCTCCGGAGTTACGCCATGGTTCTGCGACATCTGGCCACTCGGGTACCAGGGCAAAATAGGTGCCCACCGGACACAAAATGGTGGCAAAGTCAGGGCTCGAACCGCCGGCCAATAGAATAAATGTTCATGCCACCGCTTTCTATTGGTGACCCTGTGGTCAAGTTTGTCAAAACTGGCACACACAAAAAGTACAAATATCAGAGGAACCAGATGGGTCGCGGACACCGGGGGACCATGGATGGCAGGGGCCCTCTGGTTTAGGCAAGATATAAAAACAAATATCCATTTGTGGGGAACTGCTGATCTAAAGGGTACTCATTTATTGTCCCCATATTCTTACTGTAGGACTTAATAAACACTTTGGCATGTTATACGGGTCCCCTTCTGCTCACCCCCATTTTTGGGGGGAGGGAGGTGACGGGTGGAAGGAGGGGGACTCCCTGGATCCCGAGTTACTTACCAGGTAGAGGCCAATGATAATCGTCAACGAATTTAAACCATGTTCTTTCCTCTGGAGGGGACGATACCAGCGGTACCTTCCGCGGTATCTCGGGAAGTCCCCAAAGCTGGAAGCAGTGACCCCATGCCTCACTCCCCCCCCCCATGTAAAACAGGAGGGGGGAGGGGGGCGGAGAAAGTAATTAAATGGGTGGCCATTATTTATGATACAACATCCATTACATGTTGATTGACCAAACTGACTATTAATTTACAAATTGGGATTATATTATATATATATATATATATATATATATATATATATATATAAATATATTATAGTGGCACTCCACTAAAAATGATGAACTGCCTGGGTGCATCAACTGCAAGAGAATTAGGGGTAGAAGAAAATGGAAGCCAGCACGCCAAGACTTTTGAAGAAAAAATATATATATATTGACTTTTGTTATAAACGTCTTCTATTATTATTATTTTTTTTTCAAATGTATTGGAGTGCCGGCTACCATTTTCTTTTCCTTTATAGCTTTTTCTAATATAAATATTTTACATTTGTTGCTACCTATACGTTGAACCGAAGTCGAGTTTTTTTATTATCCCTGGAATGTATCAGCCGCAGAACTGTGTGTCACGATGAAAGCGTGGAATACCATGCTTGCCCAGTGCCGAAAGACCTGAAATTTCATGCCCTGTGTTACAGTATATTATCTAAATGTAAATGATATCGTGGACAGGAATGAAAAGTTGCATATATGTCTTATATACTTGGATTATTGTTGTTGGTGAATCTTCCTTTTATCTTTGATGCTTCTCGGGGGCCTAAACTCTGCCGAATAATATGACAAACGAGCTGGGCTGCATCCAATCCATTCGTTCCAGCAGAAGGGGGAAGGAAGGAACAAAGACGCTTTGTGGAGGTGGAATCTTTCCTCTCCATATCACATGGCTGGTCTCAAGATCCGGAACTAGGATAGACTTCCCCAACCATGTAATGCATACCAGGAAAGAGCCTGCTGCTCCCAACCGGAGCAATAATGACTATTATTTTACTGCCACGCAAGGGAGACGTTTGTGAACTGTGTTTTACGCATCATCGACATGCTAACCGAGAAAAACGAAGAATCTCTAACCAATGTTATTACTATTATTATCATTATTAAGAACAAATGTATTAATGGTGACTATTCACTTCTACGCCTTTGTGTATTCATATGCTGAATACCACTTGTCTGTTGGAGTGGGGGGTCATTTAGCAACAGATGATGGAGTTATGATAACATGCAGGTCTCAGATATCCAACACGTTCTGAATTTTTTTAATAATGCAATGTGTGTTTAATGGTTATGCAAATTTCAACTTGCGACAGCACAGCAATAATCCCTTGCGATGTAGAATATTCGCAGAGAGTCAACTATGGAAATACTGCAGTCACTCCAAGCACATCTAGGGTGACCTTCATGACCTCTGCTACACTGCGCTGACCAGTACCACCAGGGCCATTCTATACACAATACTTATAAGTCATGTATAAAGGAGTACTCCTGATGACACCTTTGGGTTTTTTTTTTTTTTAAATAGGTGTGAAGCAGGGGGTCTCCGGAGCTGAATCACGTTGATATCAGCTGCGGGGACCACCTGTGTCCCGACATACTTACCTCGGAAATATCGCTGCGCAGATTCAATATCCCGCGTCACGTGGGTCAATAGAAAGCCAACGCCATGGCTTCCTGTTGGCCCATCGGACATTTAAAGCCGCCATATTGATAGCCCTCGGAGGCGGAGAAAAATCAGGAGCGCAAATACATCCGGGGTTATGAAAAATAGAAAAATATATAGTACAATTTCGTTTAAAAAAAAAAAAATCAATAGAAGGTGAAGCTTGATAGGTATTTCACTCACAATGGGGTTAATGATAATAATGGGCAGTGTGGTTATATGGAGTGACCAACTCTGATGTCCCCAGGTATTCACAGACGTTCTGCGTTGAACTATTGACAGCCCCGTCCGGGCTGCTACCGGCACCCCCTTCCGAGCATCTTCGAAGCCGGGGGTCCCTGGAACTGAAATTCACGTGATTCAGCTCTTGAAACCCCCCCTGCTTCAAAAATATTTTAAAAAATAAATATGTTTATTTTTTTTTTTAAAGTGTCACCAGGATTGCATCTTTAACCAATAATTGTCAAAAATTGGATACTACTGGAGAATTTCCTAATGATGTGTGCAGTTAGTATGAAAGGGGAGGTCATAATATAGTGTTGACCGCAGTGGGACAGGCCTTTGGGCATCCCACACATTGAGAACACGTGCTCATTATGTGCTAAAAGTAACCACCTTTCAGTAAAACATGGAACTAATGTTACATACAACTGATTTTCACAACAGGGATTGCAGAGTGTTTGACTTGGGTAATTCATCATATTCTACGACATCACCAGGCAAACGGAGCAGCACTGTTACCAGCGGACAGTGTTTCCTAACGTAACTATGCACACGTGCACTTTTGTGTCAGCCTTTTTCTTCACTGATTCCACAAACCTATACCACATACAGTACTGGCCTGCCACTCACTGTGCTCTGCAAAGAAACTGAGATTGCAGCTAATGCAAACGCATCTACTATATGGCATCATGAAAAAAAAATATAGCACATTAAATAATAATGCTGAATGCATGTTCTTGTATAGCGCTGCTAGTTTTACGCAGCGCTTCACAGAGACATTTTGCAGGCACAGGTCCCTGCCCCATGGAGCTTACAATCTATGTTTTTGGTGCTGGAGGCACAGGGAGATAAAGTGACTTGCCCAAGGTCACAAGGAGCCAACACCAGGAATTGAACCAGGTTCCCCTGCTTCACACTCAGTGGCAGTCACTGTTTTTACTCACTAAGCCGCTCCTTCACTCACAAACCCTCCATAATCGGTTGTGCTATTAATATATTTAAACTAACATTAAAATGTCACACATTTCAAATTGAGAAGTAAAGTATCAACAATAGTTATTCTAATAAGGGGAAAATACACTCTTGTTCCTTTTTAGTCTTTGAGCAAACGCTATACAACTGAACATGTTTCTGAGCCCACTCTATGTCCACAGTATGGAAAACATTTGGATCCCAACTGAGTTTTACTCAGTCCTAGGGAGGTGCTGCAATGTACAGTATCACTTTACTTCAACAGAAGTTTAACACAAACAGCTGATAAACAGGTAATAACGCTTTGATCAGCTGAAAAGGAGAGGAATGAAATGACCAGCAATGGTACAGTAACCACAGCTTTGGAAAGGATTACATTGCTGTCTTCACGGAGCAGATGCAGGTCACGGATACCAGTTCAAATCCGTTTCCCGGAATTCCACGGATTGGGTGCTCAAAAAGACGCGCCGATTAATTAAAATCCGTCATTGTATACAATCCGAATGGATTTTTAAGAATCCAAACTCTGATTTCGTATTGAATTATGAAATCCGTAACCAGATTAATCAGAGAGTGAGAGCCTTTCAATGAAATAGTGTCTCCAGATGTTTATATATCCCTTCAAACCACCCTCCAAAACAAATTAGGGAGACATGCCTTTGCTGAAAAAGCACAACTAAGGTACCCGACATGGAGTTATGCTAATGCATATGCAAAGTACATTTAAATGAGTCCCATCCCACTCTTCCAAGAAGGATTTATATTTATTTATTTATAAAATGTTTTACCAGGAAGAATACATTGAATTACCGCTCGTTTTCAAGTACTGTATGTCCTGGGACATATGAAATCCCTCTCCTGGCTTTCGATCAAATCCCGCATCTCACACTCCATTCTTCTCACTTTTAAAGCTTTACACTCTTCTGCCCCTCCTTACATCTCAGCTCTAATTTCTCGTTATGCCCCATCCCGACTCTTGCGTTCTTCTCAAGGATGTCTTCTTTCTACCCCCTTTGTATCTAAAGCCCTCTCCCGCCTTAAACCTTTTTCACTGACTGCCCCACCTCTGAAATGCCCTTCCCCTCAGTACCCGATTAGCACCCTCTCTATCCACCTTTAAGACCCATCTTAAGACACACTTGCTTAAAGAAGCATATGAATAGCACTGTGGCTATTCCGAACACGATACACAAAGCTTGGCCCCCTGCAGACGCACTTACCAGAACTCCCTCCTACTGTCTCTGTACGTTCTCTCTGCCTACCAATTAGATTGTAAGCTCCTCGGAGCAGGGACTCCTCTTCCTTAATGTTACTTTTATGTCTGAAGCACTTATTCCCATGATCTGTTATTTATATTATCTGTTATTTATTTGATTCCCACATGTATTATTACTGTGAAGCGCTATGTACATTAATGGCACTATATAAATAAAGACATACAATACAATACAATACATATGCCAACTATATAGAGTTGATAAGCCTAAGGCACCATGACTGGACTGGAATGGTGTCAGACCCAACAGGACCAGAACCCACAACCACTAAACCAGCTGATAGCCAGCAGTGCACCACTGTCTCTTACTAGCATACCTCCAAATGATATCTATTTAGTTGAATATAACCTTGAAAGGACTTCAAGTACAAAGTAATAATATGTACTGAGGGCTGTGAGTTACTGAGGCCAGGTGACATTAAATAAAACACAGATTTCCTGACACACACAGATAAAAACAAGGTGAAGCGTGGCAAATAAAGCAGATATAGAGAGAGAAAGTAATATGACAAAGTGACCCGGTGACTCGCGTTAGTACTTCTAATCTTATAAAGGATAAAGACAGTGGGACATATTATCTAAGCAGTGTCCTGCCATAAGGCAGAATACATTACAGCACGTTCAAATAACTGGACTGTAAGGCAGGGATCCCCAACCCCAGTCCTCAAGGACAACTAACAGTGCGGGTTTTACGGATACCCAGGCTAGAGCACAGGTGGTTCAGTCAAAATGATTGGGCCACCTGTGCTAATGAGAGGCTATCCTTAAATCCTGCACTGTTAGCGGTCCTTGAGGACTGGAATTGGGGATCTCTGCTGTAAGGTTTGTTCCCGCGTCAGAAGGTGTCTCATGGCAGGAGACTGCTTATTAGGTATGGTTCTCTATCCCTGAAGAGGGTAACGTGCTGTGTACTGGTATGAGCACTCGGTGAGAAGTATAGCTCAGAACTCCGTATACTGTGACAGTGGTGCTGGAAATCAGCTGGTCGGAGTCGGCCGTTGGGTCGCAGCCGTTTTGTTTGTGACCACCTCGCAGCCTGGTTTTTGCCTCCCAGGACCCTTCACTGCAGCCGTTCGCTGCTGGACACTCGACCGCCGGCTGTTTTGCCAATAAGGTACATTCATTTAAGGGGTTTTAGTGGCTACGGTAGGGGGTTAAGGGTAGGAGTTATAGAGTTAGGGGTTATGTTTTTAGGGAAAGTGGTGAAGGATTTTAGGGTATGGGGATTAGGGTAAGGTGTAGCATTAGTATTCAGGGTTGAGATTAAGGTTTTTTAGGGTAAGATTAGGGATTTACCTTGGCGGCAAAGCAGCCGGCGGAGAGTTGTCCCAGAGGCTAAACGAATGTCAGTTGGTTTAGCTCACACTGCTAGAGCTGTTGTCCTGAATAACTGAGGTTGTGTGGGTTTAACTTCTGACCCTGTTGGGTCTGACACCATAACCCATTCCTTACTGATACTTTGCGTGCTGTGGTAAGCCAGCGGAATAACTTCCTGAAGTTTGTGGAGTTTTATTTATTTTAAAATAAAGTATTTCAATTTAGTACATGCCTGGCCCTCTGTCAGATAGCACAGTGAGTATGTTTGTCCCTGTTCTCTTATACCGTAGCCACCTTTGTACATATCCGTCGTGTAGCACCAAACAAGCGCTCATACCTGTAGAAGCTCCCTCTACCTGGCTTCCCTTATAAACAGACCACTTCCACTTCTTGGTTGACAGTGTAGTTCCTTGTAGAGCACAGCTAAGATACCTGTGAGATATGCTAATAGCTGGATTAGCTACACTCGTGAGCAATGAGCAGTAATAATCTCAAAAGTATGATGTGACAGCAATGCTACCCATCTGCTGGTTCAGCTGACATTGCTGGAGCTACTGCTTAGAAACCTAGTGTGTGGGTTCTAGTCCTGTTGGGTATGACACCAATACACCATTCCAGACATTAGGTCGGTGCCTTAGGCTCGGGGGGCGCCACATTTTCAGGGGGGCTGAGGCGCGGCGCTTAGAGGCCCGTGCTCTTCCCCAAAGCATTTAAATTAAAAGCATGGGGAGCGCGCGACGCCTTTGTAAGTCACTTACCAGGTCTCTGGCGGCTTCAGGTGACGCGTCGTCACATGACTTCATGGCGTCAGAAGATGCCAGAGGACAGGTAAGGGGGGAGAGCAGGCAGGGGGCGAAGACGGAAGAGTTTGCACACCCCTGCCTTAGGCATATCAACTCTATTTAGCTGGTATGGAAATACTTTTAGAAAGTGTAGGAAGGGACTCATTTAATACACTTTGCATAGCCATTCGCATATCTCTCAGATGAGCCCCTTCTCTCTCCTTTTTAAGGCTGATCCACAGACCAAAAGAACCAGCGAATCCAAACCCGCAAAAAAAAAAAATCGCCCATCTGTAATGAATACATTGCGCAGGTAACTAATGTTCCCTTTATGCAGAATAATGTCTACCTACACTGGCGACACACTTTATTCGAGCTCGGCTAGTCCCACGAATTCGGGTATACCCGGGTGTATTGAGGTTTGTGACTGTTTTCTGCCCGAGTGCATTGGGTTATTTTCCAGGCAGGGATTGAAGCATTTTATTCCTGCTGGCTGCAATACTGCACAGTATATATATATATATATACTGCATTACAATTCATGAATTTATGCCATCTGGTAGACACGCGAAGCATTGCAGCCTATTAAATCCTAATCATTATCATTTAACAGATCAGCCACCCGTCAGCCAGGCATGAACCCAGGCTGGGAAGGCAAACGCAACGGGGCTTGTCAGAGGTGAGGAGCGGCGCATTCCAGGTATCTGCCAGGTACATACTGGGTATTTGCTCGAATAAAGTGTGTCGGTGCAGTAATAATAGCATGTATTGATTAAAATAATCCATGCGGCTACATATCATTTTCTGTACTTAGTTAGAATCCAGAGGCTCAGCAGCTGGAGTTATGCTTTCCAAACTAATCGTCTGTATCCCCAAACAAAATATTTCTTCTAAGGATAGCTACAATGAAAACATCATTTATCTGTGCAGGGAGATATCTTTCCAAAAACAGTTTGCTCCAGTCAAGATGCTATTTACATACACCAGAGCTTACATAAACACATGACGTATTCTGAATTTGCTTCATTATTTCCGTTCTATAATCACTTATTTGTTAAGGGGGGGAAGCTTTTTTTCTCTAAAGCTGTAACAATTTACACAGAAGATCTGAGCACAAGAAACTATCTCCAAATGCTTAGATAAGCACCAACTGTTAAGGCAGATCGCCTCCCTACTGATGCTTGGGAAAATCAACAGGGGGTCGCCATGTGATGTTAGGGTGAATGTCAACATGACACTATAAACACCCCTAGTTCCATTACAAAGCCATACAGGGAAAAATGCCATTCTAATCTTGTGGTAACAGCATTATTACATTGTATTGTATGTCTTTATTTATATAGCGCCAAAAGTGTACTCAGCGCTTCACAAAGAATACAGTACAGGGAATTATAATACTACAGTAAGTGCAGCAAAATCATACAATAGGAAAGGAAATCCCTGCCCCGAAGAGCTTACAATCTAAGATGTTTGATGGGAGACTTAAGAGACAGCAGGTGAGGGAATAAGTGCTGTGTATGGCAGTGGTTGGCTACAATGGGTGGTAGGAGTGGCCGAGTGTGGGATAGTAACCATGAGTGCAGAACATGGGGATTGTGCAGTGTGGTTGTGTCAGTGTAGCAGTAACCGCACTGTCTATAGGAGTAGAGGCTTCTACATCTACTTGAGATGATTGTCTTAATCACCGAGAGACAGGTGTTCTTTCCAATATTGATATTTTATGAAGATGCCACGGTGTCTGTGAAACCTGCACAGGTAACAATGTGTAGGACAAGCTTACAGCTTCATAGGGCTGGCATTTAACTTTTGGCAGATGGCATTACTTGGCACTTTAAACTTTCACACACTGGACAGTACAACAGTTGTTTGATGTGAAGGAAAGAGGACATTTGCTGTACTAATTTATTAGAACTGAAATCTGCAGTGGCCACACTTTACAAAAAGTTGTCTCACAGCAAAACATTCTTCTTTTTTGTTTAAATTTATTGTAGAAATCTAGACGCACGTTTTTTGGGGGCGGGGGTGCACCCCTTTCTCTGGTGAAATATTTATAACAGACAAGTGAACACATAAATAAACCTTTTATACCCTCAGTACCACTGCTTTGCCTGTTTGATTTCCACACCATGTGTTAGCTGACGTCATTAAGTAATTCTAACTCAGCTGTTCTGAGTTTTACATCAGCTTAGATTCACCGAGTATCTTGACGCTTAAGAGTTACAGAAATAACTGTTAGAACAAAGTCTTTAAATATGATATCATTTAAATACATTAAAATCTTGATATTATTTTACAATGTTAGTTATTTTTTTCTTCTTTGCTCACATCTATATAATCTTACTACACATTTATGGCATCAAAATAGACTACAGCAAGTGGTGAGGGATATGCTACCCTACTATCCATTGGAATCATCTGTAAAAACAAGTGCATAAAAAAAAGCTCTTCAATGCTTTTATCTCTGTTATATTGTTGCTGTCTTGGCAACATATAGTTCACAAAAATGTATTATCTTAAAACATACACGATTAGATCTCAGGAATATCGGAAGCCAATTAAACATAAAGTTCCATTCATACAAAATGAGATTTATCAATATTAAGAGATTTTTTGGAAGGTCTCTTCCAAAAATGTCATAAAGAACACTGAATGTGGAATGGAATTGGTGTTCAAAGAATTCGACTGCCAAATGTTCATTAGCACTTGTGTGCCGGCGACAGCCACGGAACACTCACAAGGTCAAGAGGTTATTTGCATGTCTTCTGATCTAGCCCCACAGCCATCCCTGACCACATTAAGGTTCCTGGGTTACTGACATTTACTAGGCAGCTTCTCCCAAATGCAGCAGGTGACATGTTGCACTTTGGATTCAGTTTTCAGTGTTTCGGAAAGAAGAAGAGAGAAAAGAAAATCTGCTTGAAGTGTAAAAGCATCTGTTACAAATAGGTTGTAAACCTTCACAGCGTCATCTTAAGTGACCTTAGCCCGAGATAACAGGAATAACAGAAATGTGTTTCCTTTCCACTGAGATGCCTCGGGCTGAAGGAAACTTTTAGTAGGGTCGTGTTGGGAAGAGGCACAAAGAATATATTTCCTGATAGAAGGTTTTGGACCTTGTCCAAGAATTGCCGGGCACCAAAATACAATATTAGTACGGGCTCCATTGAACATACCCTGTTCACTTATGTAAGTACAGGCAGTCCTCAGTAATCCAACGGAATCCGTTCTGGAAGTAGCGCTGGATAGTGAAACGGCTGTAAAGTGAGTCCCGTGTTAATCAGTGGCGGTGAGCGTTGGATAACGCATTCCGGCGTCGAAAAACAGCCCTTAGGGTTGCATTGTAAAGCGTTGGATACGCCATTCGTTGTAAAGTGAAACGTTGGATAGCGAGGACTATCTGTATGTATTTGTAACCATGTATTATTTGTCATCTTAACTCTGTGACCAGGACATACCTGAAAACGAGAGGTAACTCTCAATGTATTACTTCCTGGTAACACATTTTTATAAATAAATAAATAATTAGAACTGAATGTAGAAATTTTAATAAAGCAGATCTGCATTCATCTGATTTACATGCCAACCCTAATGTGTTTAATACCCACCGGAAGACTGTACGTCTTTACTACACTGGCTGAAAGGG
The DNA here is from genome assembly GCA_036426205.1 of Ascaphus truei. Classification (NCBI taxonomy): domain Eukaryota; kingdom Metazoa; phylum Chordata; class Amphibia; order Anura; family Ascaphidae; genus Ascaphus; species Ascaphus truei. The sequence goes on from CM071587.1 coordinate 7,418,866, forward strand.
GTATAACTCAGGGCATGGCTGCTCAAGTCCAGTCCTCAAGACCCCCCCCCCCCCCCCCACAGGTCAGGGTTTTAGGATATCCCTGCTTGAGCACAGGTGGCTCAATCAGTGGCTCAGTTGAAGAGCCTGTTTCAGTACAGGTGGCTCAGACTGAGCCACTTGTGTTGAAGCAGGGATTTCCTGAAAACCTGAACTGGCGAGGGTCTTGAGGACTCGAGTTGAGAATCCCTAACTTAGGCCGCGCATATAGTGCCCGCGACGGCGACACGTGACCCCTAGCGAAAGTTGTATTTCGCTTTGCGGTGGCGTCGTGGGCGACCAGGCCATTGATTGGTTCAGGGGCTGTCACATGAGTCGACAGCCCCTGAAAAATCAAATATTCCCGGCTGCAAAAAATTGCGTCGCCACGTCGCCCTTACTATAAGCGCTCGTGGCAGCGATAATGCATGTTTTCAGGCAACGTCGCGTCGCCGGCACTATAAGCGCGGCCTTGGGGGGTAATTATATAAACCCCAAAGAGCCCGTTCATAAAAAAAACTAAAATATTGACACCGCTATGTTGGTGAATATGATATTTCAGCCCCTATCTGCTTTGCTGTGACACAGCAATAAGAAATGATGTCACAAATTAAAACCGTCACTCTTTCCTTCTTAAGGTCATCATTGTAACTATAGAAAGAATTTTTTTTTAAATATGCACTCACCAAATGTGAGATTTTAAGATGTAATGCAGAGAAAGATCTCACCAGTGCCTGGTTGATGCTCAGATCCTGTGCCCTGATCCTGTGCCCCTACCGCTAGGCACCAAATCAGTACATCAGTAAGGAAAATGGATCAGCACTCAACAATACATCAAGTACAAAAACAAATAATCCTGTAACCAAAGCCAATGTTAAAGCAGCCAAGTAGCTGCTACTTAATGAGTGACCCTCGCGGGGTGTGCGAAAAAAACAATAACTCAGCAGAGTCCCATAGGATGTTAACAGTTTGGCCACATATACTTACAAAGTGCAACGTTTCTGGGCCCGTGGCCCTTTCCTCACCAAAAATATGTGCCTCTCTCTGGTTAATAAAATAAGTCAGACTGTATATTTACTTCACATCACACTGTATAATATCAGAAATAGATGTGGCCTTCACAGGGATGAACAACAGGCACTTTTTAATTCAGTAACGCAAGTTGTTCCCCCACTACCTTGGCCTTACTCGTTCTACTTCCCCACAATCTCATTTACTTCTCCCCCCCAAATCCAACTCAAACAGATAACAAGCGGCTCCTAGAAACACACCAACTTTCCTCTCCTCCTGTACTTTGTGTCCACTCTCCCTTCCTTATAGATTGTAATCTCCTTGGGTCAGAGCCTAACTTACCTACTGTATCAGTGTATGTTAATGTTGATACTTTATTATCATCTTCCTACCCCCATTGTACTGCGTTGTGGAAAATGTTGGCGCGTTATAAATAATTGCCAATATTAATAATATTCGAACGATTCCAGGGCGCAGAAAACACAGAATTGTATAGGACATCTGCAGTTCATATGAGTAGCTCATAATTTACACCTGATACATAAAGCTTGGCCCCCTGCAGACGCACTTACCAGAACGCCCTCCTACTGTCTCTATACGTTCTTCCTACCTACCAATTAGATTGTGAGCTCTTCGGGGCAGGGACTCCTTTTCCTAAGTGTAACTTTTGTGCCTGAAGCACTTATTCCCATTATGTGTTATTTGTATTATTTGTTATTTATATGATTGTCACGTGTATTACTGCTGTGAAGCGCTGTGTACATTAATGGCGCTGTATAAATAAAGACATACACACATTACAAATGAGAAAGTACTGCATGTATCCGATGCTCCCCGGCACTTATTCACAGTGGGATGTTAGAAGCTTAGCCCATTTTGTAAACGCTGCTCTCCTCACCTCTACAAGTAACCAAGGTCTGCTTCACTTCTTCAGATGGCAGCCATGTGCTCCCTGTACTAGCTGCACCTGAATACACACTGCCTGTCCATCTGTCTTCCCTGCTGTCAGGTTGATCATTGCTGTTCTAAGCTGAGCAGAGTTATACAGCAGCAGGGTGCCCAGCACAAGAGAACTCCTCCCGGGACCAGGCAGACATTATCTCTGACACATACAGGGGATACATACACTATACTATTGTTTCTGAGGATTAGCCTTTCATTATCTACACATGTGAAAAATATCTGAGAATAACTGTGATAGAAAAACAACGAATATGGTAAAAACCGTAAAGTGGATATTACAATGAGAAAGTTGAAAATACCACCAGCTGCAGACTTCCTTGTAATACCCTAAAAATGTATAAGCTATTCGTCGTCAAGACATCTTCCCCATAAATAAACCGCTGGCTTGAAACATGCAGCTGCTTCACATTTGGTATCCATTCATTAGCCTGCCGGCCTCGGTGGTGATCATTAAACGACATGCTTTGAGCCGTACTTAACCGTGCGCGAGGGGTGGAGGTTTTACAAACTGGACTTCTGCTTTGCATCTGACAATCATCAATTCACATATCAATCCCCATGTAAATGATGCCATGCGCGTGTACGCGGTAAATCTCAGTCGCTATTTTGACTCTACTAGGTTCAAACTCCGAAAAACGATCGGGGACACTGCGTAACCTCTCGCAAGTCATCGGAGACGCTCCGATTGTTTTTTCTTTCACAGTTAAATCAAGGACCAAAGGGATGATATTGCATAATTAATGACCAAGCGTGTCTTTCATGTCCCCGGGAGCACTGATGCCCTTGACTGGCACGCTCAGAACGGACGGAAGGTTCAAACATGCACAATGCTGAGAACGCCAGTGCCAACCCCAGCAAGGACGTGCGACAGTAAAAACCCGCGCGCCCTCAAGTGATCCTGCCCACAAAATAAAACAACTAAATATGGTGCAAATCACCCTCTGGCCAGAAAGCAAAGAAAGTGTGAACGTGCTTGTTATGTTAGTGAAATGCTAAGTGCAGAGTCACCGAGCTGACGTGTTGTCACAGGTGTCTCTCTGCCAGATGGACTGATTGCTTATAGATGAAAAACAAAAAGCTCTATGTCTCAAAGATTCCCTGGTGCAAAAGCAAAGCAGCATCACCGGCTCTGTCATGGAATAAAAATCCTATTCAAACATAGTTTGATGGCTGATAAGAACCACTGGGCCCATTTTGCTCTCTGCTGTAAAACCTCAAATCCTATTTGATCCTTTAGCTTCCTTTTGGTATTTCGGATGTAGCCTCATGTCTATCCCGTGCAGGTTTGAATTCCCTCACTGTATTGCCCCCCTACCACCTCTGCTGGGACGCTATTCCTGAAATACCACAAATAAACCAACAGATCTCTCTCTCGGCACACCACTAAAAATGGCATCCTGCCTCCGTACAAACCACAAAGTACTGGAATACAGGGAGAGAGAGCAGGCACAGCAGGACTAAAGAAAATAGTTTATTACAAAACTATCTTTGATCTGTAATAAACTATTTAAAACATTTATAGTCCTGGTGTGCCTGTGTCTGTATGTCTATCTATCCATCTGTGTATCTATCTATCCATCTGTGTATCTATCTATCCATCTGTGTATATATCTATCCATCTATGTATATATCTATCCATCTATCTATCTGTGTCTATCCATCCGTCTATCACATATCTATCTATCCATCTATCTATCCGTGTATATATCTATCCATCTATCCCTATCCATCTGTCTATCTATCTAGTATCTGTGTATCTATCTATCTCTATATCAGTCCAGAAAACAAGGCACTCACATATGGGTATATAAAGGTGGTATATAAGATGCGAACCACTCAGGTGTCAAGAACACAGGACAGGCACTCCAAGATCCAGAGGTGAAATGTATTCCTCAAGAGCCCTTGATAAAGGCTCTCCGTTGGGAGCCAAAACACACACACACACACACAAATAATAGTACCCAGTATCAACATTTGGGCTTGAGACTTTCACGAGAAGGGCTCCGCATTGAGCTGAAATGTTTATACTTTATTGATAAACTTTTTTCTTTTTCTCTGAGGAGCTGAGGTGCCTGTTGTTACTTACTGTTAGCCTAACTATTTTGCAGTTTGCACCCAGACATGTCACCTTATTTTTGGAGGAGTGCCGCTATACATATAACCCCCCCATACACACACACACACACACACACACACACACACGTTTTGCATATAATAAACTGATACATAGCTCCAAATGCCTTTCTAAGTTATTTTACCATAACCGAGTTAATCTTTCATAAACAAATGACATACATACACACAAAATCCAAAACAAAAAATATATAGAGGGAAAATTCTAAGCCTTTTTTTTTGCCTTTTTAAGTTGATCATTTCTACAGCAAAACGTAATGTTAAAAATAAAATAAAATGCCGTATTGTGAGCATCCCCAGCTACGACTAATCCCCTTCTTCAGGGACTGTGTATTAAGCTCCCCAAAAAGAGCAACATCTGCACCCACCGCACAACAAGACATATTTCTTTTGCTTATGCTATTGGGCAAATGAGAGTGAAAGACACTTGTTAGTTACAAGTTATACATCGAGCATTGGCCCTTTTCAAGATGCAGGGAAGCACACCCCTCATCTCACACATTACGTAGCAGGCGAAAAATATTTTGGTGCTTTCGGGACCCAGAATAAATATTCCTTTCCGTGAGTCAATCTTACATTTAAAAAAAAAAGGCATGAGCACGTATTATAACACATTACCGGCTTCCTTTATTAAAATGGAATAGTACACTTGTATGTATATTTTTATTGGTATAGTGCCAGCCATGTACATAGCACTTGACATAGTACACATAACAGGAATAAGGAATAAGCGCTTCTAATAATAATTGTTTGGTCTTGTACATAACCTTTTTGCAGAAAAACATAGAAAGCGCTCCCCGTGATAATGTGAATAGTGATATTTAAAGTGTCAGTTAGTTAGATAAATATCATAAAAAGAGTGACTTGTAAGTATAAAAAAAAACATCAGTCATTTTTTTTTTTTTAAACAAATGCAGCTTCAACCTCTAAGCCAACGATCATACCAGCTCCGGCTGGGCGTGCGTGCGATCTGGTGACGTCACCGCTGCGATCCAACATGTCAGGAGTCAGCCGAAGGAGGCAGGGAGGCGTGGCCGCGAGCAGTTCGCCCTCATTGGCTGGACCGCTCATGTGACGCGGCTGACGCCTGCCGAGAACAAATTCTCGTCTGTTCTCCTGTCTGCCGCCCTGCAGTTCCAGGCGGCGCGCGCGACGCACTGGGTATGTGCACTTTCATTTTATTATTGCTATTTGTTTTTGAGCTGCGAGGTGGCGCCCGCTGGCCACTTTTGTTATAATCACGGCCTAAGGCTACGGCCCCAGACACTGTGTGCATGCGTGCGTCGGAGCACCTGGTGGCGCATGCACCAGTTTAAGCCGCGATCTGCAGTCCTGTGGTCGCGATGGGACACACGTCCAGATAAGAGCAGGGGGAGCAAAGACAAGATTTTTGGCAGGGGCGTGGGATCACGAACTGGTTCACCCTCATTGGCTGAACCACCGCCGTGACGTAGCCAGCGCTCGGTCGCCGCGCCAAAAGACACATTTGTCTTTTGGCAAAGGTTGTCACGCATCGCGCTTTCTGCAGGCTGTGACTGGGGCCAGCCCTATAGAGAACCGTATCTTGTTCTCGCCACGCACGCACCCACAAGCAGTGGGGACGAGGCCTTAAGATTGTGTTTCAGTCTTGGGATGATAGGAAAGCTGATTCGACTCCTGAGGAAGCCTGAATCAGGCGAAATGCGTTGACTCCAAGTGAGAGGTGCAGTGCCTGCTGTGAGATGTTGTGTGGGGAGGACGGTAGAGATCGAGGCTCTGAAAGTGATGTCAGACGCCCAGAGAGACGTGAATTCTTGGCGTGTGCTCTGGATCGGAGCTCCAGCTGTGCGTGCGTTGTGCACTACATGTGTGTTGTTATCTTGACAAATGTGAGTGGGACTGCCCCAGGATTACCTGTGTGTTATAATATACTTATTTTGTACGATCTGTATTATGCTTGGTTTCTCTTTCTGAGCGAGCGGTGGAACCCACGTTGCCGGGAGGACCAAAAGAAAGAAAACTTAACGATAGAAACACCGTTTAATTACTGTATGAGAGTTCATGGACAGACATTTTCTTCACTAAATGTCATAATATCACTAATATTCACCATTGGTGTATTTATTACATATTATATTTTTCACTTTTGCGCTCCGACAACCCCATTTGTTCCTACATAGAATTCCCTGCCCCGTGGAGCTTACAATCTAGGCTTTTGGTGCCTACACTTTGAACCAGGCTCCCCTGCTTCACAATTAGCGTCGTGGTTTTCAGAGCCAGCGCCTTTTCTCACTGAGTCGCTCCTTCCGCCGTTAAAGTAAACATTAGGAAAAGAAGTCCCTGCGCCCAAGAGCTTACAGTCTAAGGCACTTGACACTGTCGGTATGATTGCAACTTCCCCGCTGATGGTTTGGAAGCCTTACATAATCTAGAGCTGTATATTTATATGCTACACTGCCAGATAAAACAGCATCACAAATGATGTGAAATCGTTTATTTCATCTCTTTGATGGAGACGGTAAACCTGAGGATTGCACAATGCTGCTCTCCATTCATCTGGCATATCCGGATAAGAGATATTTCTGCTGCAGTAAATCTTGTCCCCCCCCAAAAAAATGTTTTCGCTTGGAAGTCAGATCCTTCCGTGTTTCTCTAGGCCTGTAGGTTAAGTTGTTTGGAGAAATAACAAGTGAAATGCTCTAAAGAATTCACACCTGCAGCTCCGATACACAGCCCTCCCAGCGGGTGGGGAACCGTTTGTGCCACTGAAACAAAACAGCTCCCCCCCCCCTATCAGAGGAGGGGCCTGGGTGTGACTGCAGAAATAAAGCTGTCAAGGAGCATGGGAGAAGGGGGACAAAAGGAAGCCGGGCTGCTGGGCATGGCCATAAAAACACATCTAAACATTTGTTTTCTTAGGGCAGATAGACTCGCACACACATTATCTGTAAAGTTACTAACAGCAACATAGACGCCATCAGAAGAGAGAATTATTACAAGACGCTTCCCTACAAATTCAAGTTACATAGTAGTTACAGTTACATAGTAGATGAGGTTGAAAAAAGTCATATGTCCATCAAGTTCAGCATATCCTAAATGTAATAATAATAATAATTTTATTTCATAAAGTGCTTTTCTCCCAATGGGACTCAGTATTTCGGTTACAGTATCGCGCGGTACGCAGCTCTGTACATAGGATTTTTTTTTACAGACAGTCCCTGCCCCGTGGAGCTTACAATCTATGTTTTTGGTGCCTGAGGCACAGGGAGATAAAGTGACTTGCCCAAGGTCACAAGGAGCCGAGGTTCCCCTGCTTCAACCTCCATGTCACTGCTCACAGAATCAGTGTCTTTACTCACAGAGCTGCTCCTTCTGTCCAAATTTAGAGTTGTAATAGCAAGTTTTACCATTATACTCCAGGCAAATAGGAAATACGTTATACTTATATGTAGGGTGACATTGATCAGCACGACTTAACTTCAATTTAACTATAGAAAGGAAAGGTAGACAGGGATATACCAAATAAGTAAACACGGGAAGGATGTTGATCCAGGGAGTAATCTGATTTGCCAATTCTTGGAGCCAGGAAGGAATTTATTTTCCCCCTTATGAGATATCATTAGATAATGTCACTGGGGTTTTGTGTTTGGCTTCCTCTGGATCAATATACTGTAAGTACGGATATAGGATAAAGTATCTGTCGTCTAAATTTTGCATAAGTGGATCTTGATGGGTGTATATCTTTTTTCAACCTCATCCACTATGTAATAATGTGTATGCATGTTGTGTGAGATACGTTTTTATGCATCAACACGTACATATTTGTGGGAATAATCGGTACTTCTAGGAATACACAGTAGCACTAGTCCAAAAAAGTACTGTCTGTTTGTTTTTTTTAAATAAAGTTAAAGTATTCTTTTGGGCCCAATCCTTGGTAGGTCATAGCCACGGCCACCATCACACCTATGGCAGAAAGGATTGCATGACAATACAACTTGGGAGGAGGCGCGCGGGTGAAGAAAGGAGAAGAGTGTAATAAGTAGGAGGCTGTTGAGGAATTGGAAATGTTTCTGAGTAAAGAAACGCAGCGTAAGCGCATAACAGAGCCTATTTACAATGGTATTCAAATAATTTGGAATAGGATGTACCGACCCTATTGCACCATTACCAAAAGTATCTAATTTACCAAGTATCATATGAATTATATGTAACCTGTGATTGTAACTACCTCACTGGAACGCTGCGTCTAAATGAAATCCCCCGAATAAAAAAAGAATTTATATAAAAAAAATAATAATAATAATCTCACCAGTTCCTCTTCATCCGTGGCTCTTCCTATTAAACAAACCCTTAAAAAGATACAGACAAACATACCCAAAGATTGATCACTCACATAAACCACAGCCACAAGATGTGTTACTGGTTTCAGTCACTGAGATAGAAGACAGAATATGGCACATATTCTCCATGGAGAAGCGTAAAGTTTCATCAACGACTCCTGTTCCAAAATTCTGCAAACCTGGGACCCATAGATCTGCTATGTGAATGAACCAGGACAACATCTGCCCCCCTGCTGTCTCTGTACATTCTACCTACTTACCACTTAGATTGCAAGCTCTTTGAGGTAGAGACTCCTCTTCCTACTGTTACTTTTATGTGTGAAGCGCTTATTCCCATGATGTTATAGTATGATGTCCCGTGTATTACTGCTGTGACGCGCTACGTACATGGGATGGTTCGATATAAAGATATACATACATGCAATGACATCCTAATTCATGCATGCTTTGCCTTCCCCCCCCCCCCCTTTTTTTATCTCTTCTGTACCCTACCCCCAATGAGAAATCTTTAATAAAGATGAAGGAATAATAATTAAAAAAAATACATCTAAATCGCCGATCTCTTATGCGTTGCGCTGCCACCTGGCCTGACTTGTACTACAAAATGTTAGCTGATTAATTGCCCTATATCAAAGTAACATTTGATCATAGAAAAGCTTAGAGTTTTTTTTTGCCACTCGGGAAACACATATACAGAAGCAGTCCTCTTCAAAATACGGGGCATCATTTATATGAAATAATATTTGACCCATTTCTGGAAAAAGTTAATATAACAAGTTCTGACATAACTTTATGAGTTAAAACGATCTTTCGTTGGCACATCACATAGCCATTTATAACTCACCAAATATTTAAAAAACAAAAAACTTAAAATAAAGCTATTTATAGCTGTATGAAGAACCACAGCATTAGGGGTAAGTACGAGGTATTTAATGAAGCATCCAATATTTCGTCTCACGTAAATAATCCAAATAATACTTGATTTATAATGTAACAACCAACCCAAACGGGCACAAATACAGCTCAACCCCCTTATAACGCTGTGCTTGGGGTCCAAAGAATCACGTCGCTCTATAAGCGGATTGCGTTAGAAATAATGTACAATTGTATGCATTGGACAATAAAGTATTTAAGACACCAATAACCGTGTTGTAAAGTATTCATAAATAGGAAAATTGGGAGCCACGCTTGCATCGCGTTATAAGCGGATCCGCGTTGTAACGGATCGCGTGATAACGGGGGTTGAGCTGTACTTTGATTGGTGTATATTTGACAGAAGGTACAGTATAAATGGAGGTGTATATACACTTAAATATTGCTGCAATTACCCAACGTGAAGCTGAATTTGTATTTGTACAAGGCTAGCATTATCCGCTCTCTCTTCTGCGCTAGGTCTCTGGACACCCATTGCAGCAGAACTGTCTACACACTGCAGTGTTTTGGGATTATTTGTAGAGTAATGGCAGACAAATGGAGAAGGAAAATTGGCCCCCCGAGTCCTTCCCCACTAGAAAACCTATTTCCGTTTTGTATAGAAGACAAACCTTAACCCTCCCCTGATGTAGGCCAGGCATGTGCACTAGCTGGAGGAAGAAATAGACAAAAATACCTTTAAAACACTGAATAAAACATTACTCCTGTAAATATTTTGTTTTTAAAAAAAAAATGTACATTATCTACGACATATGTGATAGAGCCGGAAGAGATTAAATATACTGCAGACCGGTATATTATTTTACATGGACACAAGTTTCATTTCCACGGTACCACAATGCAGCATACTGTATGTTGGCGCTTTACAAATAAATGATAATAAAACCCGAGGCAGAGGGGAGATAAAGAGATTGCACAGTTATTAAAACAAGACTTGGTTAACAAAAACAGTCATGTGATATATTTTTCGAGGAGCACATGATAAATCGAGACTAGTTTATGTAAACTAGTTTAATCCTGTGGAGTTACGATTCTATCCAAGCGGACATGAAAATGTGATTGTGCAGAGGCGGGGTCCAGACCGGAGAAACCACTTCTCCGGGAAGGCAGCTTCAGACACGTATCGTATCTTCATTTACCGATTTCACATGTACTCGTACACACCCCATGGGTTTGGGGATTAACCCATGACCACACATCTGCAGTGCCGTAAGATAGCGACCATATACGTTTTCGTTCACATGACAAAAAAAAAAAAAAAAAAGAGTGGGATGAAGAACTGCTTCATTTAAAACAGTTTCCTCTGCTGACTTTGATGCCAGGAAGCAGGGAAATTACAAAAAAAAAAAAAGTGAATAACAGGAGAAAAGGGAGTTAAGCAAATATTTTTGCTAAACGGGAGCAGATGATAGAGGACGCCTCTGAGTAATATTTAATCTCCTAGGAAGTCAGAGATAAAAATTAACAAGTGCTTTACGAAGCTGTGTGAATTCTTTCAAACGTCCACACATTTGATGGGTGCAGAATATACATTGCCGAGGATAAATTATAGTTATCCTATCTACATATCTATATATCAAATAAAAAGATCACTTGTGAGCACATTCACGTGTCTTAGACAGGTCTGCAACCTTGCCTTTCACCATTATCACCTAGCATACTGTGCTTCCACTGCAGCAAGGGATTCTGGGAAATGACATGCAAATGAGCACACCGTGTCACCTATTGCCTAAAATCCATTTTTACATGGAACCATTAAAAGCCTTTTTCACCACCATAACTTAAAATGTGATTGTGTGCTCATTTGCATGCCACTTCCCAGAATCCCTTGCTGCAGTGGAAGTGCTGTGTGCTGGGTGATAATGGTGAAGGGCGGGGTTGCAGACCTGCCTAAGGCATGCAAATGAGCACACAGTAATATTTCCATTTGCTTCGGATAAGCGATTCCCGCGTCGGATAAGGCATTTGACGGAAAGCGGCCCGTTGGATACCCAGGACCACATGTACAGTAAAGGGCTGAATATGGGCGATGGTCCATGCTAAGGTGAGCTAAGTGACAGAAAAGTAGGAGGGGGGGGGGGGGGGGGGATTGTGTTTTTTTACTCAGATAAGAAGGAGAATGTTAAGTGCCAGGAAATAATTATGAATACGCCGGAATGAACTTACTGGAGCAGGAGAGCTGAAAAACCAGGACTGGAGCAGCTACACTTCCCACACAACAAATGAGGCATTAGCCTTTCAATAATCCAAGGATTCATTATACACAAAATTAATTATGGGGAGTAAAAAAAGTGACAAAAACCTTCCACCATACAGCAAATAAAAATCCCCACCCTGCCTTTCCCCATTATCTCTTGGCATACAATGCTTCCCCTGCAGCCAGGGATTCTGGGTAATGACATGCCAATGAGCACACAGTGTCAGCTTTTACTACTTGTCCATTTTAACATGGACCGGTCCCCCTGAAACATGGACTAATTAAAAAAGTTACGGCTGGCGGCCCAGCACACATGTGTTAAGGATGGGTGGCCCCAAAGTCTCACAAGGTCAGTAAGTGGGCCAGTCAGTGCAAGGTAGGAAGACCCGAGCATGTGAGGGAGAGACAGCAGTGCTGGAGTCCCGGGGAGAGAAGCAGTAACAGGATGTTGATATATTACATCACTATATTTCATTTCCAACTCTTCAACTGCCTTACATCCATGTCAGTGATATTAACAAGCTCATTTTTGCATAGTTTAAAAAAAATAATGCATAAACACAGTTATACAGAAAATAAAACGATTGGGATGTTCACGATTAGTTGAGTGCAGGGAATGCAGAGTGGCTCCTCGGGTGGCTGCAATGACACCTCCCTTATTTACTTCTGTTTTTGTGAAGATGCTCACAAATAACCCTATTGAAACAGTACTCCCAGCACCTTGTCCCGATGTGGTTTACACCCCGAAAAGTTAGCACGGTAAATTAAAAAAAAAAAAAAAAGTAAACTTTTTTTTAAACAAGACTGGCGAGACGCAGTTTTTTCACTTGTGTTCCCTAAGCCTCGCACACACCAGGGACCAGCTAAACCTGCGGCAACACAAACTCTAAAGCTGAGATTATAGTGCTCGCAACTGCGCAGACGTGTGCGTGCGCACGGCGAGAACATCATACCTCTTCCCTATGATGCCGTCCATAGTGTGCGCGACCGCGCTAGCGATGCAGAACGCTCGCGCGGCAGATTTTTGAAAAGACAGTTTTTTTTTGTCTTTTTTTGCGCTGCAGCCGCGTCACGTCAGCGGTCCAGCCAATGAGGGTGAATCAGCCTTGTGACGCGTCCGCACCGCCGTCGCCTCAGACGCCATGCGCTCCGACGTGGCCCTACTACAATCTCAGCCCAAGGCTAATGTGGTCGCTTCTATAAAGCTACCTCCAATTTAACCCCATGGTTGCCAGTGGGGACAGCAACTTGGCTAGAAAACAGCATACCAAAGGGGAATGCACCTATATCTACTCAACCTATAACCAAGCAGGTTGACCAGGCTGTGTTTCATCTCTTTATAGAAGTGTTGTGTCTTCTATTCACACAAGTAGAGGCAGAAATCTGCAGACGACTAGAACGTGTATTTAAAAGCAGAAGGCAGGGAAAGCCCAGAAGTGCCATTTGCTGTTAAGTGTCTGCTTGCAGCCAGTAGCCCCTCCCATGGATTATATATAGAGATCCCTAAAGAGCCACCAGAGCATAAAGTAACTCCCACTTTCTTGCAGAAGGGGAGAAGCTACAGGAACAGCTGTGAAGACATCAGCAGAGTTAAATGCAGAAGCGCAGGCTCTGAGATCCATCAGGCCTCTTTCTGATCTGTAGCACTGAGGAACTGCAATCATTGGAGACGGTAATTAGAGATATTACATCTCGAAAGTAGATACCGCCGCAGAAAATTAATAACATAGTTGTAACCGCCTAGCTGATTGACAGCAGACGCCACTTGGATTATCACAAGAGATGGCTTTCGCCATGTTACGACCCATGACGGCACATGTGATTTATCCGGACGTCAGCATGTTATCGGAGGATGAGGAGAATCACAGTGGGAGCGACGCTTCGGACCAATCGTTCGGCTGCTACGAAAGTTCGGCCAAGAGGCGGAAGGTGCCCAGGAAAGCTGGGCAGGTGGTGGTGGTGAAGCAGAGACAAGCAGCCAATGCCAGGGAGAGAGACCGTACCCAAAGCGTCAACACGGCGTTCACTGCCCTGCGCACTCTTATACCCACGGAACCGGTGGACAGGAAGCTCTCCAAGATAGAAACGCTGCGCTTGGCATCCAGCTACATCTCCCACCTGGCCAACGTCCTGCTGCTGGGGGAAGGGTGTGAGGATGGGCAGCCCTGTTTCAGTACAGTATACCGACCAAAAGAAGAAACAGATGGCAAGCTGCCACGCAGCATCTGCACCTTCTGCCTTAGCAACCAGAGGAAGGGGGTAAGTCTTCCGTACGTGCATTAGCCGTAAATGGCGTGCCAGGGTAACACGTGCTGCCTACCATCTATCTTATCTCTTTTAGGGCGTATATGATAACATCGGGATTATGTGTTCAAGAGTCTGACATTAGAAGTGGTTTCCAACTTTTTTTTGCTTAAGGAACCATATGTGAAATTCTGTGGAACCCCCAATCCTCTCTAATAGCGCGTCTGAGATCAGATACATTGTAAGGAACCCCAACCCTCTCTAATAGCATATGAATACCACTGTGGATAATACTGGACACATGATTAAAAAAAGCTTGGCCCCCTGCAGACGCACTTACCAGAATTCCCTCCTACTGTCACTGTACGTTCTCCCTACCTACCAATTAGACTGTAAGCTCCTCGGAGCAGGGACTTCTCTTCCTTAATGTTACTTCTATGTCTGAAGCACTTATTCTCATGACCTGTTATTTATATTTGTTATTTATATGATTACCATGTGTATTACTACTGTGAAGCGCCATGTACATTAAATGGTGCTATATAAATAAAGACATACAATACAATAGCGCATCTGAGATCAGATGCATTGTAAATTGTTCTGTATTTGGTACAATTTTCTAATGACCTGAAAATTGCAGGGAGCCCCAGTTGAAGAACACTGCATTAGATGGTAGCAAAGTAATTAAACTGTAAGCATATGTGTTACAGATGTGTTGTCTCAGTAGCTCTGCAGACGTTGTTTGCTTAAACTTTTGAAGTGTTCACTTATTTACCCCGGTACAGTATGAACAAAAGGAACTGTTCATTGTACGTCCAAACTCAGCAATCCTGCTACTTCCAACAAGACAACGTTTTATTTCTCTCCCCCAAAATCAAAATGATTAACAAAGCTGTGATCTCACACGTGTAATGACACTGAAATAACACATGGGAAATTTGATTGAACAAAAATATTTAAGCGTTTTCATTTTCTGTTATCTGCATTGCTCGTCACATAAAAACCTACCACGTATGAAAGGATAAAATGCTTGCACAGGCGAAATGGTAACATTGCATGATATATTGATCGAAAGCTTTATTGGCGGCTTAAATTTCTACATCATGTAGGGCCTTTACACAGAAGCTAGAATCAATAGATCGTTCACTACATTTGATCACGAACGTTTATAAGCACCAGTCAAGTCTCACAATTTCATCATTTTAACATCACTCCTAATTTATAGCTTTACAAAATCCAATCTTTCTCAAGTTTATTATCTTCCGCCCCCACCTGGTATCTTCTTGTGCCTGTGTGCTGCCTCCACCTGGACCCAATTCCTTAAGAGTCCTTTTCTCTTCCCACAAGTCATTCCTAAAAAACAGAAACCTTCCTCATCTTCCTGTAGTACAGTGAGGATCTCCTCGTCGTCACTTTATCTCAAATCCTGTAATGATGAACTCTTTCCCTGTTAGAGGGGTCTCTGTGGCAGTGAAAGGGTTATCGTGATATTTACTGGTGCCCTCTGACAAGCTGCCTGTGCTATGCAAGCTTTAATGAGAAAGTCTGTAAGATTAAAATGAACAGAAATAACTTACCACCATAATCTGTGTATCATCACACATGAAAAGAATGTGTGTGTGTGTGTGTGTGTGTGTGTGTGTGGGTGGTGGGTGTGGTGTGTGTGTGTGTGTGTGTGTGTGTGTGTGTGTGTGTGTGTGTGTGGTGTGTGTGTGTGTGTGTGTGTGTGTGTGTGTGTGTGTGTGTGTGTGTGTGTGTGTGTGTGTGTTTGCCTGTTGCACTCCTCGTTAATAATGGTTATAAAGGCCTGGTGCTAGTCCCATAAGAAAATAGAGCATACGTTCCCAGCAATGAACATGGCAAGAAGGAGGACACACACTAAAAGATATATTTGATATATGAACACAGCAACTGTGTGTCATATATCAAATATATTTAATTTGATTACTTACTGAGTGCTGTTCTTTCTTGCCATCTTTATTGCGGTAATGATGATATATAGATATATCTAATATATATGCCCACATTGTGTACCAGAATGTGTACTGTAAATTATATTATATATATATATATATATAGATATATATATATATATATATATATATGATATTTACAGTACAATTCTGGTACACAATGTGGGCTTTTTGGTAAATGCAGTTAAAACTTTTCAATTTACAGAAAAAGCCCCAAAAATTATAGTATTAAACATGTTTAAGTAGTCATTTCAAATTTGATGAAAGTAATTTCAGATTTCATTCAATCTTGTTACTAAAGGCGTCTTCCCTTTCTCCTTTACAGAATGCCTTTTTTTAAATAATACAGTTAAGGAATAAAGGGAATTAGATAAGAAACGGTGCAATGTGAACATGTGTTATGTATGTATGTCTTTATTTATATAGCGCCATTAATATACGCAGCGCTTCACAGTAGTAATACACGTGAAAATCATATAAATAACAAATACTACAAATAACAGGTCATGGGAATAAGTGCTTCAGACATAAATGTACCATTTCGGAAGAGGAGTCCCTGCTCCGAAGAGCTTACAATCTAATTGGTAGGTAGGAGGAACGTACAGAGACAGGAGGGAATTCTGGTAAGTGCGTCTGCAGGGGGCCAAGATTTATGTATCAGGTGTATAGTATTAGCCACGGTGCTACTCATATGGGTCTTTAAGCAGGTGTGTCTTAAGGTGGG
The DNA here is from genome assembly GCA_036426205.1 of Ascaphus truei. Classification (NCBI taxonomy): domain Eukaryota; kingdom Metazoa; phylum Chordata; class Amphibia; order Anura; family Ascaphidae; genus Ascaphus; species Ascaphus truei. The sequence continues at coordinate 7,435,381 of CM071587.1, forward strand.
TCTTAAATGTGCTACAGAGGGTGTTATTTATAATTCAATGTCAGGGCAGATTTTCCATTTTTTTTTTTAAATGCAATGCCTAGAATATTAGACCTGTCTTTACTAAAAAATTGTTAACGTAAAGTATCTGCAAACATAGGAAGCTATTTGCATCAATTTCTGAGCCCCGGTAAATTATACACACACAAAAAAGGTATCTTAAAGCAGCAACTACAGTCTCCCTCTTTATTTCTTCCTTATTTTAATAAGTAAAGCATGTGACAATGTATAATTCTAAATTCTTACCTACACTGGCAATCGTTTGGTGGTCACGTTATAAATCTGTAAAAATCCTGATTGTGTGTCTATCTAAATGGCCGCTTTTAGTTCCAGTCATTCATTCAGTCGGTGTCACTCAGTAGCTACAATGTACTGTATCTTAATACTGAAGGTAACATTGACTATTGTTACAGTTTATAGCCCAAACTGCTGGGAATATTGGCAACAAATTATCACAAACAGGAAAGTGTTGCAAAGATCTTGCACTGCTGTGGAGGTGGGATAAAACCTGCTAGAGACGTCAAAGCATGCAAAACATTAAAACTCATTAAAAATAGCACTAAAAGTTAAATTTAAATAATTTAAAAAAAACAGTCACTATTATCTAATACTACAGAACGGATTTATAAGGAAAACCATAAGATTTCACATTTAGCTGCTTTAATGATCTAAGAAAAATATGTACCGTCAGGGAAAAATATTACCATGAGTCTTAGGCTGAGTCCCATGTGCCGCTGACCGCGCTGACCGCGCGGTGCTTGGTGAGGTTGCTTCTGCCAATTTAAATTTTTATGTCCCCGCTCACACGGAGCGCTCGTGCACAGGCACGGATGCTCACCCACACTTGGCGCTTGCGTAAACAAAGAAAATTAACGTTGAACCGCGCTCAGCTTGGCCCCCCCCCCCCCCCCCCCCCGCGCGCACTTGCAAAATAACGCAGACACCCGTTGCTCATGTTTGGAGAGTTGGTGACGTCACCGCTCTCCAAGCATGAGCGCGGTCAGCGGCACAGGGGACTCAGCCTTGTAGCGCGAGATTATACAGTGTGAAGCGACTATGTTCCAGTTGTGGTTGACTGGTGCTCAAAAAGGTAAAAATATTTTGGAATATTGAAAACAACAAGGAATGATCAGTAGGGGGTGCTTATACTGCAATGGGATTGCTGAAATCCCTGGAAATCACATGTATAAAATATGGGATAATAAAGCAGCTGTACTCACAAAATGATAAAATATCACGCACGTTTATCACTCAAAATTATCTGTCCATGGTTTTGACCCTCTCTGTAGAGGAAGAACCGTTGGCCATGCTTATAGTGCCGGCGACGTCGCCTGAAAACAAATGCATTGTCGCAGGTGCAAGCGCTTATAGTAAGCGCGACGGCGACAAAACGACGGGGCGACACGATTTTTGGTAGCCGTAAATATTTGATTTTTCAGACGCTGTCGCCTCATGTGACAGCCCCTGAAACAATCAGTAGCCTGGTCGCCCGCGCCGCCGCAAAGCGAAATAGAACTTTCGCCCGCGGCGACGGGTGACGTCACACGTCGCCATCGCCGGGCACTATAAGCGCGGCCTTAGAGTGAAGGTCAAAACATTGGAATAGAAATGGGAGTGATATTTTGCAGTGCTGCTGCTTTATGCCATATCCTATGCATTCCAGATGTGGGGAACCAAACGGTACCCAAGCTGTTATTGGATGAGCTTCCTTGGTTACATTCCTCTTTCCTTTGCAGAGCGCGCGGAGGGAGCACGGGGGCAACTGCCTGAAGGTCAGAGGACTGAACACAATGCGCATTCCACAACGGTGATCAGTGAAGGGCCTGGGAGGATGCCACGTGGATTGGAAGAGATGACAGGACGCAAAGTCTTCATGTTCTACGCAAGCGGAAAGGAGGATAAGAGGCCCAGCCAGCGGTGAGATGTAATATTTCTAAAGACACCACAAAATCATGGCAAACTTAGAACTGGATGATACCGGGGGGCCCCAAAGAGACCCAAAGGATTTGGCTTCTCAATGGAGCGTAAAGCCCCTGGCTCACATTGGGAAGAAAGACAACACACACCCTTATTTTTGTGTTAACCACTGTCTGTATCTCTCCCTTTGTGGAGCTGGACTTCATACGGGACACAAAAGCTCTGGGTCCGCTGACCCTTGGATCAAGACTCCTTGAAGTAAATATTTGTACAAAAGTTCAGCAAATTTATAGATTTTAATTAAAAAAAAAATAAGATTATTGCAAAAAGTTGCCAATTTTTTTTAATTTTTTTTTAACCATTTTCAATTCAGCAGATTTAAAAATAAAACTGGTTTTCTTTCTGATTAACATGTACAATCCATAAATTATACCGAAGTGCACGTGGCTAGCAGCCACACAAAGGACTAACAGTGTGTCCATATTACACATTATACATTGGAGGGAGAATTCCAAATCTAAATAGACATGTTTGGTTTAACCAGTGTATATCCAATTCATATCGAGTTATGTGCATTCACATCCGTTTTCAAATGCATTGCTTATTCCTAAAACCTGGGACTGGTCTTCCTTTATAGTTTAGCCCCTTTATGTGTCTATGTTTGTATACAATTCACATATGACATCACATATGACATAACTGATGACATGTTCCCATCACACAACACTCAAGCTACCACTGGAGACACTATTTTCAGTGGAGTGCCTGTGTGTGTGTGTGTTCAAAAGGAGGATGGCAGGTAAGGCTGTGGTCCCAGTCATAACTGTGATACGCGCGTCTGGTGGGGGGGGGGGGCGTCGCGTGCACAGCGCTAACCGCGATCTGCGGTCTCCAGGAGAAGAGGCAGCTTGCGACGGGAGGGGGTATGGTCAGGGATTTGCAGGGGCGTTGCCATCACGTCATGCGTCAGGTTTGCCCTCATTGGGTGAACCGCCGGTGGGGGCGTGGCCACGCCTCCGTCGCAAGGTATAAACTCAATTTCATTGAGTTTAAAAAATCTTGCAGCACGGCGCGGCTGCACCTTCAGCGTGAAGGTGCGTACTGGGCCCTTCCCATTTGAGGGGCGGTGCTTACACGTACAGCGCACGCCGAGCTGTGCGCTGTGGCAGTGACCGCAGCCTAAAGAGGCGAATGCAACAGCGAAATGACTTTCCATCAGGCCCGATAGCGCGGCAAAAGTATATGGGGGCGGGCATTTTCCCACGCCCAAATTTTGCCGCCTTAGGCCCGGGACTAACAGGACATCGGCCGCTGTGTGAGACAGGTTTAGTTTTGAAACGACACTATACTGTAAACTATACAGTACGCACACAAATGGAAAGCAGCACGCGCACAAATGGAAAGCAGCACGCGCTGTACAAATGAATGAACTAGTGAGTTATTCAGAGGAGGACGCATCGGTCCCACACTGAGACCTTTCTCAAGACAACCAGCAAGTGAACCAGGGCGTGCAAATGTTTTGTCGAAATGTTATTATATTATAGTAGAGGAGAGAGACAGGACCAGCGGGAAGAGAGAGGGGGAACACACACACACACACCACACACAACACACCTACACACACACAACACACACACAAACACAACCACACTATGGGAGTACATGACTACACACAAACACACACACAAACACACACACACACAGGAAATACCCATGGTAGTCAGTTGCGAGTTATTAGTGCAGAATAAATGAGTTGTTTCCAGTAGAGTAGTTAATATTAATTGAGTGGACTAACAATTCTATTCAGAGACAAGAGTCGAGAGAGGGAGAAAAAAAAAAGGAAAAAAGATCAACCAAAGAAAACAGAAAACAGAAAAAGGAAAAAAACCGCACACCCTCCCCCCCTCTCTTGTTGTGCATTTGCTTGTCCCAGACAGGTTTGTAACCCTGTCTTTTCCCATTATCGCTTAGCAAACAAAGCTTCCACTGCAGCGGGGATTCTGGGTAATGACATGCGAATGAGCAGTGTGTCACTCTTTAGTTCTTAGGCTGCGTCCCCGTTAGCGCTGAGCGGGCGGCGCTTGCGGCGGTTACTTACATATATAGCTATATGTAAGTCCCCGCTCACGCTGTGCGCTCGGCGCTTAAGTAAACAAAAAACTATACTTACCCGCGCACTCAACTACCCGCAATGCCCCCCCCACCCCGTACATGCAGGACACCCAGCGCTCATGCTTTGAGCGTTCTCCAAGCATGAGCGCGCTCAGCGCCAGCGGAGACTCAGCCTTATCCACTTTGACTTGGAACCCTATAACCTTATGCCAAGGTCTGTGAGTAGGTTACTGGCTCTGCACTTCTGTAACCCAGCCTGTGCTGAAACGCTGTGTACTGCGGCTGGCATAAACTTATAGGGGTCCGTGTTAAAACGGATAAGAAATAAAGTGTGACAGTGTGCTGATTTGCATGTCATTTCCCAGAATCCCTGGCTGCAGTGGAAGCACTGTATGCTAAGAGATAATAGGGAATAGCAGGGTTACAGACCTGTCTGAGACATGCAAATGTTACCATAAGTGGTACTTCTATTTGCTGTACCTGAATAGATATAAATATATGCCATGTCCTGGACTTAGACACATTTATAATTATGCATCCCAATCAGCCACAAAACACACACACACACTAAGTACATGTATTCTGCTTTTACTTTTCACACATTTTTTTCTTATGTGAATTTATTAATTTTTTATGTATACACATCATTGTATTATTTGTTTAGCCATATAAACAAATAATCTTATGAGATGGGATATCGTTGACCTGTTACATTTTATTTCTCGTCAAAATGTTTTCTTATTATTATAGCAAACACTTTGATACGTTTTGGTTTGCACACACGTGGGTTGGTCTCTAGTGGTGCAACTTGTAGCGACATGTTTGCCGCCTTTTTGGTCCTTAGTTGCACGCACAGGGGTATTTAGTTTGAGGTTTTTCACTTGGCATGTTTATCTTATGAAAGGTCCCAGTGTGGGACCGAAACGTCATATTATATTATATTATATATATATATATATATATATATATATATATATATATATATATGCAGTGAGCTGCAGACCGGGGAATCGCCGGAACGCGCAGCCAAAAGCGCGGGCGCGCATTAGAGCGCCGTGACCGGGGCCTTAGCCTAAGTCTCTGCTGGCACTGAGCGCGCTCATGCTTGGTGAGCGCTCCAAGCATGAGTGACGGGTGTCCTGCTTGTACGCGCATGCGCGGGGTAGGAGTGGGCGTTTCGGGTAGTTGAGCGCACGGGTAAGTATAATTTTTTTGTTTACCTAAGCGCCGATCGCGGCTGATTGTGTGTATATGTAATTCCCCGCCGCAAGCACCGCTCGATCAGCGCTAGCGGGGACTTAGCCTAAGTTAGCTGACCCCATGTACGGTCGCCAGGTTCCAGTATTGACCTGGACTGTCCTGTATTTGGATACTCTGTCCAGTAAAAAATGAGAGGTAATACTGGACATGTATGTGTATACCGGTATTACCTCTCTGGGCATGTACCTGACCGGCATGGGGGGCCACAGGATTTCCCCGAGCAGGGCCGCTGCTAGGGGGCTGGGCAGCTTCCTCCATCCTGATTGGCTGCTGCTGGGTAATGCAGCCAATCAGGAGGAAAGTGTCAGGAGTCTGGATGTGGGGCCAAGGAGAGGAGGATACAGCATGGAGCGGTGAGAGAGGTGTGTGTGCGTGTGTGTGGGTGGCGAGCGTGTCGCACCTTTCACCATCATGTCCAGTATTTTTGGAGAAGCCTCCTGGCAAACCTACTAACCCACAGAGTTTACAATCTGTTCTAGTCGTCAAATTACGACGACAACTTCACCATCTCCCCAGTGATCCTCCACGTATCGCGGATGCCAGCCTCTCTTCTCCACGTCGCTCCAACACATTCTCTGATTTCATCCTTCCCATCTTACTTTTGGGCGTCGTGTCCGTTTCTTCATTTTCTTTGGAATCCAGTTGAGTGCCATCTTTAGCCAACGCTAATCGTGTCTTCTTGCACTGTGTCTGGCCCACCGCCGTTTTTATTTCTTCACCCTTGTGATGATGTCACAGACTTGTATTTGCTTTCAAACCCATTCATTCATTTTGGTGTAGATCTTCCCCCCCCCTCCCCCATCTCCCCCCCCTCCCCCCATGTTTTGTAGCTCTTCCCCCCTCCCCACATGTAGATCTTCACCCACCTCCCCCTCCACATGAAAGCTTTCACACCCCCTATCACCAGTATAGCCTAGTTCCCCCCCTCACATGTAGCTCTTCCCCACCCTCCCAGGGACACAATCTTACATACACCCTATCAAAATTGTCACACTCTACCTACCCATTCCCCATTGTCACCACTTCTAAACAAACCAACTCCCCATACCATATACTTACCAACCTACTTCCCCATCTAACAAGTCCACCCACCTCCCGCCACCACTACCTACTACCCTCCACATGCACACTCTGACTCCCACGCCAGCCAAGCTGCGCCCATCCAATTCCATTAACCCCCTCACCAATCATACACCGCCGCCAATGTCACATACTCACACCACAAACAATCTCGTGCCCCTCTTGCATCTCACCACTCACCCCCTCATGCACTCACCCCCTCTCCATCTGCAACTCACCCACCTCCCCATCTCACACCCCCCTATGTCACATCAACCCCCCCACAATTCAGTCTGCATCTCCAACCAACAAATCCACCCACTACGCGACCGTCCCACACATCCTCGGTCCCATATCTATCCACCACCTCCCTCGTCACACGTCCCTAGCCCAGCTCTCACTACCGACCCAGTACCAGTCGTTCACACGATCACCTCCACTACACTGTTGTCCCAGTCCTTTCTGATCACACCACTCACCTACGCTCGATTGCTAGGAAGCAATATGCTGTGATAGTCAGGCCCCTAATATGGACCAATAAGTGAAATTGCAGCTATAAGACGGCTTGTTTTTCTGCTCCTGGACAAAAAATCGCCCGCACCTGCTGACGGCCCCCCCATAAACAACCTTGCGCTCTCCCTTCAAACCAATCTTGCGCTCCCCCCAGTTTTGCGTCAACCATGCTGTTAGACTATGAATTTGAGGTAATGCATCCTCACTGGCAAACTTATTTCGTGGCATTAGTCGACCACTTCAGGCAAAATCAACTCTTTTTTGTGCTTAGTAACTAGGGGTTTGGTAGCCTGAGGTGCTTCAATTATTGCCAATATTGTACTCAGAATACCATTACCAGCATTTGAGGAAAATACACCTACACTACTGGGACACAAAACAATCTATCTGAGAGATGGGTGGGGCAGTCTATTTAAAGCGGCTAATGATTAATTGAAAGGTTCTTTCATACCTCCAACGGATGTTGCTTGGATCATATATCAACCATTCGTTTGAAATAGGAGGGACAGATAGAGATGCATATCGTATACAACCCGCATGATTTTGTAAAGTAAGTCAGGCTGTGGCCTTTTATATGACATCTCAGCAGAGACCAAAAGTGACTGTATCAACATTCTAGCAGCGCTATAAACATCAAAAATAAATCATAATAAGGAATAGAACGTTGAAAATATTACCTGACGTCAGACGTATCTAATGGATGGGAACTTATAGAAAGAATCAAAGTCAATGGAGAATAGATAAGGGATGACAAAACAACACTTGAAAAGCGAACTTCCCGTGCCTCAAGAGGGAAGCTTGCTTATAGCTTCTTATGACCAGTGGATGAGTGTGCTCCACGTCGTGATGTCAAACGTTGACCTAACAGTGAAGAGAATAGATTAAGAAGGCTTCACAACAACGAAAGGCCGAAGTACATCGAAGGACAAGGCCGTGCTGTTGAGGCGTTGCGGACAGCTCAGAGTGAGCCCCTGCATCTCAAATGAGGAATGCCTTTGAGGGGGGCTCAACGCGAGAGTCCGCGGACTGCTGAGGCTTTGGAGTTTCTTAGCACGAGACCGCAAAGCGTTTTACAGTGCGCCTGTGGCATGAAAACCGCTCCAATGAGGATGTGGGGCGGTTATGCGTCAACGCTCACGGCGTCCGTGACGTTTTCAGTGCAGTGCGAGTGCGATCTGCCGTCCCAGGCAGATCGTCACTGCCCCGGCCTCCACTAATCTCACCCCCCCTCACGACTCGCGGACGCTGGCTGCGTATGTGCGTGGAATCGCACAGCTTCTGCAGGCGAGCCCAGTCGCGTCCCGCGCGGTTCAGCCCGGCTCCCCCCCTCTGGGCCCTGGCCAAAGACGTCTGGAGACGATGCATGCGGGATACCGCGGGACCCCGTTCCAAATGAAGCTTCTCCTGGCTGAAGTCAGGGTGTCTCTGCTCGTGATCTGTGCTCTTCACCGCCAACCCAATACCCGCAGACGCGGAGGGCAGTCACCTGACCGGCGGCCTGAACGGTACTTGCTGATGACGTCACGGCAGACTCGGTGAAGGAAACCGCAAGCCAGCAGGAACTCAGCGTGCAGACGCTTGATGCAGCAATGTGAAGGAACTTCTCAAGGAGAGAAAGATGCGTCGCACAGCACAAAAATAGATGAAGGCTGACAAAGGCCTTCCAGGCCGAAACGCGTTAAGAGGACTCGCTTGCACCTTGTGCAAATAAAGCTTATTTTTATCCCACATCAGCCTTCATCTATATTTGTGCTGTGCGACGCATCTTTCTCTCCTTGAGAAGTTCTTTCACATTCGTGTTACAAAGCTGGTTCGCCCTTATTGGCTGAACCAGCTCACGTGCGCTGACGTCATGTGATTTTGATTACATCAGGCAGGGGGGGCCCGAGAAATTTCATGGATGAAATCGGGGGCTCGGCATAAAAAGTTTGCTCACCCCTGGTCTATAGGAGGCTTTTAGATATCAACCATCTATTCACCTACCTGGAGGTTGGGTGTCCACAACTGGGATTGCATCCCCTTTGTTATAGTGTTTACCTTGTATAATCCCAGATGAGCACGAACCCCAGTTTATATTAGGCTGAGTGAGGGTCCCCTATAGTTATCCAGTGTGGAGCAAGCAGGTGTGTGCTTTATCCGTGGTCCTAGCTATTGGGCTAATGCCCTATGCATTTGGGGTATTCAGCAGCAAGCTATGCCCTCCAGCGTATCTGGTGTTTGATGTTATGCCAATCTGGGGTTTGAGGGCTAATAGATATAGAAACAGCTGGCCCACATGTATGGAGACAGGCTACTGTGGTGCTGGGCTACGGTATGTAGTCAGGCTGCGTTGGTACAGAGCCACGGGTTTGGAGGCAGAATGCTCGGGTGCTGCCTAGTATTCCAAAGGCATGGGATACCATCTATGATCATTCTATACAATCTACCATGCATAGATTCTGGAAGTCTTCGCTTCTATTAAAAATATGGGGACAAAATATCATATGTAATTTTGTGGATGACAACTGGATGACCTCAGGTTTTAGGAGCGACGACTTTTCAGCGATGGGAAATTGGGATTAAACGATTCTTTGGCAACTTGGACGGTATCTGAGAGGAGCGCAGGAGCAGTGGGAAAAATGAAAAGGTTCAATAATAAAAAGAAACAGACTTTTGTGTTGGACAGGTTAGTAATAACACAGGGAAACGTGGGTCTCAAGAGGCGGCAGGTATAGTAAAAGCAAAGAAGACAGCTTTTAGGAAATGTATGCAGCCATGAGGAGGGTAGAGAACTATATTAGGTTAGGCAGGATGCTAAGCAAATGATCAGATGTGAAAAGACAGAAGAGAAAATAGCCCAGTCAGTAAAGGCAAGAGGATAAATCCTTTTTTAGAAGTTAAATGAGAAAAGCAAAGCATGGATAGTAAGAATAAAGACAGAAAGGAGGGCCATGTGGGGGAGTGAAAAGTATAGCATTCAACTTAATAATTATTCTCGCCCCGTCTTCGAGGCTGAAGGTGAAGGGGAGGGACCACCATTAGTGAACAGGAATATAAACAAAGGCAGTGGACACAATGCCATTTACAGTGGACAAGTCAATGTGGTCAGACAAGATACACCCTATAAAAAAAAAAGCTTAGGGTCATGCTAGTAACACCATTATCAGAACTAGTTAACCAGCCACTGTTGACAGCTGTAGCGCAAATGTAGTCCTACGTCATAAAATGAGAGAAGAGGCAGGTTACAGGCCAGCGAGCCGGGCGTCGGTAGCGGGCAAAATAATGGAAACGTTGATTGAAAGAACGGTTTAATATCTGAAGTTCAGCAACTTCCAAGATCCCAGGCAGCATGGATTTAGTGAGGGAGAATATGTTAAACAAATCCGATTGATTTCTGACTGGGTGGCCCTGGTAATAGATCAGGGTCGAGCAGTTAGACGTAGCGTTTCTAGGATTTTAGGAAGACCTTTCACGCCTACAACTGACAAGTTGCGATGCTTGGGATTCGGTATAAAGGTGGTTGAATGGAGATGACACTGGTTGAAGAATAGGCAACAAACTTGTGGTAAGTAGAGGAGGGGGAACAGTGGAGTACCTCAGGGATCTGAACTGGTTATCTTTAATAAGGCCTCGTTTATAGTGGCGGCGTCAGTGCGCCTGACCGCATGACATCACTCTCGCATTGCGCGAAACTTGCACTGCAGGCATCGGGGGGTGGCGTGGCTGTGATGTCACTTGAGCGGTTCGCCCTCATTGGCGGAACTGCTCACGTGACGCGGGCGTCCAGAACAATTTTTCAAAGTCTGTTCAACATCCGCACGCTTGGACACGTCGGTCACACGCTCAATGGACAACCTTAATATGTTTTGGCGGAGCGCAGCATCGCACGCACGCGCGCCGCCACTATAATCGCAGCCTAATGTTGTGAAGGGAGAGATATTGGCATCAGAGAGGTAGCTTTAGAGAACGTTGCTGAGACCTCAGTGTTCAGTTCTGGAGACCAAATCTCCAGGTGCTACATGGTCAACTGTAGGATTATGTATCGCTTGAATTTAACATAGGCTGAACTCGTTTTACATCTTTTTTTTCAACCTCATCTATGTAAATTGATTAGGAAAGACCAGAGGACCTTTAATATGTAGAGGGGAGATAGGATTGAAACTTTCCAACATGTGAGGTTTCTAACAAAGTACAAGCATGAAAGCATATTTGGTGTTGGACCAAAAGGTGATGCTTTATAGCCGAAGGGTGGCAGGCTCAGGTGAAATGGACTTCACACAACATTTGAAAAAGCTTGGGAGTGACAAGTCTAGCCTCAACATAAAAAGAAAGAGGATCACATATGTTCTGAGGTTTTATAGCAGATAAGCAATTGGGCAGATTAGGTGGGTCAAGTGGTAATCGGCCAAGACCTGCTTTGGTATGTTTCCATTTGTTTGTACCGGCACAGAGCAGAGAAAATGAGAATTATGCTTAGTTATATCCCCCCCCCCCCCCGTCAGAACTGTCCCTCTCTAATGGATTTGGTTCTGTGATATCATTTCCTTTCTTTAGTTGTGCAGCTAGATGGAGAACTGTTGAGAAGAAGCATGGAACCAGACTTGTTACGTTTTATGGAGCCCCAACCTGTACAGGGTCTTATTCCACGTTCATTTCTACTTGCACAGAGGGACTAAAAGTAAATTAACAGTAATATGTAGTCAAGGTGGGAGAGGGAGTAAGGGGTATGATACCTCTTATTCCAACCTCTCGGGGTCAGGGTGAAAGCTTGTAACATGTCAACTACTTGTTGGTCCAATAAGAGGCATCATACGCCATCCTTTCTTACTACATGGGAGAAAGGACAAAACACAGCTACCTACCCTTTGCAATGATATTATATTTGATATTCATTCTTCCATGGGGTCTCATTGAAAATCGACAGTTTTCTATTGACCTTTCTAGTGCTTTAAAGACACAAGATAAGTCACCGGGAAATGGTGGTTTGTCCATGGGCCGATGCTTTGGACCAGATTCATGGCACACACACCTCCCGTCCCTCTTCCTCAGTAATAATTGTTCTTGTTGAGCACTCGCAGGGAATGACCGGCCACACACTCCTGTCCTCACTACAGTTGCCACCAAGCACAGCAACAGTTTCCTCCAGCGAGCACCCAGGTGGAAAGCGTAAACTGCGGCCATCTTTGCAGCAGCCCACAATAAAAATCACTTCTCAAATAAGTTCAGGCAATGAGGAAAAGATTGAAATGTTTTATTGAAACCAATTAGGCTCCCAATACAGTGCTGTAAATAATGTTACCCGGTTACCATCAGGTGAGCAACTGCTTAGAAGACTCAGATCCACGGAGCTCCACGCAAATGCCACCGACTCTCCCCAGGGCGCCTTTATTACCGCACATAGAAAATAAGACGACGCAGCCACCCCCCTCCTCGCGCAGTAAAGACCACAAGAAACATCCTGTAGCTTTACTGTATATCTCTAAAATCCCTGCCAGAGACCCCAGCAGACACAGGCCGGGGATCTGTGTGTATGGAACCGATCACGCAGGTTCCATGCCCTACAAACTGTAGCTCGCACAAACCACGTGGAACCTGCCGAAAAATTAAAAAAAAAACGAATTCCCAAGATTCCCAGGTCATGAGGAAACCCCTCAGGTCTCCGCCACAACCAGAGGGGCACATGGGGAAGCCTGAACGGGTGAGAGGTCCATCAAGAAGAGATAAGAGAAGCAGAAGCCTCCAAGGTCAACTCACCCAAACGAAATCAAGGGGCAGTTTAGAAAGGAAAGTAGCTCAATCAGAATGTACATGAATGTGAAACATTACGTTGCTATGAAGTTTACACTCAACTTGTTTTAATAATAAAAAAAATTAAAAAACGAACATCCCAGTCAGGTCTGTTTATAAGCAGAAAAACTTGAAACCGCAGCACATTCTTCAATGGATACGGAGCGGCTCAGTGAGTAAAGTAAATTCCCGGATGTCGACTGCTTGTGACCTTGGGCAAGTCACTTTATCTCCCTGTGCCCCAGACACCAAAAAACATTATTATTACAAACTATTAATGGAGAACAATCTGGACATGGCCAGAGTAACACGTTACAGGGACATGTCAAGGAAAGTAACAAAGGGGGTCCAGATCAGCAGGACAGGGTTACAATTGAGGAGTCCTCCTCCTGGGCACAGGCGGACGTTTTCCTAACCTTCATTTGATTTAAAGGTGGTCATGGTATTTTCCAGCACAGCTTCAAATCACATTGTTACAATACATTTCTGGTGAACGTGCAAAGCATTGAAGCCCGGCCCGACAGCCAGTTGGAAATGTATTTCTACATCCAGGAATCGTGTCACCGAGAAAACTGGGCAGGAGGAGATCTGAACTGGGACGGCTCAGGTGTCCTCGATACACCATTGTTTTGGAGGCGGGAGAAGACGCCCAGAAATTGAATGAGAAAAGCACCACAGTTTGATTGTGACTCGTGTCTGAATCGAGAACAATTACACCAGAGGTGAACAGCTACAGTCCTCTCGGGCCGCCATCAGGTCAGGTGTAAAGGATATCCCTGCTTCAGCTCAGGTGGCTCAGTGACTCCGTCAAAGACAGCCACCTGTGCTAAAGCAGCGACCGAATGATCCACCTGTGCTGAAGCAGGGATATCCTTAAAACCTGAACTGTTGGTGGCCCTTGAGGACTGGAGTTGGCCGCCCCTGATTTGTATCTTGCCCGTCCCACAGAAGCTCGCAGTCACTCACCCACGACAAGAAAGCGTCTCACACAGGGGACTAAATCTAACCTTGATAAATAAAACCATGTTTATTTACACCAAATAATTCCAACATTAGATCTGTCACATGTGAAGGAGAAAGCATGATGTCTGTGTCACTGGGACAGTTTCCCTGCTGAGGGGAGAGTGAGGGGGGGGCGGGACAGTGGGAGTGAGAGGGGCAGGGGGGGGGGGGGTGGGAGACCGCTTACACACAGGGCCCGTTAACCAAGACCGCAACTACCCCCCCCCTAATTGTAAGGGGTCTACCACCCCCCCCCCCCCCCCCCCTCAGAATGGCACATGGAGTGGGGCAGAAGGGATAAGGAGAGGTACCACTAGGAACCTCTGATAGTGCTACCACACCAGGGCAGCCCTGTGTAAACAATGCCTAAAAATAAAGTGTTGGGACAGAACAAAGAATAACTTCACAGGGGGGGGGGGGGGGGGGAGGAAGAGGATGGGACAGCGCAGGGCAGACATCATACATTGGATGGGGTCTGGCTGGCTTTGAATGGGGTTCATTGTTTAAGGGCTCCATGCAGAATAGGAGCAGCCCAGTGCAAAGACGACAAGATGGAGCAGAGCTCCTATACACCCACCCAAAATTACTGGGAGAACAGTCTTCAACCATGGAGCTGTACCCGGTTACACCCCAGGGCGACTGGCGATTTATGGCAGGGTGGGATACAGAAACCCTCCCGCCACCTCGGCAGGTTACGGGACAAGATGACAGAAAAGGGAGGGAGGGGGGGGAGGGGGAGATTGGTTAAGGAACGGACATATCCAGAAATTAAACAAAAAATAAAATCTGTCCAGGAAAAACATTCCTGTGCCGAAGGAAGATAACCGGGGGGCAGCCGTGGCCGGGAGCCCATACAAAAGTTTGTAAAAAGGAACAAAAAAACAAAAAAAAAATCGAGCCTATCATATATTTTTTTTATAGATAATGACAGAACTACTATAAATCCAAAGCACTGCTCAGAACGGCGCCAGATCCGGGGGTGGAGGGGGGCTTCCTCGCTCTGGGCGACCCCCTCCCTCCTCGACGTCAGGCGGGAGATGAGTCGAAAGAGAGAGGGGACCGGCGCAGAGGAGAGGCCACATCCACCCCCTTAGGCCAACTCCTGACCGGCGCACAGGGAATCAGACTCCCTCTATTGCGGGGTCCGGCAGGCGGCGGGGCGACAGGCCTGTCCCCAGGGGGTTGTAGCGGGAGATGACGGGGGATCGGCCAGTGGTCCCAGGGCGGAGGGGGTGGCACAGAGGGAGATCCCCCTGGGAGGAGGGGAGCGGAGACCGGAAAGAAAGAGCAGAGGGTTACGGGATGCATACAAGATCTGCGGCACTGGACAACACAGACACAGCCATGCGCAGAGATGAGGGGCATTTGGCCGAAGTGCGCAGGCGCAACCCAACGACCGGCCAGTTTCGCGCTATATGCGCAACAATGGCGGCCCCTCTCCTACGGGTCAAACGCCAGATCGCCCAAAAAGCGGGGCTTTCCCTGATAGTTAATGTGCGTTGCAGTATTGCAGTCAATTCCCAGATCCCTTGCTGCAGTGGAAGCACTAACTGCAGGTGATATGGTGAAAGGCAGGGTTACAGACTGTCGTGAAGACATGGAATGTGCTCACAAGTTGATATTCTGTTATTGGTCTATGCGAATGTTGGAGATTTTTTGCCGCCTTTTTCAAACCCACATAACTTTACAATGTGTATGGTAAACCTAACCAGCCATGATGAAATATTGCAAAGCAGTATGAACCAACCTCACAAGGATGATCCCATCAGGTTGAAACTTGTGCTGTGAATGTGTCTGTTACTTGGCCCTTTGTAGTCCACGAGGCTGTGACTAAAGCTTCGTGAAACAGCGACAGCATTTTTTTTATATGGGCTCCATGTGAAAATGGATATTCTAGGACAAACGTGTGCACATGTCGTGTCATATTTGATGGCATTCCCCAGAAATCCTTGCGTGCAGTAGGGACTGTTGCTGGGGATTAATGAGTGAAAGGGAGGTTGCCAGACAGTATAAGACATGTGAAGTGCTCACAAGGATATTATATTAGAGGAGATCTTCGCTCTCCCTCGGGATCGCCTGTGTTCTTACCAGTTTTAGCGTGCAATGCAGCGCCATAATATGTGAATCTCCCCTTAGGCACCAAACCCCCTCACGTCCGTCCATGCTGTCGGCTGCTAATTATTGTCTGTTCGTTTCTTGTTTACCGCTTGGGCAGTGGTTAGAAATCCAAAGGAACGGTTGTGTGTGAAATTGGCGCTTGTGTAGGAACCCTGCTGATGTTCGGGGGGGGGCGGTCCACCCTTCAACGTTTGGATGCGGGTGAATGTTTTCTTCTGTGGCCGCACCATGCATCGGAACCTAAGGCCCAACTATGCAGGTCCGTGCGCGACACGCCGAGAAACGCAAAAAAAAAAAAATTAGTAATTAACCTAAATGGTATAAGTGGATGTGACTTGGACTGTGTATTGTACACGTGAAATAATGTGGGCTACCAGCACACTCGGTGGGCGATTTATTCGCGTACAGTAGAAAGTTCACTCGCTTTTACTAGCGCTAGTAACACGTGCACGTGCACGGATTCTAGCGCACATCGGGATTGGTCCAGACGGCTGCCTGCATTGCATGTACGGGGCCACACCTTTGCACCACCCTGATCACGCGCTATGATATCCACAGCCCATTGTACAGATTCCAAATACAGATATCTTTCAGGGAACCCGGGCTGTTGACTGAGGCGACAAGTCTGCCCCTTAGGACGTGGGAGGGTCCCGACCTGGATTATAATCAGCATCTCAGGGGCGGAAACTCGCCCTCCGTCAACCAGTGACGCCAGGTGAGTGTCACTATGAAGAGGTCAAGCCTCCCAGACTAAAGAATTTGCCACACGAAAAAGGGGTCCCGTTATCAGGAACTCATCCAAATTCATCGAATATCGGCGTTATTTGACACATTGACCCCAAAGATAGATGCCCACTAGAAAGACTTCTTTGACCTCTTGCAAAACATTACCAAGCCGGCGGCAGAAGAAGGGAGAACTAGCTTCACACCCAACCTCCGTGTGTGACACGGGTGGGCTACAGAAGTTATGGGAGGAAAACCCAACACCGGTAACAGGCAGAAGAAGCCCCAGCACCATTACCATGACCCATTGCTGTGTCCAAATAGGTTTTCCCAAGCAACACCAATCTGCAGTGTGTACCGCGTCAGCCAGCTCCCCAAAACACGGGGAGGACCGGGGAAGTTTGTTTGGACCGCGCGAGCTGAAGCGGGAGGCACAGAGGACGACTGACATCTACTGGCGCTGCTGACAGGAGTGCTGCCGCTGGCATGTTGGTGGTGCCCATTCGAGATGGTCCTTCACAATGGGGTCTAGGAAGAGATGGAGAGGAGGGTGAGAGGGGCACAGGGACCCAGACAGGCATGGGAGCAGGGTGCGCAGTGAATCGAGAGAGAGGACGGGGGGGAGGGGGGGAGAGGGGGGGGGGTGAGACGGGTGGAAACGGCTTAGCACTCACAGAAGTACGGGTGGTCCATGGCTTCGCGGGCGGTGAGCCGCGTCTGATGGTCGTATCGCAGCAGTTTGTCCAGGAAGTCCAGGGCCTCAGGACTCACCAGATGCTGTTCTCACTGTGCAAGACGCGTTCCCATCGTTTGCGGAATGGCCTGCAAGGGGGGGGGGGGGGGGGGGGAAGAGGAGGAAGAGGGTAGGGGCACTGCGTGAGAGGGGCATCGAGGGCAAGGGACAGGAGATCCCCAACTAAAAGAGGAAAGTAGACCATCCATGCCACAAAGAGCTGCTACTACACTGTTTGATAATACCCCTCCACCCCCCCCAGTAAGCACACTGCATTTTAATTCCCCCGACACCCGAGGATTACCACGGGCGACACCTCCAAGGGCAGAAAGGATTGTGGGATAGCAGCCCCGCTCACCTGCCCAGGATGTCATTGAAGCGAGGGTCCAGTTCAATGTTGTATTTGTCGATGTAATCGTACAGGTCTTCAGTCCCCAGGACCTTTGCTATTCTCACCAGCTAGGAGGGAGCGGGACAAGGTCAGAACACACACCACTACGCTGCCTGTGGGACACCCATCACCCCCTCACACACTGCCGACACCTCCAGCTGTCGAGGAGTTAAAGCGACTCCAGCACAGCCCTTCATTCCATGTATTCTTCAATACTCCCCCTGCACAGCTGTTCTGTACCAGAAAGCAGGTAATAGAGCAGCAGAGCCTTCAAACTGAGCTCCGCAGCACCCTCTGCTGTGCGGATCATGAATCGCACGGGAAAGACAGCAGAAAATTGGGTGAATAATACTGCTGGTTTATTAAAGGATTGACGTTTCGGTCCTACCCTGGACCAGATAAGGTCCAAAGCAGGCCCGAAACATTGATCCTTTTACCAACCAGCACGATTAGTCACTCTCATCCAGACCAGAGAAGCGCACATCGGAGACACGCCAATCTCATCCAGACCAGAGAAGCGCACATCAGAGACACGCCAATCTCATCCAGACCAGAGAAGCGCACATCGGAGACACGCCAATCTCATCCAGACCAGAGAAGCGCACATCGGAGACACGCCAGTCTCATCCAGACCAGAGAAGCGCACATCGGAGACACGCCAGTCTCATCCAGACCAGACGCACATCATACTTGGACATTGAAAGACAGGGAGCTGGAATCATGGCTCCCTCACACACTACATACTCTGCCTGCTCCTGCACTCAGGGAGTTCTCCCTTAGGCCGCGCTTATAGTGCGCGAGACGGATGACGTCACCCGTTGCCGCTAGCGAAAGTTGCATTTCGCTTTCCGGCGACGTCGCGGGCGACCAGGTCTTTGATTGGTTCAGAGACTGTCACGTGGCGACAGCCTCTGAAAAGTCAAATTTGACCGGCTTCAAGAATTCGCGTCGCCAGCGTCGCGCTTACTATAAGCGCACGCGGCGGTGGAAATACATTTGTTTTGCTGCGACGTCGCGTCGCCAGCACGATAAGCGCAGCTTATTGTACACCGCGACCCTGAGCTGCGAGCGTTTAGAACAGCCAAGTAGAAGCCATAATAATATGTGAAAGTATTTTATTCTATAACACTCCCTCAACAGCAGGGCAGACACATGCAGCGAAGGAATTCAGGGCCGTATTTACCACGCCTATTGAAATAAACAGGTCATAACATCCTCCTACTGTGTCTGTACGTTCGCCCTACTTACCACTTAGATTGTAAGCTCTTCAGGGCAGGGACTCCATTTCGTAATGTTACTTTAATGCTTGAAGCGCTGATTCCCTCTATGTGTTATAATATGTCCCGTGTATTACTGCTGTGAAGCGCTGTGTACATGGATGGCGCTATATCAAGATATACATACATGTTTATTTACTTTTAACCTAAAGATGAATACAATGCTAACGCTTATTGTTAGAGGGAGCAGCAACACATGGGGGAGGGGCCTGGCCGCAAAAAGGAGTTAAAAACGCTGAAGTGGGTGGCCCAGAACTCGATGCGAGGTCCTTGAGACATTAAGCAGGTCCTACAGATCATAAAATATTAGACTGCAAGCTCTTGGGAACAAGATTTGTTGTGGCAGCGTTACACTGTATACACGGAGAAAAGAGATAAAGGTCATGTACTACTCACCCCCACTCTACCACGTGTGACTCGTAGTCCCAGTACTCGCGTGGTCTGTGTGTGTTTACATCTGTGTAGACACGGGCCCGGCTTAGCACAGGACCCGACATGGCGGACTGGATGGCTGGATGAGATGGACGGTGAATAGGCAGGCGGCCGAGTCACTGCAGGGGGCACAAAGCAGAGTTACAGAACCCCCCTAATGAGACCAGATCCCGCTCCCTCATTAGAAAGCAGACTGCAGAGACCCCTGGGATAGGACATTCTGACCCGAGTGACCTCGTGTGGCTCGATCCCCGAGATTAGATTGCAAGCTCTTCAGAGCAGGACATCCATATTTACGATTAGATTTTGCCAGGGCTGGAGTGTATACACCGTTAAATACTGCCACACTGGCACCAATCCAGCATTTAAGGGATCAACGACCTGACTTGATCGGCAGGAGCCCAAATGATCCCCCGAGAGAGTGGTGCAGAGAACACACCATGTGAATAACACCAACATATATCTGCGTAAAGCTCATAACCGAAGTACTGAGCTGTGATTCCACCACACAACCAAGCTACATGGCAGCTGTCCGAAGATTGGCTGGGCAGAGGTAATGGGTGGAGCTTGTGTGGTGGTAGAATCACAGTTCAGAACTTGTGTTATGTGCTTTGCCAAAGTATATGCTGGCATTACCCACAACCAGTCGCCACTTCACTGCAGAAACCATCCTATCAGCACCACGGTCCTAACTAACCACATCAGGATCCAGAGGGGACACAGGCAGCCCCAGAGACCTGCCACCAGACTGTCACTGCTCCCTCATCAGAACTAAGCAGTGAAGTTCTAACTTCATGTAGAGACATGCTAACTTTTCACTGGCACATGGGGTTGTAACACACGGCACAGAAGCAGAGGGAGTCGATACACAAATTCCCCTCCGAAATATGCAAACATTTGTTGCAGAGAAACACTGATCATTGGAATTGCCCATAAAAACGGCTTTATAAACTCAAGCCCCATCACTGGTTGATACGAGGTTTCATTGTATGTTACTGGGCATAACGCAGTTATACATTTGGACCCAAGTTTCCATTAGGAAGAGTCGGTGTGACATGGATCAGTACCATCACTATCCCAACCGTATGTCGCTATGCAAGACTGAAGATCCCCCGACTTCCTTCTCCAAACCCCACTCTTCGTGGTTCATGACAGCCAAGGACTCCCATGGAGGAGCGTCTGCAGAAGGAAGAGGTTCCACTACGTCTCACTTTCCCGACTGTGGAGTCTCAGCGTATTTGTAGTGATGTGCATCTCTGCATCAAGTATATATTGGAATATGATTTTATAATACTTTACATCGATATAGATATATGATGGTAAAGTGCCACTGACTGCTCTGTGCGAGGACTGAAGGCATTGGAGCAGTTGTAACCATCAGTCGCCTCTAGACTTTGCACTGTTTCAAGTCATACTCTGTATCACTTTATATCCCTGTGTGTTTTTGCCTGGTGTCCTCCAAGTATGTACTGCTGCTCTAGCCCCTCCGATCCCCGCACCAGCAGGTGATGACACAGGAGAGGATAGCTCTGGATTTTTACCAAGGTTTTATCTTTCTTCAGGCGGCCCGAGTGAGGTATCTGTACTAGTGTATGCCAGGAATCTTCACAGTGATAAGTGGGCACCTTCAAGTAAGTCTGTCATAAGGTCTGGGGGCAAAATAGTGTCTACTCATGGCCCAGGGTGAGAGCAGTCTGCAGAGTACAGACACCGCCCCCCTGCCCCAACAACACAATGGCTCACTCTTACTGAAGGGTGGACACTTCTCACTGATTGGGGGTTCCCAGTGACCTCTCATCGTGGTTGGCACCACACTGGTTGGAGACAGTCAAGTATTTAACACTTACTATTGCAGGGGCCATGATTTATTGCAAAGCCGTATATCGAACATGCAGAGCCTCAAAGAAAGGGGAGACTGATATGTTTTCCTTTGGGGTGACCCATGGCTTACATAGTAGGGCATGACCCTCCCATGATAAGGATGCCAATGGTGCAGAACTCAGAGCTTGTAACAGGCTCTGAACCACAAGCAGAGTTTATTGCAGGAGATTGAAGTACAGGTTTCCCCAATGGTCCAGTTCTCAGACCTGAGAGGATAGATGGGCTGGGACTAGACAATGCCCGGTGTGGATTTTATGTACCCATGGCACTCTGTATGACACTGGGGATCTTTGGCCTTAAGGTTCTGTATCTGTCCAATACAGACTGCGAAGGCCAGTTGGTTGAACATGTTTGACTTCAGATGAGACCAATAGGCTGAGGAGCATGGCACTGCATAAGCCCATCCAATCCATCTACTGCAAGCAGTCCAAGTACTAACTTCGTACGTACATCAGACAGAAGTTATGCCAGTGACCATCACAGGCCACAAAACTTCCATGTGTGTCTCCTATGTTCTTCCAAATCATTCTGCAGGCTTCCCATTGCAGAGCCCATCACAAGGGAGCTTACAAAGCGAACTAAATTCTCAAGAAACAGTCTCTTCTGTGAAGACTCAACGTGTTAGGAGTGGAGTTACTAGCGCTTTAGCGAGGTATTTTATTCCCCCCACAAACGCCTTCAAAAAGGATGCTGTCAGTGAGGACATACTTATACTATATTTACAGGTTTTACACCAGATATTCTGAAGCAAGTTATGCAACCCCAGATACAAAACTCAGTAAAGATTGACGGATTGAAACAAATCCGTTGTTTCTCGGCGAGTGTCAAACCCCTTAACGGAGGCACATATTTTTTTTCTTTAAAGCATGAAAGATTTATTAACAGACCTCCAGCCTAAATAATTACAAACTAACAATGCCAATCACAGGGTGTCCAGGCTAATATGAATAAATCGCCTATTTACCCTGCAGCCAGCTTTATAACAACTTCCCCTTAATAGGCTGGCATATCGGGGTTAGTGTAAAGATTAGGCTGGTATAGTGGGGTTAGGATGGCAGCTTGGGGTCAGACTGAAGTTTTTTTTTTTTTTTTATTTATTTAAGCGGCTGTCCATTAAAGAATGATCAAGTACCCTATTTACCCAGCTTGCCGGGTAAATAGCCTCCACCAAAAATAAAAATGGACCCAGAAATATCCAATATTATTCCACCTCCCAGGACGTTAAATTGGGGAGCTCCCACGTTGGCACAAGTCAGACGCCAACCTTACCCCAAAACTATCAAAGCACCCAAGACCCCAAAACCTCATGCTGCTCATAATCCACCCCCCCCCCCCCAAAAAAAATTCCAGGACCCCCTACAGAAAATCCCATTACCACACAATTTTCTAACCTACTACCTGGCATAATTACAACCCAACAGATCCAACTAATTTGTGCCCAACACCCTATTTAGATAATTGCACTGAAATAACACTGTCAGCCCCAACCACTCCTCCCAACACCACTGTGGTCCTCTACCCCAATAACAAATAGAATCTCTAAGAATTGCCCAGTTCCCCCTGCCACCCCCATCTTACCACTCCTCCATCCTACACCACCCCCATCTTACCACTCCTCCATCCTACACCACCCCTCCATCCTACACCACCCCCATCTTACCACTCCTCCATCCTACACC
>CM071587.1:7458373-7503373 GCA_036426205.1 Ascaphus truei
CCCCCCCATATTACCACTCCTTCATCCTACACCACCCCCATCCTACACCACCCCCATCCTACTACACCACCCCCCTTACCACTCCATCCTTAACCCGCCTCCCCCCGGTATCAGACGCCCCGGGCCCCTCACACATACCCCGGGATTCTCTCTATGATCCCCCTCCCCGGGTGAGCTCAGCTCCCCCCTGCAGCGGACAAACACACAGTTTAAGGAGGGGCCGCCCGCACCTGCTGCTCCGGTCCCCCCGCTCCCCGCCGGGATCACACAGACAATATGGCGGAGACACACGGCTCAGCCGCCAGCCGCAGGGACCACAGCGAGGCTGACCGGAAGCGGAAATACATTCTACCCGCTGCGGCGGCGGCCGGGCTGGGCGGAGCTTGAGCAATGGGGAGGGTGGAGACCTGTCAGGGCGCCATGTTGGGTGTGGAATTATACCCGCATTCAACTGAGGCCACGCAGGTCGCAATGCTACCGGAAAGAACGGAGGGAAGCCACAGGGGACGAGGATTAGACCTCTCCTGTGTCACTGGTAATACCGAGACCGGAGCGGGGGGGTGATCTCCCGGGGTCATCTGACTAAGCAAAAAGATCTTGCCAGTCTCAAGATGGCGGCTCCTGGGAGCCGGGGCTAGGTGAGCGCATGCGCAGTGATTCCTGACACGCCGGAGGATTCTGGGAAATGTAGTCCATAGCTGGGGCCCAGCTCAGGCACAGAGGTGCAGAAATAACATTAACAGGGAGCAACCCTCATTTAAATCCCAGCTTGGGATAGGAGGCCAGGAGAGGCCTCAACTAAATGATCACTCTTCCTCGCACTATTATCTAATCACCCTCCGCCCACTGACGTGGAGGAGGCCATGTTTTGTGCTGCCCAGAGAAAGTGATGGTGAGAGCTGTTCCTGAACCCCTGTCCATGTCAGAGAATATGAATGCATGTGAAATAGCGGGATTCCTAGGGGATGTGTACGATGGCCGTATAGTGGCCGCAGCATTGCCGGTCCCTTATATAGAGACGTCGCCGTCGTAGAGAGCCGCGTAACAAAAATCAGGCGTTGGTTACAAGTCAGTCAAAACATTTCCGAACTTTCGGTCTAATTGACGTATGTAGCTATTTCATCCTTTAACGTCGTTGTTTTCCGTTAGTGATAGGAATAAGCCCTTTGTTTCCTGGCCTTGGCATTCAGTAAAACCTCAGTGAAGGTGCAAATCCAGTCTCATTGTGATCATTTATTTGCAAAGCGCCAACATATTCCACGGCGGGGTACAGAGTTACATCGATGACATACAAATACAAACCAGTGCCAACAGACACAGAAGGCAATGACAGCCCTGTTCCTGAGAGCTTACAGTCTAGAGGGGATAAGGGGGAATGTTGAAACACAAGGTCAAGTGGCTACTCATTGGTGGACATAGTGTGTCTCAGGGTGGGGTCCAGCTGCACAGCTGATCCCATCAAGGCTCAATCAGTGGCTCGGTCATTGATTGAGTCACCTGTGCTGAAGCAGGGATATCGTCAAATCCTGACCTGTTGGTGACCCTTGGGGACTGGAGTTGCCCGCCCCTGATCTAGTCTGTAACCCCCAGTTCCTCTCACTGGGGGCTCTTCATACACCAATTATTTTTCTACCAACGTTTTTTTTATTCAAAGCTGAATT
The DNA here is from genome assembly GCA_036426205.1 of Ascaphus truei. NCBI lineage: Eukaryota > Metazoa > Chordata > Amphibia > Anura > Ascaphidae > Ascaphus > Ascaphus truei. The sequence continues at coordinate 7,460,035 of CM071587.1, forward strand.
ATTTATTCTAGTTTAGATGTAAATAAATGTTTCCACACCACTGGTTATGAATATAAGGCTTCAAATTCTTTCCCAGCCTCCCATCCCCTAACACCACGGAGATACGACAGCAGAGGGACAGAGACTGATTTCAGACGGAAATCGCAAAAAATGGCGGTGGCGTCAGCAGTTGAGCGTTGCTATTTCTGAAATGGCGACCCGTTTAAGAGTTAGGATCTGGTCTCAAACATGATAATGGGGTCTTAGATTAGCGCCATTAGCTATGCATGGTTTTGACGTCTTTTGCAATCGCACATCTGTACGTAATAATGATGCCTGTCTAACTTTGTGCGTTAACGCAGCAATAACCTCAGTCTGCAGCAACTGAGCCCAGCAGAAGGAAACTGCACACAGCTAGGGTTGCCAGTTGTCCGATATTGAACCGGACTGTCCTGTATTTGGATACTCTGTCCAGTAAAAAATGAGAGGTACTGTAATACTGGACATGTGTGTCCCCGGTATTTTCCTCCCTGGACATAGTGACCTGACGCACCTTTCACCATTGAGTCCAGTATTTTTGGAGAAGCCGCCTGGCAACCCTACACACAGCAGGCAGAGAGAAAATTAAACTTCAATTTAACAAAAGAAAACTAGAATAAATAAGAATTCTTCCCTTCTCTGGGGTCTTGGTCCAGAATATGAAGTATTGCCAGGTTGCGTCTGTGAAGTAGAAATTGCAGATGTTATTAAATAGGAATTCACACCTTACTGTAATAAAATTGGAATAGCTGTGTTGTTAGTTGTTCCCACCGAACAGCTGCTGCAGAAAGTATATATATATATATATCAGGGTGGATATATATATATAGATATATATATATATATATCTCTATATATATATCTATATATATATATATAGATATATATATATATATACACAGTGGTTGACAAATCACCAAAAAATCTACTCGCCACACAAAAAAATCTACTCGCCACCTAGTACCAAACGTGTGCTGCTTGGGCCAATATTTACTCGCCCGGGGGTTCAAACCACTCGCCCGGGGCGAGCAAATGTATAGGTTTGTCGAACACTGTATATATATATTGTTTAATTTAGGAGCCAGCTACAATTTTTAGGAGCCACACTTTTGTTGAGGGGTGGATGTTCTGGCAATCCCCCCAACCCCCTGGCGGCGCTGTATGTCAAAGTGTGTGTCAGTGTGTATTTGTGCAACTGACACACAAACTGACTGGCATACAGATCACAGCACACTGACACACAGCACACAAACTCCTCCCTCTAACATTGTCCCCATTTTGAAAGGACAGGCAGAGTCCTTCGTTCCCTCCCCCAGCCCTTGCGTGCTCTGCCTCCTGCCCTCCGATTTTCTCCCCCCACGCACTTCGCACTGCGTGGCGGTGACTTGACCTGTCAGTCACCATCGCCGCCGGTCACCGTGCACCCCGCTCCTGCTTTGATGTCGCGCCAGTGAAACAGAATCGGCCGCACTGTTGCCGGCCGCTGCGGCGACTGACAGGTCGGTCAGCGCTGCAACTCGGGCGCCAAAGGGGGAATTTTAGGCGCTGGATTTTCTAACCCCTGATATTCATCATGATCCAGATCTCCTGAGAAGGCTGCAAACAGCGAAACGCGTAGGGACACTTGGTGGCGCTGTGCAGGCATTACATGGTGATGTTGGTTGAGCGTAGGGGCGGAGGTGATCTGAGCAGAACCAGGAAGGGAGAAGGCAACACACGGACGTCAAAGGTACCCGGTGTGCCGGCTATAAAGGGACGGAAAGCGAGAAGAACCACCGGTGTGCCTTTCGTGCTCCGTAGGATGTGTGTCCGGTCAGCGGGGAATATACACTTCAGAGCCTTACTTAAATAGATGCCTGATTGCGGTATACCTTTTTCTTACCTTAGATGTAAGTGAGAATTGGGGGCTATTGTGGCTTTAAATATACTAATAGTTTACTAAGAAAAGGTTGTGCTTGTCCGTTTGACTTTTTGGTATTCATCCTCTTAGGAGCTAAAGTGTCCATGGTGTAGATCCAGTAGGCCTCACACTGCACTCCAAGTCATAATGGTTGGACCTATTCAATACCATCGACCCTTATACTGCAAGTTTGTATGGTACAAATTCACGTTGGATAGCACTTGCAGTTACTGGGTAGGGGCTGGGGTGCTGCCCTTCTCCCCTTTATATTTTTGGTGCTATTGATAACAGGGATAGTTGACCCTATAAGTATATATCATGCTTCAGATAGGTATCTATATTCTGGGTGATATACCTTATATCCAGTATCTATATTATGGGTTATGATCCTAGCTGTCCCCAGCTTGGTTATTAGAATCCATTCACCGCGTCGTTCCAGCGCTACATATACGATGTACAGTGCTACTACATTGCAACACAGCGGATGCCCGTCTACATTGTATGTATTGGGTTCCCACAGGCGTCTGTTGCCAGTAGGAGTACATTATGTTAAAGCTGCAGACCAAGCAATATTCTACATGAGAAAATACTTGTATTATAATGTAACAAGCATTTGTGTTTCTATAGCAACCATTTACAGAGTCACATCCCCTTCCTCTTCGGAAACAGGCTCTGGCACCCCCCTTTTTGAGCCCCGCCCTCTCTCTAGCAGTGCACCAATTGTATCTAGTGACTGCCTGGTCACATGATCTTCCCCACAGAACTTTGCATCTTTGGTCCTCTTCTGCTGCACCGACAGCCATTTAGTGAACCCCTGGAGTTTTTCAGTGGCTGTTTTACCATTTTTTCACTAGAAATTTGACTTTATTCTGTTTTTTTGCCGCCCTGGTGAAGGTGTCGATATTGCAATAACAGATATAAGGCTTCGGCCCCAGTGCTCACTGTGTCACGCGCGCCTGGCGGGGTGGTGGCGCGTGCACGTGTGAAAGCCGCGGTCTGCGGTCTCGCCGCTCAATGAATCTCTGGGACGGGACGTGCGTCGAGGGGGCGTGGCCAGGACGTGACATCCTCTTCTGCGCTCTGATTGGCTGCTATTTCCTTCTCTGTGATTGGCTTGAGAAACTCTGCCCTATCATTGGTTGTCACGGACCCACGTGACGCTGGCGCGAGTTGTAAACACAATTTTCCTGTCTTCTGAAAATCTCGTCGTGGAACGCGGCAGCAGATTGCGCACGAAGGCAGCTAGTGGGCCCGGCCCCATTAAGGGGCGGTTCTTGTACCTGCAGCGCACGCCATAGCACGCTCTGCAGCAGGCACTGGGGACCTAGCCTAAGATTGGTTCTGGCGGTGCCACATTTTGACCATTTTCGGAAGACATGGCGGCACGCTGCAAATTCTTGGTTCTTATAGTGCGATTAGATCCTGGTCCCTATAGAGCTGGGCGCATAATTGAGACGGGGTCTTATATGAAGAACAGCCAATTAACTAACTCCCATTGGACGCTAATACAAGACAGGTGTTATTTAACATATGTGCGTCCGTGTTGAGCTCATTTAAATAAATGACGAATCGGCATGCCCCCGCTCTTCCCCACTACTTGTTATGCTAATGACCCCCCACACAAACTGTGTTTTGTGCCTATTTGTGGCCAACTCCTAATTGGCGTCATTTTTTTATGAGCCACGAGTTGTCCATTTGCCCCCACGCAACAAGTATTTCGGTACGACTCCACGGCCATTAGCCAACTGGGAATCCGCCCCTGTGTATTTCTTGCAGTTCTGCCTAGTGAAGGAGACCACATGTTGTAATCAGGCTGGTCCAATAGAGAAGACCAGTGATGAACTACCATATGTGCAGGCGGTTTGGCTGCACTAGGGCCCACCAACGTTTAGGGGCCCATTCTCCAGCCGCTCTGCCACTGGGTCCTCTGCTGCAGCCGCTCTGCCACTGGGTCCTCTGCTGAAGCCGCTCTGCCACTGGGCCCTCCCCTGTACCCGCTCTGCCACTCGGCCCTCCCCCCAAGCAAGCCATCATCTGACCACTACTGACTCTCCCCCGCACCGCTCTTGCCGACTGGGCCCCCCCACTCTTCGCCACACTTTACAGTCCTACCTCGTCTTGCGCACACGTACGTACCATCCCCCTCAAGCCGCTCTGTCCACTGTCGCCTCTCCCCCGCTTTCGAGTCTTGCCCTCTGGCCCTCCCCTGTCCCGTCTGCTACTCAGCCCTCCCCCGCAGCCGCATCTGTCGCACTGGTCCTCCCCTTACCCCGTCTGGGCTACTCGGTCCTACTCGCGCCCCCCGCTCGCCAGCCGCATCTGCCACCTGGGCCGTCCCCCACAGCCGCTCTGCATGGCTCCCTGGCAGCCCTCTGGCCCTGCGCCCCTCTTCCCCGATCGTGAGCCACATGCCTTCCCCGCAAGCCGCTTCATGGCGCCCTGGCTCCCCCACGAGCCGCTCTGCCACTGGGGCCCCATCCCCCGCGTCATCGTCGCCTAGTCGCCTCCCCCTCAGCCGCTCGCCACTGTTACACGGACGAAAACACAGACAAAGAACAGGGGGTCCCTCCGCATCCGGCCGCTCTGCGAGCCACTTGTCTCTCCCCCCCCGCCGCTCTGCCACTGGCCTATCCCCCACAGCCGCTCTGCCACGTGGTGGTACCTCCCCCGCAGGCCGCTCTGCACGTGGCTCTCCCCCACAGCCTCGTCTTACTTGTCCCCCCCATCACCTCTCTGGCCCACGGGCCCTCCCCCGCAGCCGCTCCTGCCACTCGGCCTTCCCCCGCATCCGCTCTGCTGCCACTACGGGCCTTATCCCCCGCACCGCTACTCCACTTGGCTCTTCCCCCACGCAGCCGCTCTGCCACTGCGCCCTCCCCCGCACCGCTCTGCACTCGGCCCCTTCCCACCCGCAAGCCCGCTCTGACCACTCGCCCTCCCCCGCAGCCGCGCTGCCCACTGGGCCTCCCCTTCACCCACCCCGCTCTGGCACTTGGGCGCCCTCCCCCGCAGTCCTCTCTGTTCTCACATGTCTCCCCCTCTCGCTCCTCCCTGGCTCCGCCCTAACCTCTCGTGCCCGCGCCCTCCCGCAGCCGCTCTGCCATGGCTCTCCCCCTCATCCGCTCTGCCACTTGCCCTCCCTCTGCTACCGCTCTGTCTCTACTCATTCCCCTCCCCCGCATCCGCTATGCCACTCGGCCCTCACCCGCAGCCTGCTTGCACTCGTTGGCCGGCCACTCCACCCCCTCGCCTCTCTTCCCACATCGTCCTAATAGCCCCTCATCCGACCCTTCTGTCCACTCGGACCCTCCCCCGCATCCCGCTCTGCCATCTTGACTCTCCCGACACTCCGTCTCTTCCACATCTTACCTCGCCCCACAGCGCTAGCTCCACTCGGACCCTCCCCCCGCCATCGGCCTCATTGAGCACTAACGGGTCCCTCGGCCCACTCAGCGCTCTCTGCCACTCAGGCCCTCCCATCCTACCCCCGTCATCCGCTGCGTGCCACTGTGCCGATCCCCTGTAACCACCCGCGCTAGCCCACTTCGTGCCCTCCCCCACAGACGGCTCTGCCACTTGGCCCTCCCCCGCATTCCGCATTCTGCCACTATGGCCCTCCCCCGCATCCTCTCTGAACCCTTTGGCCCTGCCCCGCAGCCGCTCCTTCCACTGGGCCCTCCCCCGCACCGCAGCCTCTCTGCCCACGTCCCTCCCACATCCCCCGCAGACCGCTCTGGCAACTTGGCCCGTTGCCCCTCGCTCCTCTCTTCCACATGGCCCTCACCCCCTCAGCCGCTCTGGCCACACTAGCCCTTCGCGCCCCAGCTGCTCCTGCACTGGGCGCCCTCCCCTCTCAGCCGCTCTGCCACTGGTTCCCTACCCCCTCATAGTCCGCTCTGGGCTCTGGCCCCTGGGTCCTCCCCGCCTTAGACCGCTCTGCCACTGGGCCCTCCCCCGCTAGCCGCTCTGCCACTGGGCCCTCCCCCGCAGCCGCTCTGCTTCACTGTGCCCTCAACACCAGCCATGCCGTCTCCACTGGGCCTCGTCCCCCGCCGCCGCTTCTGTCTTCCACTGTGCCTCCCCCGCATTAGCCGCTCCGTTCCACCTGGGGCCCATCCCCTCATCCTCTCTTCCACGGGCCCCTAGTCCCCGCATACCCAGACCCCTCTTCCACTATTGCCCCCTCCCCCTCCAAGCCGACTCTCTTCCCCGTTTTCCCTCCCCCGCAGCCATGGCGTCATGTCCACTTTGCCCTCCCCCGTAATCCCCTTCCCAAAACCGAATTCTGCCACTGGTGTGCCCTCCCTCATACTGGCCGCTCTGCCACTTTGCCCTTTCCCCCTTAACCCGCTCTGCCCTTGGGCCCCCTCCCCCGCAGGAGCCGCTATTCCACTGGGCCTCCCCCGTACCCCTCTGCACTTGTCCCTTCCCCACTCAGCCGCTCTGCCACTGCGCCCGTAGCCGCTCTGCACTGGGCCCTCCCCGGGCTACTCTGCCACTGGGCCTTCGCTGCAAAGCCTGTCTCTGCCACTGGGCCCTCACCCCACAGAGCCCGCTCTGCCACTGTGCCCTCCCCCCAGCCCGCTTGTCCACTGTTGCCCCTATCCCCCGCCCATTCCCCGCTCTGGCCCCCTGGTCCCTCCCCGAGCCGCTCTGCCACTTGGCCCTTCTCTAGCACCACTCTGGCCACTTGGTCCCCTCCCCCCAGCGCTCTACTGCCCGTGGCCCTAGAGCCCTCTGCATTGTCCCACTGCTCGGCCCTCCAGCCCCCAGCAGGACCGTCTCTTGTCACTTGGCCCTCCCCTCACCGCTCTGCCACTCGTTCCTCCTCGCAGCCGCTATCTCCCGCGCCCCTCCGTGACCTCGCTTGGCCATACTGGGTGCCCGGCTCTCCCGCATCCTCGTCGTTCCACTGGGCCCCCCCCCTCCATCCTCTCTGCCACTGGCCCTCCCCGCAGCCGCTCCCCTGCCACTGGGCCTTCCCCCACAGCCGTCTTCTGCTACTCTCAGGCCCTCCCCCTCATGCTCTCTGCCACTGGGACCTCCCCCTCGTGCCGCTCTGCCACTGGGACCGTCCCCCAGCCGCTCTGGCTACTAACTACTCGGCCCTCCCCCTCACCCTGCTTCTGGCCACTTGGGCCCTCCCGCCGCAGATGCCGCTCTGCCACTGGTGCCGCGTGGCCCTCACCTCTCTGCCCTGGGATCTCCGACGCTTTTACGCCAAGTTCAGAGGGTTAACTTTAGGGGTTTTATTGGTTGGGGTAAGGGATTAATTTAAGGGATTGTAGCGGATAGGGTAGGGGTTAAGGATAGGGGTTTTAGGGTAATGGGTTAAAGTTTTTAGGGTTGGGAATTAAGATAAGGTTTTTAGGGTAAGGGGTAGCATTACAATTAGGGGTTAAGATTAGGGGGTTTTTAGGGTAAGGGCTAAGGTTAGAGATTTACCTTTGTAGCGAAGTGGGCGGCGGCGAGATGTCCCTGCGGCGCGGCCACTTGCGTCTTTACGCCGGCGGTCCCTCCATGTGTCCTTGACCACCTAGCTCCGCCCCTGAGAAAGTCGCATTCCTCACAGCGCGGGAAGCAGAACTCCCTGCGATCAGAATGTACAGTGTAAAGTGACACTGTGAGTGGTGGGGGATGAATAACCCCGCAGGGGTCTAACCGCCAGGAACCAAGCTCCCTTCATAGGACGTACTATTTAGTGACCTTATGCCTAGTGATACATGCAGCTTATACCAGCTTCATACTGCCCAGTATACCATTATATTTATATATATATTACTTTATGATGGACTTTTAACGACAGCGGCACCCTTTTAAAAGTTATTGTTTTACACACACACACACACACACACACACACACACACACAAGCACACAACACACACACCACACACACACACACACACACACACACACACACCACACACACACACACCAACCACACACACACACACACAACTTGGAAAAATCAATCTGACTTGACTTCCAGCTTCCTCGTCCATCGTTCGCCGCCGCTTCTACTAGCGCACGCGACGGCGCAATACATTTGTTTTGCCGCGACGTCGCCGGACCTAACGCCGCTTACCTGTGCAGGAGCGCGTACTGAGGAGGCACAGGGGGCGTTGAGGAGGCTAGGGCCGTGACGTGTTCGCCCCAAATTGGCTGCGATCGCTGAAGAAGTCACTTCCTGCGACCGCGTGACCTCAGCCGTCGCGGTCTCGCCCACTATGGGCACCCGTGAGGGACTGTATGTCGCCGTCGCCGTCGCCAGTACTATAAATGCACTATAATGTGAATAGAAAAGGCACATTACATTGGCTCACCACAGGGTGGCGCTGCTGGAGCTCCGGTGGAGGACGGACTGCAATCATGCGGTCCCCTAAACCTGCTGACCTTGGAACTCTTTCCCAAGGTCACTGCGAGGGATCAGCACAGCACTGAGGAGGCAAAGTGTGACCGTGCAGCTTGTATTAGCAATATGCGAAAGTGCAGGCACCTCTGTATTTACAAACCCTTTAGTGCAAGAGAGGTCAGCAAATAATGCAGAGCGATATATACTTACTGTATGCAGCAGAGCGATATATTTATCACATGCAGAGCGATATACTTATAACACGCAGAGCGATATACTTATAACACGCAGAGCGATATACTTAATAACAAACACGCAGAGCGATATACTTATAACACGCAGAGCATATACGATAACACCTAAAGCGATTACTTATAACACGCATAGCGATATACTTATCACACGCAGAGCAATCTATAACACGCAGGCGATATACTTATAACACGCAGATCGATATACTTATAACACACGCAGGCGATATACTTATAACATGCAGAGCGATATACTTATATCATCAGAGCGATATACTTATATCATGCAGAGCGATTACTTATAACATGCAGAGCGATATACTTATAACATGCGAGCGATATCCTTATAACATGCAGAGCGATATACTTATAACATGCAGAGCGATATACTATACTGCATAGCGATATACTTATAACATGCAGAGCGATATACTTATAACATGCAGAGCGATATACTTATACATGCAGAGCGATATACTTATAACATGCAGAAGCGATATACTTATACATCATGCAGAGCGATATACTTATAACATGCAGAGCGATATACTTATCACATTCAGAAGCGATATACTTATCACATGCAGAGCGATATACTTATAACACATGCAGAGCGATATACGTATAACATGCAGAGCGATATACTTATAACATGCAGAGCGATTACTATAACATCGAGCGATATACTTATAACTAGCAGAGCGATATACTTTAACATGCAGAGCGATATACTATAAACATGCAGACGATATAACTTATAACAGCAAGCGATATACTTATAACATGGAAGCGATATACTATAACATGCGAGCGATATACTTATCACTGCAGAGCGATATACTTATAACATGCAGAGCGATATACTTATACACAGATCGATATACTTACATGCAGAGCGATATACTTATACTGCAGAGCGATATACTATTATACATCGAGCGATATACTTATAACATGCAGAGCGATATACTTATACACTGCAGCGATATCCTTATACATGCGATCGATACTTATAACTGCAGAGCGATTCGACGATAACATGCAGAGCGTATACTTATAACATGCAGAGCGTATATCTTTATAACATGCAGAGCGATATACTTATAACATGCAGAGCGATATACTTATAACATGCAGAGCGATATACTTATATCATGCAGAGCGATATACTTATAACATGCAGAGCGATATACGTATAACATGCAGAGCGATATACTTATATCATGCAGAGCTATGATATTATAACAGCGAGCGATATACTTATAACATGCAGACGATATCTATATCATGCCTAGCTTATACTTATAACATGCAGAGCGATATACTATAACTGCAGAGCGATATCTTTAACTGCATAGCTATATACGTATAACATGCAGAGCGATATACTTATATCATGCAGAGCGATATACTTATAACATGCAGAGCGATATACTTATAACATGCAGAGCGATATACTTATATCATGCAGAGCTATATACTTATAACATGCAGAGCGATATACTTATATCATGCAGATCCGCTATACTTATATCATGCAGAGCGATATACTTATAACATGCAAGCGATATACTATAACGGCAGAGGAATTATACATGCAACGTATACTTATACCATGCAAGCGATATACTTTATAACTCAGAGCGATATACTTATACATGCAGAGCGATATACTTATACTGCAGAGCGATATACTAACATGCAGAGCGATATACATATAACATGCAGAGCGATATACTTATAACATGCAGAGCGATATACTTATAACATGCAGAGCGATATACTTATAACATGCAGAGCGATATACTTAATAATCATGCGATCGCATATACTTATAACATGCAGAGCGATATATACGTATACATGCAAGAGCGATATACTTATATCATGCAGAGCGATATACTTATACATGCAGAGCGATTACTTCTAACATGCAGACGATATACTTAAACATGCAAGCGATATACTTATACATGCAGAGCGATATACTTAAACATGCAGAGCGATATACTTATAACATGCAGAGCGATATATATACAGCAGAGCGATATAACTTATAATCATGCAGGAGCGATATACTTATAATCATGCAGAGCGATATACTACTCGACTATACATTATCGCAGAGCGATATACTATATCATGCAGAGCGATATACTTATACATGCAGAGCGATATACTTATAACATGGCTAGAGCGATATACTTATAACATGCAGAGCTATATACTGTATAACATGCTATGCGGATATACTTATATCATGCAGAGCATATACTTTGATAACATGCAAGAGCGATATACTTAGACATCGATGATATCTATATCATGCAGAGCGATAAATACTTATAACATGCAGAGCGATATACCTGTATAACATGCAGACGATATCTTATACCTGCACATATACTATACATGCAGAGCGATAGACTATAACATGCAGAGCGATATACTTATACATGCAGAGCGATACATACTATAAACATGCAGACGATATACTTATATCAAATGCATGAGACAATATACTTATATCAATCGAGCTATATACTTAACATCAGAAGCGATAATACTATAACATGCAGAGCGATATACTTATAACATGCAGAGCGATTACGTATAACAGGCAGAGCGATATCTTATAGACATGCAGAGCGATATACTAAATCACATGCAGAGCGTATACTTATAACATGGCAGAGCGATATACTTATAACATGCAGAGCGATATACTTTATAATCATGCAGACGAGATATCTTATACTCATGCAGAGCTATATCATATAACCATGCATAGCGATATACTATATCATGCAGAAGCGATATACTTATATACTGCAGAGCATATAACGTATAACATGCAGAGCGATATACTATAACATGCAGAGCGATATACATATAACCTGCAGAGCGATATACTTATCATGCAAGCATATACTTATAACATGCAGAGGATATACTTATAACATGGCAGAGCGTATACTTATAAACATGCAGATCGTCTACTATTATCATGCATAGCGTATCACTTATACTCATGCAGCGATATACTTATAACATGCAGAGCGATATTACTATCATATCCAGAGCGATATACTTATAACATGCGAGCATAACTTAGAACAGCAGAGCGATATACTTAACATGCAATAGCTATATACTTAAACATGCAGACGATAACATATATAACATGCAGAGCGATATACTTATACATGCAGAGCGATATACTTATAACATGCAGAGCGATATACTTATAACATGCAGAGCGATATACTTATAACATGCAGAGCGATATACTTATAACATGCAGAGCGATATACTTATATCATGCAGAGCGATATACTTATAACATGCAGAGCGATATACTTATCATGCAGAGAGCGATATACTTATATCATGCAGAGCTATACTTATAACATGCAAGACGTATCGTATATCATGCAGAGATAACTTATATCAATGCAGGCGATAATACTTATAACATGCAGAGCGATATAACGTTACATGCAGAGCGATATACATAACATGCAGACGATTACTTACTGCAGATCGATATACTTTAACATGCAAGCGATATACTTAAGACATGCAGAGCGATATCTTATAACATGCAGAGCGATATAACTTATACATGCAGAGCATATACTTATAACTGCAGAGCGATATACTATAACATGCAGATCGATTACTTATATCATGCAAGTCGATATACTTATAACATGCGAGGCGATATACGTAATAACATGCACATAGCAACACAGAGCGATATACTTATGAACTGCATAGCCACGATATACATATCACATGTCAAGCGCATACTTAACTATATTAGCTTGAACATGAGTCGATATAACTTATACACAGATGCGAACATAACTTAGATATTAAGCGAGCGATATACTATAACATGCAGACTAACATAACTGCAGATCGTATACTTATCATGCACGATATAACAGGCAGAGGCGTCTACTTACATTGTCGATATAGATAAACTTATGTGCAGAGCATATGCATTAATTGCCGAGCCCCTGGCACGGAAGGGGTTACATATGCTCCCTCTGTTTTTCTTCTCCTCAACTGAAATCACAGATTATTTTGGATCTATTTTCTTGAAACGACGGCGCGCTGACCCACCGTCCAACAGACGGGAAAGTGTCCGTTGCGACTGGTTTGTTAATTAGGGGGCTGGGAGAGGTGGCAGAGGCGGTGGGGCGTGGAGTGTACAGTGGTGAGTGCTGAGATGGTAGTGACGTGGCGCTTCGAGATGTGGAAGTGATTGGCGCGTTCGGACATTGGAGTGACGTGGTGCTTCCGTTAAGGGGGTGAGCGAAGCCGCTTCGAAGAGTTGGAGTGACGTGTCCTTTGGGAGATGTGAGTGAACGTGGCGCTTTCGTCGCAGAGGGGGTTGACGTGGGCGCTTTGGAAAGGAGTCACGTGTGGCTTCGGGGGGTGGTAGGACGTGGTGCTTCGGGGTGGAGTGACTGGTCCTTCGGAGATGGGACGTGACGTGGGCGCTTTGAAGGGGTGACGTGCACTTCTGAGATTGGAGCTGACATGGCCTCTTTCGGAAGTGGGTGACGTGGCGCTTCGGGGATGGGAGTGACGTGGCTCTTCGGTGGTGGGAGTGACGTGGCGCTTTGGAGATGGGAGTGACGTGGTGCTTCGGAAGTGGGTGACGTGGCGCTTCGGGGATGGGAGTGACGTGGCGGTTCGGAGATGGGAGTGACGTGGCTCTTCGGGGGAGTGAGCGAAGCGCTTCGGAGAGTGGAGTGACGTGGCGCTTCGGAGATGGGAGTGACGTGGCGCTTCGCAGAGGGGAGTGACGTGGCGCTTTGGAGAAGGGAGTCACGTGGTGCTTCAGGGTGGGAGTGACGTGGTGCTTCGGGGGTGGGAGTGACGTGGCGCTTTGGAAGTGAGTGACATGGCGCTTCGGAGATGGGAGTGACGTGGCGCTTTGTAAGGGGTGACATGGCGCTTCTGAGATTGGAGTGACATGGCTCTTCGGAAGTCGGTGATGTGGCACTTCGGGGATGGGAGTGACGTGGCTCTTCGGTGGTGGGAGTGACGTGGCACTTCGGAGATGGGAGTGACGTGGTGCTTCAGAAGTGGGTGATGTGGCGCTTCGGGGATGGGAGTGACGTGGTGCTTTGGAAGTGGGTGACGTGGCGCTTCGGGTATGGGAGTGACGTGGCGGTTCGGAGATGGGAGTGACGTGGCGCTTCGTAAGGGGGTGACGTGGCGCTTCGGAGATGGGAGTGACGTGGTGCTTCGGAAGTGGGTGACGTGGCGCTTCGGGATTGGAGTGACGTGGCGCTTCGGGGGAGTGAGCGAAGCGCTTCGGACAATGGAGTGACGTGGCGCTTCGGAGAGTGGAGTGACGTGGCGCTTCGGAGAGTGGAGTGACGTGGAGCTTTGGAGATGGGAGTGACGTGGTGCTTTGGAGATGGGAGTCACGTGGTGCTTCGGAGATGGGAGAGACGTAGCGCTTTGGAGATGGGAGTGACGTAGCGCTTTGGAGAGTTGAGTAACGTGGTGCTTTGGAGATTGGAGTGACTTGGCGCTTCGGAGATGGGAGAGACGTGGCGCTTTGGAGAGTTGAGTAACGTGGTGCTTTGGAGATGGGAGTGACGTGGCGCTTTGGAGAGTTGAGTAACGTGGTGCTTTGGAGATGGGAGTGACGTAGCGCTTTGGAGAGTTGAGTAACGGTGCTTCGGAGATGGGAGTGACGTAGCGCTTCGGAGATGGGAGTGACGTAGCGCTTTGGAGAGTTGAGTAACGTGGTGCTTTGGAGATGGGAGTGACTTGGCGCTTCGGAGATGGGAGAGACGTGGCGCTTTGGAGAGTTGAGTAACGTGGTGCTTTGGAGATGGGAGTGACTTGGCTCTTCGGAGATGGGAGAGACGTGGAGCTTTGAAGAGGGGAGTGACGTGGCGCTTTGGAGAGTTGAGTAACGTGGTGCTTTGGAGATGGGAGTGACTTGGCTCTTCGGAGATGGGAGAGACGTGTAGCTTTGGAGAGAGGAGTGACATGGCGAATCGGGGATGGGAGTGACGTGGCGCTTCAGAGATGGGAGTGACGTGGTGCTTCGGATAGAAGAGTAACGTGGTGCTAGGCTGGGTGTCACGTGTCACCTGCAGAGCACACGGCCTCTTCCATCCCTGTTAGACCATGTCTCTGTCCCTCTGTGAGTGTACATCACAGTACTATGTGGCTGATTTGTTCCACGTGTGGCTGGTCTTCAGAGATTCTCTCGCCACAGCAAAGTACGTGAACAAGAGGAGCCGACAGGTCAACGGGGCCTGATAAACGTCCAGACGTGTCACTCGTTTCCTGTCCGCCCGACTGATTCGTGGTGTCCGTGTCTCTGACCTCTATGGGGTCGCCATTAAAAACGTCATTTTCTGGGTCCACAACCCCCACATCCCCCTGATTCCAGTCTATGGAGGTGACATCTCTGGGTGTCCTGTGACATGTGAAGGTCGCAGGGCTGTGTGTGCGTGACCTCACATACACAGGTCACTGACCGCAGCTCTGCTTTCCTTGCATTGTGCATGGGTCAGCGCAGCTAGGAAACCTGCAGGTTCTTGTGAGGTGGAATAGACACTGGGGGAAGCCCAACCTCTTCCCCTTCATTGTCACAATCCTGGCTGGATCCCCATTCTCCACTCCAGCTGCTAAATATAGACCCCCCACACGGGCAGGTTCTGACCCCCCCCCCCCCCCCCCCCCAGCTCTGAGAGGGGGAATGAGTGTGGATGCAGAGGAACGGCCCCGTACACAGTGCTACCTGCCCCCACTGACAGCCCCTCCTGGGACACCGAGCGGGGGCTCCTTTGTGAGAAAGCAGGTGGAAAAGGAAATATATTGTGTTGGGCTATGCGGCTTCTCCTGCGGCTTCATTCATAGGCCCTACATAATGGCTCCGTATACATTGTATTGGCCAATGTACAAAATAACAGCAATAAGACACCCTATCTCACACGCATGATGGTCCCACCCTCTCCTCTCACTCTCCCATCCTTCTTCCTGCTCCCCTCTCCCTCTCTCCTCCTTAGCTGGAGTGGAGTGGGGGTTCGAGCTTGCTGGGTTAGTTTCAGATGATGAATCCTGGTGTGTGTGTGTCCCCACCTCCCACCCTAGTCCCCCCACCCCTCTGTCCCTTGTGAGACTGCTGAAGCAGTTTTCTCTCAGTCTGTAGCTGGCCCGTACGGGATCACTGGACAAGGTGCGGTGTTTCCAGCTGCTGTGCGCTGGAGAGCTCAGGATTAGGGGTGTGGCAGCTAATCTGCTGCATCTGCTGTGATAATGGTGGAAGCCAGCGCTGAGCCAAACAGCTAAACGCAAGGGCTGCTGGGAGCTTGTCCTATGTTGGGAAGAGAGACAGAAGGGGCCGAGGCCCCAAAACGCGCCCCCATAAGGGCTGCAGTACCTCACAGAGATGTCGTCTCGTTCTCCCCCTTCCCCACCAAACTATTCAGAGTTTGGCGCACGCGCCAACAGGGGGAAGTGGAAGCCGCCCGACACTGGCATGGGGTAAAAAAATGGGGGACGGGATAAACCCAGCACCCCAGAACCAAATTGACTTAATTTCCCCCCTCCCCCCATCCCAAGAAACGCATTATTTGATGTTTAACCAATATCTCTCCGTTTGTGTCACCAGGTTCAGCGTCCGACCGCCTGCCAGCTTAAGCGCGCCGGGAAATGCCAAGAAGAAAGGCGCCGGCTTATGTGGTCGGGCCAGTGGTTAAGTCCCCAGCAGGGATTGGGCACGCCGGAGGCGCCGGCGTAAGCGGCTACGCTAGGCCCCACCCAAGTCTTGTTGAAAGCTGGGCGCCAATGAATGCGGTTGGGCCTGGGGAGGACTGGGTAGAGCATTCCCGAGCAGGGTGGTGTAGACCAGCCAAACGCGGCATAAGGGTCTCCGGCCCATATACGAGGTCATCTGCAGGCATGGGCTGGCGGGTTGTTAAATAAATCAACCTTATTTTTGTCTTCCACAAGAAACTGTGGTCTTCATTTTTTGGGGGGATGGGTGCAACATGAAAGGGCGGGCACGTTAAGCCTTTAGGGGACCTGGCATGGAGGGTTCATGTTCTCACAGACCCACCTGAGCAGAAACATCTTATCAATGATGTTGGGAAGCACAGGGAGGAGACAGCCGGACATCCCTTAGTGTCTTGGATATGTCAGGTGTCCAGGGCACGTCACCTCCACGGCAGCAAGTTACAGGCTGTCCCTGCTAGGACAAAAGGGACCCAAGGACAGCTACTTGTTTAATAGGTTACATGGAGATGGTTGACACCTTAGAAAAAACTTGACCTTGTACATTACAGCATGATGGGGGCTCAACTCCAGTCCTCAAACCCCCCCCCCCCCCCCCCCCCCCCCCCCCCCAGGACAGTATCTCAGGATATCCCAGCTTCAGCACAGGTGGCTCAATCAGAGGCTCAGTCAAAGGCTGATTGAGCCACCTGTGCTGAAGCTGGGACTGAGCGAGCCACCTGTGCTGAAGCTGGGACTGAGCGAGCCACCTGTGCTGAAGCTGGGACTGAGCGAGCCACCTGTGCTGAAGCTGGGACTGAGTGAGCCACCTGTGCTGAAGCTGGGACTAATTGAGCCACCTGTGCTGACGCATGGACTAATTGAGCCACCTGTGCTGAAGCAGGGATATCTGAAAACCTGACCTGTTGGGGGCGCTTGGGGGCTGGAGTTGAGCCCCCCCTGCGTTACAGAGTGCTGTTAGTTTTGGGGCGCACGGGACCCCAGTTTACGGCCAGAGACAGCTGGCAATAAACATTTGAACTATTCACCAAATAGTTCCGGCAAAGGATAGAATGTGAGTGGGTGAAGATTAACCCCGTCATGCCAGAGGGACGGGCCCCGCGTGGCCAAGGAATGTGTACATCTGTGAGCAGAAACAGGCTGCAGACCCGGCTGGCACTGAGGGGGTTAACACATTGTAAATTGGGGGGGGGGGGAAGAGTCGGATTTTGGGGACTTATTCGTTTGAAGTTTACTGGCGTTAAATCAAATTGGTCTGGTCAATGTGCAGCAGTGACGGGGTTAAGAGTAGAAATCTCTGCTAGAGATAGCCGTGTGTGCTGGAGATAGCCGTGTGTTCTGGAGATAGCCGTGTGTCCTGGAGATAGCCGTGTGTGCTGGAGATAGCCGTGTGTTGTGTTTGGCGAATACTACGCGCCTTGAGCATCTCTCTTTGGGTGTCATCGGCTCTCTTGAACCTTCAGTCTGGCGTGTCTTTTTCCTCGACCATCTCTCGTCCCTATCTGTCTCTCATTTTCTCTCATCTCATGTTTGATTCAATCTATAGTTAGTGGATTTGCAGACAGTACTGATCAGGCATAGTAGATAATTAGCAGGGTCTATCCTATGCATTAGTGAGTTCAGATATGAATGATTTAGTATGTCAGATAATACTCATAGATATTTCAGATAGAGACGTGAGAGAGAGGTGTGTGCAAATAAAGATGAGAGATGGACATAAGGATAATTATAGGGTCCAGTATAAAATAGTAGAGAAGAAGAGGACGTATATATAATGAGTTAGGTGCATTGCTAGATGAGATGTTTCCATAAGAATATGAATGGGCAGATAGATATAGGTAAGGTGCAGATAGATAATGATAGAGCAATAAGTAATGATAGAGCCTCTAGAGAATGATATGAGCATATGATATAATTGAGTAGATTTGCATATAGAGATTGATATTCAGGTTAGAGAATTAG
The DNA here is from genome assembly GCA_036426205.1 of Ascaphus truei. Lineage (NCBI taxonomy): Eukaryota > Metazoa > Chordata > Amphibia > Anura > Ascaphidae > Ascaphus > Ascaphus truei. The sequence continues at coordinate 7,478,298 of CM071587.1, forward strand.
AGATTTCCGATAGAAATGTCGAGATAGATATATTCATATAGAGAATATAGTGTCCTATATAGTGAATTATAGATATTGTCAATAGAATGATAGAGAGATCGAGTGTGCAGATATGATGAATTATGGTCAGATAGATAATGATAGAGAGTCATGCTAGGAATGAGAGTAGGTGCAGATAGGATACTGAGAAGGTCCTAATCGAGACGAGGGTCAATCGGAATGAGAAGGCAGATCGGATCTGAAGAGGGGCAGATATAGACTGAGATGGGCAGATATGATCTGAAGGGGCAGATAGAGAGTGAGGGCGTGAATAGTGAGCAGGTAGAGAATAAGAGAGAGGGCAGGTAGATAGATAGAGAGAGGGCAATATGGAATGAGAGAGAGGGAGATATGAATGAAAGCTTAGAGGAGATGCATAAGAGGATATGCATATGATGAGTAAGCGGCAGATTAGAGGACTGAGAGCATAGAGAGGGCAGAGGATGGATGGCAATAGGAATGAGATGAGTGCAGTAGAGAATAGAAGAGCAATAGGATGAGAGCAAATAGATAAGAGGAGGCGTGAGATGAGAGGGCAGTAGAGTGAGAAGATGAGAGAGAATAGGCAGAGGTGCAGGAGAGATACGAGATAAGGGCAGGTAGAGAATGAGTGAGCAGGTAGAGAATGAGAGAGAGGGCAGATAGGGAATGAGAGAGAGGGCAGTCTAAATGAAGAAGAGATGGCAATAGATGAATGAGTGAGGGCAGATCAATAGTGAGGTTCAGATAGGAATCGATGAGGAGGGCAGATAAGGAATGATGAGGAGCATAAGGAAATGAGTAGGGCAGTAAGGATGAGTGAGGGCAGATAATGGAATGAGATGGGCAGATAGCGAATGAAGGGCAATAGAGCATAAGGGGGCAGATTAGAGAAGCAGATAGAAAAGATTGAGGGATAGAGAAACTAAGTCAAAGTCTAGAGATGATGAGGTGCAATAGAGAATGAGTGACTGCAGATGAAATTAGGATGAATAGAGGTGAGGGCAGATAAGAGAGTGAGGGCAGATAGAACTGATGAGGCGATAGAGAAGAGTATGTCGATATAGGTGAGCATAGATAATGAGAGGGGCAGATAGAGAATGATAGGGGAGATGGAGAATGAGTGAGGGGAGATAGAGAATGAGAGAGAGGGGAGATAGAGAATGAGTGAGGGCAGACAGATAATGAGCAGGGCAGATAGATAATGAGAGGGGCAGATAGAGGAATGAGCTTTAGGTCAGATATGGCATGAGTGGGCAGATATATAATCAGTATGAGATTGCAGATAGAAGAAATGAGATCGGGGCAATAAAGAATGAGAGAGAGAACAGAAGGATAATGATGAGGGAGATAAAGATGAGAGAGGGCACATAGAGATATTTAGCAGAAGAGAGGGGGCACATAAGAATGAGGAGAGTGCAAATAGAGCAGCGATTTAATAGACTTGAGGCAGATCGAAGCATGAGGGGGGCAGACGAGAGAATAGCTCGAGGGCAGATAGGAGATGACGAGGGCACATAGAGATCTGACGGGGCCCCTCTAGATGATAGAGAGGCAGATCCAGCATGAGAGAGGGCACACATAGAGAATGAGGGGAGTGCAGATGAGAGAATGAGAGGGCAGAGAATTATGAGGTGCAGATTAGAATAAGAGAGAGTGCATAGATATAGAGGTGAGTGGGGACAACAGAGAATAGGTATGCATACCAGTGAATGAGAGTGCAGATAAAGGATCAAAGGGGGCAGATATAGTAGTGTAGGTGGACAATACTGAGGACAACTAGGGTAGTGAGCAGGCAGTGCAGGGCATGAGCAGGGTCAGTGAGCAGGGCAGTGAGCAGGCAGTGAGCAGGCAGTGACAGGATCAGTGAGCCATGGGCAGTGAGTCAGGCGTGAGCCAGGCAGTGCAGCAGGCTGAGCACTGAGCGGCAGTGAAGGGCAGTGAGCAGGGCATTGAGCATATCAGGGCAGTGAGCAGGCATGAGCAGGCAGTGAGAAGGCAGTAGCGCATTGATCGGCAAGTGAGAGGTCAGTGACAGGCATGGAGCAGGCTTGAGAGGGCAGGGAGCAGCAGTGAGCATGCAGTAGCAGGGCAGTAAGGCTGAGCAGGGCAAGATTGAGATGCAGTGAGCAGGCAGTGAGCAGGGCAGTGAGCCGGGCATGAGCAGGGCAGTGAAGCAGGGCAGTGAGCAGGCAGTGACAGGGCAGTGAGCCATTGAGCAGGCATGATAGTAAGTGAGCAGGGCATTGACAGCAGTTGGCAGGGCAGTGAGCAGGCAATAGAGAATGAGTGAGGGAGCGAGATAGTGAGAGATAGATAAGAGTGAGGGCAATGATAGAGAATGAAGCGAGGGCAGATAGAGAATGAGTGAGGGCAGATAGAGAATGGACGAGGGCCAGATAGAGAATGAGCGAGGGCAGCAGTCGAATGAGTGTGGCAGCTAGCGAATTAGAGGGGCAGATAGAAATGAGAGGGCAGATAGAGAAGGAGTGAGGCCTACAGATAATGAGCTGGCATATAGTAATGAGGGGGCAGAGAGAGAGTGAGGTCAGATATGGAATGTGAGGGCAGATAGATAATCAGAGAGAATTGCAGATAGAGAATGAGAGATAGGGGGCCAAATAAGATAGAGAGAGACAAAGGATAATGAGAGAGGGCCAGATAAAGAATGAGTAGAGAGATTACAGATAAGAGATGAGATAGAGGGGCAGATAAGATGATAGAGGGCACATAGAACTGAGGAGAGTGCAGATGAGATGAGAGGGCAGATGAGAATGAGGGGGCAGATAGGAATACGAAAAGGGCATCATAGAGGGTGAGTGGGGGGACAACAGAGAATGAGGTAACATCCAGTGAATGAGAGTGGCAGATAAAGATCAAAGGGGGCCAATATAGTAGTGTGAGGTGAAATACTGACAGGACAACTAGGTAGTGAGTCAGGCAGTGAGCAGGGCAGTGACATGCAGTGAGCGGCAGTGAGAGGCAGTGAGCAGGCTGATAGGGCAGTGAGCAGGGCAGTGAGCAGGCAGTGAGAGGCAGTGGCAGGGCGTGAGGCAGCTGTGAGCATGGCAGTGAGCAGGCATGGCAAGCAGATAGTGCAGGCTGAGGCAGTGCAGTTGGCATGGGCGAGTGAGAGGCAGTGAGCAGGGCATGAGAGGGCAGTGAGCAGGGCAGTGAATTGGGCAGTGAGCAGGGACAGTGATAGGGTCATGAGTCAGGCAGTGAGAGGCATGTGACGGGCCAGTGAGCAGGGCAGTGAGCAGCGATGAGCACGGCGATAGCAGGCGTGAGCGGGCAGTGAAGCATCAGTCTATGCAGGCAGGTGATGCAGGGCATGGAGTCACGCGTGGACAGGCATGAGCAGGCAAGTGAGTCGGGCTGGAGCGGGCAGTGAACCGGCAGTGAGCATTCAGGCAGTGACAGGAGTGAGCAGGTGGCAGAGTGAGAGGGCAGTGAGCAGCAGTGAGCGAGGCAGGGCAATGATGGGGCAGTGATCATGCAGTGAGCACGCGATGAGCAGGCTGTGAGAGCTGAGCAGGCATTGAGAGGGCAGTGAGCAGGGCAGTGCAAGAAGGCAGTGAAGGCATGAGGCAGTGAGAGGGCAGTGAGGAGTGCAGAGCTTGAGAGGCAGTGAGCAGGCAGTGAGAGGGCATTGAGCAGGGCAGTGAGGCAGGCAGTGAGAGGCAGTGAGCATGGCAAGTGTGAAGCAGGCAGTGATGGCAGCATGAGCAGGGGCATTGAGAGGTGCAAGTGGCAGGCAGTGAGAGGGCAGTGACATGGCAGTGAGGAGGTGCAGTTGAGCATGTCAGTGAAGGGCAGTGAGCAGGCAGTGATCGGGTACAGGCAAGTGAGCAGGCATGAGCTGGCAGTGAGGCGGGCAGTGGAGAGGGCAGTGCAGAGTGAGTCAGGGCAGTTGAGCAGGCAGTGAGCGAGGCAGTGACATGCATTGAGCAGCAGTGAGAGGCTGACAGGATGACAGTAGCAGGGCAGTGAGCAGGCAGATAAGTGCATGGGCATAGATGAGGAGGGCAGAATGAGTAGAACTGAGTGAGGCTAATAGAGAATAGTATCGAGGGCAGATAGAAGAATGAGTGAGGCAGATAGGAATGAGCGAGGTCAATATGTGAGTAGCAGAGAGCGGATGAGCGAGGGCAGATAGGAATGAGTGAGGGCAGATAGAGAATGAGAGGGGCATAAGATAATGAGAGGGCAGATAGAGAAGGGAGTGGGCATCAGATATGATAAGAGCGTAGATAATACGAGATGGCAGATAGAGAATGGGGGAGGCAATATGGAGGATGAGTGAGGGCAGATATATAATTTCAGAGAGATGCAGATATGATGACTGAAGAGAGGGGGCAAATAAAGAATGATAGAGAGGACAATAATGGGGAATAATGAGAGAGGTGACAATAGAAGAATGATAGATGGCAGATAGCAATGAAGGGGCACATAGAGAATGAGGGAGAGTCAATGAGTGAGAGGCAATAGAGAATGAGGGCGATCGACGATAAGAATTGATAGGGCGATAGAGAGTGGCGATAGGATATAGGAGGGCAGACTAGAGGAGGGACAATGAGGTAAAAGCCATGACTGAGAGTGGCAGATAAAGGATCAACAGGGTGCCGAAATAGTAGTGTGTAGGTACAATAACTGACATGTACACCTATGGTATGAGGCAGGCAGTGAGCAGGGCAGTGGAGCAGGCAGTGAACGGGGCAGTGAGAGGGCATTGAGCAGGGCAATGCTAGGGCAGTGAGCAGGGCGTGAGTCAGGGCATGAGCAGGGGCAGTGAAGCAGGGCAGGTGGCAGGCTGTTACAGGCAGTGAGCAGGCAGTTGGAGCAGCAGTGATCGCAGTGGCAGGCATGACATATCAAGCTGATCATGGCTGAGGCAGGCCATGTGAGTCAAGCTTGAGCATGAGCGCAGGGCAGTGAGTCAGGCAAGTAGCAGTGCAGTGGCAGGCAGTGGACAGATGAGCAGGGCATGATAGGGCATTGAGACAGGGCAGTGAGCAGGGCGTTGAGCAGGGCAGTGGAGCAGGGCAGTGACAGGGCAGTGAGCAGGCAGTAGCAGGGCAGTGAGACGGGCATGAGCATGGGCATGTGAGCAGGCATTGAGCAGGGAGTGAGCAGGCTTAGCATGCATGAGGGGCATGTGTCCGGAGGGGGCAGTGAGTGAGCTAGGGCATTGAGCAGCAGTGAGCAGGTCAGTAGATGAGCATGGCAGTGGCATGGCAGTGAGCAGGGCATGTGAGCAGGCAGTGAGGGGCAGTGAGCGGCAGGAGTTTGGCCGTGGAGAGGCAGTGATCAGGCATGAGAGGGCATGAGCAGGCAGTGAGAGGGCAGAGTGACAGGGCATTGAGAGGGCAGTGAGCAGGGCATGCAGGAGGGCAATGAGCAGCCAGTAGAGTGGCATGAGCAGGCAGTGAGAGGGCAGTGAGCAGGGTGGGGTGAGGCGGGGCAGGCAGTGAGCAGGCCGGAGAGGGCAGTGAGCAGGCAGTGAGCAGGGCAGTGAGCAGGCCCGTGAGAGGGCAGATGAGAGGGCATTGATGGCATGAGCAGTGCAGTGAGCAGGGCATTGACAGGGCTTGAGAGTGCATGAGCAGGCAGTGAGCAGGGCAGGGCTGCAGGGCATTGATGAGGCAGTGAGCAGCCGTGAGAGGGCCAGTTGAGCGCAGGCAGAGTGGAGCAGGCAGTGAGCAGGCCGTGAGAGGGCAGTGAGCAGGCATTGAGAGGGCAGTGGCATGCAGGAGCAGGGCATGAGCATGCCGGAGAGGGCGTGAGGGCATGAGAGGGCAGTGAGCAGGGCAGTAGGGCATAGTCAGGCATGACTGTGAGGTCTCCTTATTTGTGGAACTTTCTATGGTATAATAAATTAAACACTAAAGATTTGCTTTGGACTCCGTTTTCCAGAGATGATGCAGCCCAAGTGCCCCCCCCCCCCCCCATCCCCAAACTGGTAAGTGCCAGGCCTGGTAAAACTCCCGGTGAATCTGCATTGGACCCGTGTGAGCCGCTTATCCAGAGAAGGGGTTAAACCAGACATCATCCAAGGACGGAGATAATATGTCGGGGAACCCAATAGAGCAACAGAACCCCAACAGGGGGTGCGTGAACTTTCTCTGGGAGTTCACCCAAAGAAATCTGTAATGGTAGATCCCAGGCAGTATAGCGGGTTCCTGACCGTGTGGGGACCCGTGTGTGACCCGTGTGGGGACTGCACACTTACTAACCCCCCAAACTAAACCTTCGCGTGGGGGGTATAGCTGTCACTTACAGCAGAAGCTTCCGAAGTCGCTCCCCACAATGCTTTGCATCTACAGCAGCAAGGCATCATGGGGCGTGGCTTTGGAAGCTCCCGCAGTAAGTGACAGCCATACCCCCCCCCCCCCCCCCATGCTGCCAGCACACACCGAGGGGCAGTTTGGGACCTTATTATTGTGTTGCCCCCCACGACTCCGGACCCTATGCCGCCCCAGGACCGGTCACACAATTTTGTTAGCGATCGTCTGATGAGCCGCCAATAAGATTTCTTAATTTAGTGTTGGGGAGTAAATACTTTCTAGCAGCGGGTGCACAGTGTAACGCAGGTTAGGAACCGCTGCAATAGGGATCACTTTCAGGTTCTTGTTATTACTGCTGTAAATATTGCTGTTATTTTAATGGGTATTATGCTAGCTCACGTGGAGCGAGAAATGTCAATTTTTTTTGCATCATAAAACGCCCAGCAGCTCTGGGTACCAGTGATTACGAGCAGCTGAAATATTTGGGAGGGGAACTGGGGGGAGGAGGGGGGTGGGGTGGAATAGGAACTAAAAAAAGAACGTTTAAAAACAGGAGTTACATTATTATTTTTTTTAAATAATCTCTCGCAGGGAGTGAGGCAGCTGCAGCAGCTGTGAGCGATTCCCAGGTGAGGTCAGGCCTGGACGAGGGCCAGGACAGCCCCTGAGAGAGGGTCTCGCTGGGTTCAGCGCACTGTGTTTTTCCTTCCTGAGACTCAGGGACACCTTCCTGTCTCAGAGAAAGCTGCCCGCAGAGGCTGGCATGAGATATCCAGCCCGGGTGCACATGGATGCACAGTGGGCAAGCCATTGTGGGCCACACAGGGCAGAGACCCACCCCACAATGATATATACAGGAAGCATATGCGTGCATATTATGCGCTATATGTATGTGTACTGTATATATACATTTTGCAAATGTTACATAATTACATAGTAGTTACATTGTAGTTACGTAGTTACTTAGTTACATAGTAATGACATAGTAGTTACATAGTACAGTAGTTACATAGTTACATAGTAGATGAGGTTGAATAAAGACGTACGTCCATCAAGTCCAACCTATGCTACATTTAGACGGCAGATATTTTATCGTCATCTATCTCTTTACAGTATATTGATCCGAGGAAGCAACACACACCCCAGTACACATCCATGTATCTCAATAAGGGAAAAAAAACTTCCTTCCTGACACCAAATATGGCAATCAGATTATCCCTGGATCAACATCCTTCCCGTGTTTAACTTATTTGGTATATCCCTGTATACCTTTCCTTTTTAGAAAGATGTCCAAACCTTTTTTTTCTAGATATTCATTGTATCTGCCATCACAGTCTCCATGGATAATGAATTCCACATTTTAATGTGTGTATGCCTATATATGTACGTATGCATGTATGTGTGCCTGTGTGTATATATATATATATACACACGTGTGGTGTGTGTGTGTGTGTGTGTGTATGTGTCTATCTTCTATCTATCATATACTATATATATTATATATAGATATATATATATAATATATATATATATATATATATTGTAATGTTGTGTTGTATGTCTTTATTATAAAGCGCCATTAATGTCATAGCGCTTCACGTAGTTAATACGTGACAATCATATAAATAACAAATATAAATAACAGGTCATGGGAATAAGTCCTTCAGACATATATATTTGATAAAAGCAGTAGCACACCACTTGCCTAGTCGCACTATGTAAAAGTAGGTCAGACAGAAATAGAATAAACAAAGCACATACAGGTCTTGAAAAGTAGAGAAAAAAGTCTAAGGCAAAAAATCAACGTTTCAGTTCTATCAAGAAAAATGTTCTTCATAGAAGCGAAACATCGATTTTTTTGCATAATTTTTTTTGGTCTACTTTTTAAGGCCTGAGTTTGCCTTTATTCAATTTGTGTGTGTGTGTGTGTGTGTATGTGTGTCGTGTGTCTATATGTGCATACAGTATGTGTGTGTATGATATGTGTGTGTGTCTGTGTATGTGTGTGTCTGTCTGTATGTGTATGTATGTGTGTGTGTCTGTCTGTCTGTCTGTGTGTCTGTGTCTATGTGTATGTATGTGTGTATATGTATGTGTGTGTCTCTGTGTCTATGTGTATGTGTGTATATGTATATATGTGTTCCAAAGTACTACCTTTGACTAGTACTATATATCTTATATACTCTTGCCATAACACCTACTTAGTCTCTGAACGTTCGATTGTAAGCTCTTCAGGGCAGGGTTTCCTGCGTGTATATATCAGAATGGGACATTTCATTGTGGCCTTTTTTCCTGTGACCAAATGACCGCTGGCGTTTGGCCGCAGACAGACCCTCCGCTGGAACCCCCGCTGCTGGCCGCTTGTAGGAGAAGGTAAGTTTTAGCGGGTAGGGGGTTAGTTTTAGAGATTTTATATTGTTTGGTAGGGGTTTAGTGGTTGGGTTGGATTTATTGGTTTTGGGGGGGTTTTTAATGGTTAGGGTAGGAATTTTATTGGTTTGGGATGGGGTTTTAATGGTTAGGGTAGGAATTTTATTGGTTTGGGTGTTTTTTAAGTGGTTTGGGTACGTAGGAATTGTATTGGTTTGGGGAGGGGGTTAGTGGTTTGGGTAGGAATTGTATTGGTTTGGGGGGGGGGGGTTAGTGGTTTGGGTAGGAATTGTATTGGTTTGGGGTGGGTTTTTTTAGTGGTTTGGGGCGGGGATTTTATTGGTTTGGGTGGGGGTTTTAGTGGTTTGGGTGTTTTTTTTTTAAGGGTTTATGGTGGCGAAACGGCCGCAACCAAATGTCCTAGACCGTATATATGTCAGACATTTAAAAAGTTGTGGTCGGTGCATAAAGTGACGCAAAACCCTCCACTCCAAATAAAGAGTGACACACTGTGAGTGCTCATTTGCATCTAATTACCCAGAATCCCTGGCTGCAGTGTAAGCACCGGAGGGGAAAGACTGGGTTGCAGACCTGTATGAGACATGATGCAAAGTTGTATTTTTATTTAATATATATATATATATATATATATATATATAGTGGCACATCAGCACATGGGTAAAGCAGCCATTGGCTTGTCTGTGTCCCTGTGGGTTGCAGCTTGTGCACAATGTCCAGAACAGCCTGAATTGACACTTAGGCTGCGGCCAGGCAGGGAGCGAGCGCGCTGGCGCTCGTGCGCGGCGACGTCAAGCTCCCTGCTCAGCCGCGATATTTGTGGCCGCCTAGTGCGCGCGCGGGCGATTCGGGGGGGCGCAGCCACGACGTCACGGAGCTATTTCGCCCTCATTGGGCGAACCGTTCACGTGACGTGCTTGCGGGTGACAAATTCAAATTTGCTCGCCTCTGCAAGCAGCTAAACGCCGAGCAGGCGCAGGCGCTCGCTCACGCTGGCCACACACATTGCCTCAATGTGTTTCGTCGCGGCCAGCGTGAGCGCGCTCAGCGCCACCCTGGCCGAGGCCTTACAATCTGTGCGTGCTACAATGTATTCAAGGTAGGACTGGCAGGACACGTGACCAGAGGGTCACCCTGCTTAATGGGGCTCTCCCCGGTCGCACTGCAAGATCTAAAGGAGACTTCTGTGTCCATGAAATGTTTTGAAAATCTCACGGCTGTTTATTGGGGGCCTGTAAAACATTAGATACGGTGAGAACAAACCTCCCCCCCCCCTCCCAATCCCCCACCTAGACACCCACTCTGTCCCAGGATGGGATCCTAGCACAGCTGTGCTGAGCCGTCAGCAGGCATAAATCTCCCTGCAGCCAGGGAGCTGGGAGCACCAGTTTCTGGAAATGCTGGATGAAAGGAAGGGTGCTGACTTCTCAGAATTCAGTGCTCACTTAACCTGCTTATCGCTGTTTAAACAAGTCCTCAACGAACAGGTCTCTGAGTTTTCCTGTGCTCATGTGTTCAGATCAGGCTATATATATATATCTGTGTTAGTTCTCTGCAAACCTCGGTCAATAGAATTATTCTCATCCCATTTTCGGTTCTGCTCCTATTGCCCCATATAACCACTCCCTATAACTCCTATTACCCCATATAACCGCGCCCTGTAACTCCTCCTATTACCTCATATAACCGCTTCCTATAACTCCTCCTATTACCCCATATAACCGCTCCCTATAACTCCTCCTATTGCCCCATATAACCGCTCCCTATAACTCCTCCTATTACCCCATATAACCGCACCCTATAACTCCTCCTATTGCCCCATATAACCGCCCCCTATAACTCCTCCAACGACTGAGCCACCGACTGAGCCACCTATGCTGAAGCAGGGATAACCTTAAACCTGACCAGTTGGTGGCCCCTTGACGACTAGAGATGTCCACCCCCGCTCTAGAGTGTAAGCTCCCCGGATCACAGCCCTCAGCACGTTCTGTGTCTGTTTGCGCTCGCCTGCCCTTACTTGCACGCCATTCCGTTTATGTAACACACATAACCGTGCAACCTTCATTGCACCGCGTTACGGAATATGACGGCGCTTTACAAATAAACAACGCTAATAATGGCTTACCCAGGAAGTGAAGGCGTTACGCTGCTATAGGGAGAGGAATTCGCCTGCTGAGACCGCGCATCCTTGTTCTTGTGAATGTCTGACTCATGATCGGAGCTGTGAGTCACCCTGAGGCTGTGTTACCGGCACCAAAACCTGCAAACCCTTCATATTATTTAGGGCGCAGACATCCCCCCCACCCGCCGGACGCACCGAGTCGCTGTCATCTACCATTTTGTCATATTTTATCATTCCCTAATTCGGGCCTCAGACCCATGGAAGGTTTTACTGTGCCGTTATGCCTATCCTCTCTTTGTAATGCCCCTACACACCCAGCAGGGCTGGCAGGGTTGCTACCTTCTATTGAAGGCGAATACGGAGACTTTTCACCATTTTTTAAAATATATTTATTTTATTTCTCTTATCTTCAGTGGCGGCGGCGGCGGCGGCGGCATCCCCCCCTGCAAGGTCCCAGTTAGCATGGCTCCGCGATGTCAAATGGCGCTGCATTGCTATGACAACGGGACGTCATGTGACCGCAGGCGCTGTGTCAATTGCCATGACAACAGGATGCCTTATGGCGCCGAGGCGGCGCCTGTCGCCCCGTGGTCATGGCAACGGGACGCGGCGCTGCGTCCCGTGGTCATGGCAACCGGATGCAGCGTGTTGCCGTGAGGTCGCGTAGCAGCCCGTTGTCATGGCAACGCGGTGCAGAGCCATGTTGACAGGGACCCTGCACGGGGAGATGCCGAGGTCGACGCATCTGCTGCTGCCGCCGCTGACCAGAGATTTTTTCAGGTAAACCCGTTGCCCGGAGACACGTGGCCAAAACCCGTAGTCTTCGGGTCAAACCCAGAGTGGTGGCATCAATGACATAAACCTGAGTGACGTACAAGTAAGGACAGACAAGTACACACAGATACAGAAAGCAATGAGGGCCCTGCTCCTGAGAGCTTATAATCTATAGCAGGAGTGGCCAATTTCATTCCTCAAGGGCCACCAACAGGTCAGGTTTTAAGGATATCCCTGCTTCAGCACAGTTGGCTCAATCAGTGGCTCAGTCATTTCCCACTAATATGCCATTTTGTTTGGCTGAGTGATCTCGGTGCCCGGAGGTGACGTCCGCGTGACAACCCAGACCGCACCATCTGATCACGTTACCACCTAGGAACATTCTCTGAGCGACTTGAGAGACGTATTTACTGAGGCGCAGACAAACACGTGCTCCTGTGCAATGTTTTTATTGGCATTTAAACGGAACGTCCATCTTTATTTTATAACTGTTAATTCTCTGTATTAGCTCTACTGTCCCCTCAATGTTTGGGGTCATTAGTATGTCTTCTGTGTATACACCCCAGTGCTGGCGTTACATCCGGGCCCTTCAGCAGTAGGGAGATTAGGATTCTCTAACATGATGTATGAGGACATGTTCTGTGCATAGCGCCGTTCGCTGATTGGTTCAGTGCTTAAAGCAACATTTCTAATTGGCTGGGGGGTTCCTACCTTAACCCGTCCCCTGGGGGGGATAAAAAAAGGCGGGAAGGAACGGAGGGCTCTGATTGGTCCGTGTAATAAAGCGGACTTCTCTATGATTGGTCACTTTTGCTGATCGCCTTGTCGGTTGGTTGTTGGCGCACGCCGCGTGGCTCCCTGACGTGTGACGTTTTGAGCGGGAGGCATGAGGACCGATGTTGCCGATCCGAATCACTTACACCGTCCAGTCCCGGGATCAGGCTGCTGACGGACGGCTTTGGTCTGCTGGTATTCACGGTACAAAAAGCAACACGGGCCCATGAATCGTCCCGGGTGACAGTCTCACTCACGCGGCAACGGTCTCACTCACCGGGAGGGGGAGGGGGAGCCAGCCAGCCAGCCTCATTCACGTAGGGACAGTCATTCACTGGAGGAGGGGCAGTCTCATTCATTGGAAGGTAGTCTCAGTCTTTGGGGACTGTCTCGTTTGTAAGCAGTCCTACTTATTTGAGGGCAGTCTCACCCATTGGGGGAAGTCTAGTTAATTGAAAGGCAGTCTCAATGGGGACGTGACGCTCTGCAGTATTATAGGATCGCTGTGTGAGTGACGCTCTGCAGTATTATAGGATTGCTGTGTGAGTGACGCTCTGCAGTATTATAAGATTGCTGTGGGAATGACGCTCTGCAGTATTATATAATCCCTGGGTAATTGACGGTTACTTTGCTGGAGGGTCACACACTATGACCTGAGTCTTCTTCTCCCACAGACTGTTGGCTACAGGGGTTCATATGGGTGTCAGAAGCAGAAAGAGCGGTATGTAACACTCTCTTACACACCTCCCCCCCCCCCCGCCCCCCATGTGGAAGATCCTTCTGTGTATATTTCTCATTTCACTGACATAATACATTTTGCACACTCTGCCCTCTGTGTCCACGTGTCACAGAGTGTCATGTGACACAATGCGTGTATTGGTGTGGATACTCTGCATGTTGCCATGCCTTTTAATAGATCAGCAAGAAAAGTCCTTATGTGACTGAGAAGACTCCCCAGAGACGAACAACTTTCCTGCCATATTATAGCGAGGGGTCTGTAGACTTTTGCTTCTGCCCTGTGCCCATAACGTGAGTTATCGGACTCTGGCTGCAGGGCTGTTTGAGGAGATCCTGACACTCTCACCACCTGCTTGTGTTTCCCGCAGGGAGCCCAGATCCTGCATCCGATACAAGTGCGCGCTCACCAACACCATCACAGATGTCCTGAAGCAGCGGCCTGGCTGGATGGAAGTGAAGGAGTAAGACTGTGACACCCCCTAATTACACCCCTGTATCTGCCCTGTAGGGCTCTCTGACTCCTCCCCTCACGCAATCTCCCCCTCATGGGTCAGACACTTTTATATCTAATCATCCTTCCGAGGCCAGCAGAGACGCGGCAGCCATGCGCTCCCCCTGATCGGTAATGTTTTCACAGTGACGGCGAATGGGACTTTTACTGGTGCGAAGTGAGCTGGCTGCGTGAGAACTTCGACCACATCTACATGGACGAGCACGTGCGCATATGTCACTTTCGCAACCACTACGAGGTGACTGTCCCTTTCTGCATCACAGATACATTACACATACGCTGAATGGGCCAGTCAAGTGAGTTTCACCGCTAAGGTAACCCCTAACCCTACCCCTTACCTTTAACCCCTAATGCTAATGCTAATCTTTAGCCAAAAAACCTAAAACCCCTAATGGTAACCCCTTAACCTTACTCCTTTCCCTCAAAGGTTTAGCCCCTTACCCATAATGCTAATCACTTACATTAGGGGCGACACAACCGGTGCATGACTGTCCTTGGCGGCGAAAGGTCCCATTCCGGTATCAGCCGCGCTGCTTGTGTCAGGCAGCTACTCTGAGGTGTCACAATGTATGTTGTGTCACTGTGTGGCATCATATGTCATTTTTGGGCCTCTGCCACATTACCCCTTCAACTCAGACGGCAAGCGACACACATGACAAAACGCTGAGCCTGAATCCGAGGAGAAACCCAGTTCTCCTCCGATTGTGTCCCTCGTAACCTCCTTCTTGACTCCCCCTCTCCAGCTGACCCGGAAGAATTTCATGGTGAAGAATTTGAAGCGTTTCCGGAAGCAGCTGGAGCGCGAGTCTGGGAGGCAGGAGGCCGTGAGGTGCGACTTCTTCCCCAAGACGTTCGAGCTTCCGGCCGAATATCACCTGTTTGTGGAGGAATTCCGCAGGAATCCCGGAATCACCTGGATCATGAAGCCTGTGAGCGCGAGTTTAATAATACCTCCACGTACACAGCAACAACCTTACTGATGAGATGCTGCTCCATTGATACCCTTCCCAAATGTCATGCATATGCTGTTATACATATATGTGCCTATATGTGCCTCTTCCTCCTTGAACCTTCTTTTACTGTGAATGGTGTAATTTGTTAGAGTGTGGTAAATACACACAATTTTTTTTTTTTTTTTGGAACCCCATGCCAAATAACCATTCCTATTTCACGATTGGCTGAATTTGCACCAAATTTTGTACATTTGGCCTCATTCCTCCTTACCGAACTGCTTCAACTCAGTGACATTTGAGGGCTTCTTTGCATGGACAGCTCACTTCAGGACCTGCCCCAACATTTCGATGGGGTTTAGATCCGGACTTTGACTAGGCCATTCTAAAACGCGGAATTTACTCTTCTGCAGCCATTCTTTTGTAGATCTTCTTGCATGTTTAGGATCATTGTCTTGCTGCATGACCCACTTTTGCTACAGCTCAAGGACGGATGGCCTGACATTCTCCTTTAGAATCTTCTAATAGAATGCAAAATTCATGGTTGTGTCAATAATGGCAAGCTATCCAGGTCCTGAGGCAGCAAAGCAGCCCCAAACCATCATGCTCCCACCACCATGCTTGACGGTTTGGATAAGGTTTTGCTTTCGAACACAGTGTTTAGTTGCTACCAAACATAACATTTCTCATTGAGGCCAAAATGTTCTACCTTTGCCACGTCTATCCAGAGAGCAGTGTTCCAGAAGTCTTTGGGATCATCTATGTGCTCTTTGGCAAACTTCAGACGGGCAACACTGTTCCCTTTAGAGAGCAGTGGTTTCCTCCTGGTTATCTTCCCATGAACACCATTCTGGTTCAGTCTTTTTCTGATAGTTGATTCATGAACACTCACATTAACCAAGGCGAGAGTGGCCTGCAGATCCTTGGATGTTACTCTGGGGTTCTTTGTGACTTCCTGGATGATTTGCTGGTTTGTTCTTGGAGAGATTTTGGTAGGATGACCGCTCCTGGGTAGAGTGAATGTGGTCTTGAACTTTTTCCATTTGTAGACTGTCTTGACAGTGGATTGGTGGGGCCCACAATCATTAGAAATGGTTTTGTAACCCTTTCCAGACTGATGAGCTTTTCTCAGCTACTCAGAGATTTCTTTTGATCGTGGCATTAATGAGGTCGTGAATCTCACTATATCAGGGTCTCTCTCTTCAGTTACTTGCTCCGAATTCAGTCATGCATGCGCTAGCTCACTAAGAAAGACTCTGACACAAAGTTCAGCTTCAATCTCAGTACATGCGTTATCCCGGGGGTAACACAGGAACTCCTTTATTGAGTACACAACATAGTTTATATAGCTCATAGCGGGGAGGGGCATGGGAGGGGTTAAATCATATGTATCTTTATTCCGGGACACGCTGTCTTCCTTGATTGGTTAAATCATATGTATCTTATTCCGGGACACGCTGTCTTCCTTGATTGTAGCAATACATTCTCCCGGGCTCATGCAGCCCTCGTGCATAGCTGCGTCATCAGTTCATGGTTTAATCATCTGGTCATGTGTTTACCAGGATATCTGAGACAAAGTTCGGGCGTATAACATAACAAAAGAAGAAATATATATTCACACACATTTCTACCTTCACAGCATGACGTTTGTTTCCACACACCTTTATGGTAAAGACCAAACTCACAATGCTTGTGATCTTTATACAGAGTAGAGCCTCCCAAACTTGTTTCTGATGGTCTACCTAATTATTTAAACACCTGATTCCAATTATCCCCTTTAATTTAGCTGATAAAACCAGAGTTCCACTAACTTTTTCCACATACCCTGACTCTTAATTACTCATTGTTTGTCTCATTCATATATCATTTTGTTTCAAAAGATATGGAATTGGTTAATATGAACCCTATTGGATATTTTTTTTTTTAAAAAGACTGGTTTTAATTCAAGAAGGTTATCATGGAAAAACTATAACATTTTCGGAATTATCATTGGGGTTCATAAACTTTTTCTCGCCAATGTAGATCAGTGAATATAGCAGACCTCCTGCTATGTGTGTAAACTAGTCTCTTCTCCCCACACCCTGCCCCAGGTTGCCAGGTCTCAGGGCCGGGGAATATTCCTCTTCCGAAAACTGAAGGATATAATAGACTGGAGGAAGGTGAGCTGCATCTTTTGCAGGGTGGGGGCGGAGAGACTGTGGGGTTTCAGTCTGGGGGGTAAACATTCAGCAAGTTTAACTCCCTGTCCACTTTATCTGCTCCCCAGGACGGGGGACGAACAGACGACCAGAAAGATGAAATCCCAGTGGAGAATTACGTTGCTCAGCGTTACATTGAGAACCCGTATTTAATTGGTGGTGAGGAGCCTGCAACACAACACGTGTGTCTATGTTATACAGCGGATGCTCTATTTCCTGTCATTGTGCAGTGCAAACACATGCCATGCCTGTGTAACATGTACTGCCCTCTCCTGCTCACACATGTAAAATACTGCTCTTCCTCTGTTCACAGGGAGAAAGTTTGACCTGCGAGTTTATGTCCTTGTGACCTCGGTGAGATATCGGCGTGTCATTGAGGTGTCATTTCCCCATGCCCTGCTGTGAACGTCCCCGCTGCACAGTGACTATCACAGCAGCACTGCGTCACATCTCACACACAAGGGGGGCTAAGGTGTAATTTGCCATATTGAAAGTGTACAAAGCAGCTACACATTATCACTGCATATCACTCACACAACTAAACATAGGATGTAACACGTGTGATTAAGAACGGTTCCGTATATATTTTCTGGGCTCTCCTGTCACCGACAACCTTTTAATTGTGTGTGTATATGATCCGGCCCTGCAGTACATCCCGCTCAAGGCCTGGCTTTACCGTGACGGATTTGCACGCTTCTCCAATACGCGTTTCACTCTCACCAGCATCGATGACCACTGTATCCTCCCCACCTCAAAGCAGAGCGTAGCCCCCCCCCCCCCAGGGGTGACGTGGGCGGCGCGTACCCAACCCTTACCCCAGATTGGGGGAGGGCGGACGACAGCCGGAGTGTACCACCTCATACCCCGTGGGGGGGCAGGCGCAAAGCGTGCCAACTCATATGCGGGCGGGATTTCAGGAATGGTTTACCCAGCGAGGAGTCAGGAAAACGAAGCTGCCTCCTTAACACACTGACACAGATATTCACTTGACCAACGTGGCCATCCAGAAAACTGCCCCTGATTACGATCCAGAGAAGGTAATGTAAGGGGGTGCGTTACGACTTCCGGGTGCAAGCAGTAACAACGGCAAATGTGCTTTAGAATCTTTTAGGTTAGGACAGTTAGGCTGCGCTTATAGTGCCGGTGGCAGCGATGCTCCGTCGCGTGCGCTTACAGTAAGCGCGGAGCGGCGGCTTGGTCGCGATCGCTGGAAGTCATCTCAATTTGATTTGTTCAGCGACCGCAGCCTGACGTCACCGTTGCCGGCACTATAAGCGCAGCCTAAGGGTAAGTTTAATTGAAAAGCAGTTAGTACAGAGACTAGGGGAAGGTCAGTTTCAGTAAAAAAAAGGAAAGAAAATAGTGCAGTAAAGAGGGAGAATAGAAGAGAGTATAGTGCAGTACAGAGGGAGAATAGAAGAGAGTATAGTGCAGTAAAGAGGGAGAATAGGAAAGAGTATAGTGCAGTACAGAGGAAGAATAGAAGAGTATAGTGCAGTACAGAGGAAGAATAGAAGAGAGTATAGTGCAGTACAGAGGGAGAATAGAAGAGAGTATAGTGCAGTACAGAGGAAGAATAGAAGAGAGTATAATGCAGTACAGAGGAAGAATAGAAGAGAGTATAATGCAGTACAGAGGAAGAATAGAAGAGAGTATAATGCAGTACAGAGGAAGAATAGAAGAGGGTATAGTGCAGTACAGAGGAAGAATAGAAGAGAATATAATGCAGTACAGAGGAAGAATAGAAGAGAGTATAGTGCAGTACAGAGGAAGAATAGAAGAGAGTATAGTGCAGTACAGAGGAAGAATAGAAGAGAGTATAGTGCAGTACAGAGGAAGAATAGAAGAGAGTATAGTGCAGTACAGAGGAAGAATAGAAGAGAGTATAGTGGAAGAATGACAGTATTAACATATAGAATAAAAGCAGATATAGACAAGAGATTACGGGTAGATAGAGAAACTGCTGTCCTTCCCTTATCAGACAAGAAGATTTAAAGATAAGTATTAGATTAAATACATTTTAAAGTGAGATTCAGTCCTTTTTAAAACGAAAGTTCGTGTATTGATTGTTAGTGTTGATTTAAATATATATTAGTATTGGTTTCCTTTCGTATGTAGAGTTGTTAGCAATGTAATCTGTACTTACTGTACTAACTTGATACATTTAAAATATATTTATTAAAGTTATTGTATTATATTAATATGTGCGTATAGAAAAGTTGACCCTATTACTGTCAATATTACCCCTCGTACAGTAAGACGAGCTGCTGATAACCAGGGGGGAGGAGAGAGGTTTCAGGCTTCTCACTCTGCCTCCTCTCCATATGTGATATGTGTACCCCCTTCATCGGTATGTGTGCATCTGTTCTATGCACGCGATTGTCTCTCCCTTGCTGCACGATGGCGTACGTCGGCATAGGGCTCCGTGTGCCTCACTGCGTGCCTCACACAGGGATGCAAGTGGATGATACAGCAGTTGCGTCAGTTCCTCACAGCCAAGCACGGCCCCGAGCCAGTGGAGGTTCTCTTCCAAAACATGGACAACATCTTCATCAAGACCCTGCAGAGCGTCCAGAAAATCATCATCAACGACAAGCACTGCTTCGAATTGTACGGCTACGACATCCTGCTGGACCAGGACCTCAAACCGTAAGCAAAGGCAACAGCTGGTGCATATTCCCCCCCAGTGCCAAATGCTAATAGGGACAATCGCACTTGAAGTTCGGTGCCAATTAACGAGCTCAGTGCTGTATCTTTATTTTACCACATTTTGGTGCAGAAAACCAGAAGACAAAACATTTTTTGGGGGGGAGAGGTTATCTACCCTTCAACAGGTAAATAGCACAGTGACACACACACACACACACACACACACACCCTGGAAATAAAATGCAAATGAGTTGTGTCATGACAGGATTGTTTCATTGTTCATTCAGTGCACAGATGACCAACTCAGCAACGTAGTGGGAGGATATTACTCTTCATTTTCTAGTCAAGGGTAAATACACTAGAGGTAAATAAGTCCAGAAAGTCAGGTTATAGGCACTATTATACAAGACCGAGACAGATTATGGCAAGGCAGAATAAGAACACCAATTCACAACACATTGTCACCAAACAGTCATATTAAAAGGGAAACTAGGTCGTCGGAAAAAGACTACACAATTCACAACACTGCACTGAAGTGCAAATATTATTTACCATCAATCATAATGAGAAACAGCTCAAGTGTTCCTCTTCATTTAAGCCCTTTGGCTGTAATGTGCCAAACGTGTCTAACCTGTTAGACACGTTAAATAGTTCTTTTCAGAAGTAAATTCTTTTTTATCTCATCCTCTCTTTGCAGTGGCATAACTACAAATTTTGGTCCCCCTGCAAAAAAAATTTAAGACCCTCCCTCACTCATCTCTAACTATCCCTCCGCTCTCCCTCGCCTCCAGCTCTCTCCGCTGCTCCTCTAACACTCCCCACTCCTCTCTAACTTTCCCCCTCCTCTCTAACTCCCTCAGTCTCCCTCTTCACCCATAACTCTCTAACTTTGTGGTTTTCAACCTTTTTTTTGGTTAGGAAACCCCAGAATTTGATTTTAAAATTCTGGGGAACCCCAACCCTCGCCCCGTCTCTCTCCCCCTCCCGTCACTCCTCCTTATGCGCCTTCTCCCCCTTGCGTGCATGCACACACTCTCCCACTTACACACACAATCTGACCTCCTGTCCAGACCCATTCAGCAGTGAAGCACTTTGCATGTTTTTTCTCTCCCTCCCTGCGAAGGCGCACACTGACCGTAGCAGGCAGAGAGAAGAATAGTAGCGAGCTGCCAGCTGCTGCTACTTAGCTCAGGAGCCGCCGGTTCTGGGACAGCTGGGAGAGTTGTCCTGGCTCTCCCACTCTGGCGGCCGCGGAACCCCAGTTGAAAACCACTGCTCTAACTCTTCACCCCTTTTAACTCTCTCACTCTTCAATACAATGTAAACATTTTCTAACAACAAATGTTTGGTGATAATGTTGTGAATTGTGGTGTTATATAGTAGATGTGGTTGAAAAACATACATCCATCAAGTTCAACCTATGCTAAATTTAGACAACAGATACTTTATCCTACATTTATACTTACAGTATATTGATCCAGGGGAAGGCAAACAAAAAACCTCCATGGGTAACGAATTCCACATTGCAACTGCCCTTACTGTAACAAACCCTTTTCTTTGTTGCTGGCAAAATCCTTTCCTCCAACCTTAAGGGATGACCCCGTGTCCTTTGTACTGCCATTTGGATGAATAGTTATTTTGAAAGCTCCTTGTATTGTCCCCGAATATATTTGTATATAGTTATCATATCCCCCCTTAGACGCCTATTTTCTAATGCAAACAAATCTAATTTACCTAGCCTCTCCTCATAAATTAGATTATCCCTCCCCTTTATTAATTTGATGGTTCTTCTCTGCACTCGCTCTAGTTCCTTAATGTCTTTGGAGTGGTGCCCAAAATTGTACTCCATATTCAAGGTGTGGTCATAATAATGCTTTATAGAGGGGTATAATTGTTTACTTCCCTTCCATCCATTGCCCATTTAATACAAGATCTTATCTTGCTTGCCTTTGCCACTAGGAGATATATATATATATCCCTTTCTGTCTATCTATACAGTATATAAATTACACACACCCCAGTGACACATGTATTGTTCCAGGGGGCTACTGGATGTACCCCAGAGAGGGACATCAGTGCATGAATTACATTAGAGTTCTGTCCTGTTACAGAAGAGGGAGGAGGCGCTAACCTTGTAATGTTACTGAGCATCATTTTGTGAGATGGGTGCATCAGGTGCCTCTGGCACCGATTCATAGATTCCCTCATACAGGTGGCTGCTGGAAGTGAACGCCTCTCCATCTCTGACTGCCAGTAGCCAGGACGACTACGAGCTCAAGTGCCATCTACTGGAGGATACCCTGCATGTGGTGGACATGGAGGCCAGGTGAGGGGCCCTGGGAAGGGTAGGATCCTAACCTAAAATGTCAATACACTGTGGGTTTAGGTAGAACCCAAGCCCCACTATTAGTATATGGAACAGTTTATTAATACTTTGTATGGATATGCCCCAATGTCATACCGCTCTGAGGCTCTTGTAGATGTAGTATATGTTTATATCTGTAACTTTAGCTCACTTTGACAGTTCTGCGCCTCTCAGATTAACAGGGAAGGAGAAGCAAGTTGGGGGGTTCGACCTCATGTGGAATGACGGACCTGTGTCAAGGGATGACAGTCAGCAGGAGACGCTCACTAACGGGAATTTCATGGCAAACACACACTTAGGTGAGTTTGTTTGATCTGAGCCCCCAACACCACAAAACTTGCATAGCCAATCCAAGGTCACCTCCAATGTTCTCTTCTCAGGCCATAACAACAACAGGAAGAAACAACTCCGACTGCTCCTGAAACCCCCTCAGATCATTAAAAAAAACTTTAACATAAGCTCCGCACCTTGACCCTTTACCAGAAATAACCTCCTCCTGAGACTAGGGGGGCAAGGTGCCCTCTCCCAGAAATCAATTAATAAAGGATTAATGATGTTCAGCGCCTTCCCGGTCTGTAGTGGGATGTGTTCAGGGCACAGGATAACCATCTTATTTGTACAGCACATGTATTGCAGGGTGCGATGCTTTTAACTGGACCCGTTTGGGAGCTCACGTAGTTTGTATACTGGATTTTTAGACCTCCCAGACTATGCCAAAATCAGACATCGCATCGCTGCAGCCGTTTCCGAGATATCCATGGGGGCTTAAAGGATATCGCAACCTCTAGCAAAACCGTTCTATGGCTAAAAAGAATGACAACCACATGATGTACGTGAAATATTTTATTTGTGCACTAAGATTGTGTCACTGCTCAATGACTGTGCTGCTGTATATTTAACGCCCCAGTGGCAGCATTACATTTAACTGAGCAAACAAACCCTGAGCAGAATCCTGCACCTCTCCCCAAGGATATACATCTGCTTGAAATTGGCTTCCCTGCGCAGAGGAACTGGCAGGGAGAGGGTCACCCATGGAAAGAACAGATGATGCCAGCCAATGGAGCACACAACCACAGAAAACAAAGTCCAGGGTTTCTTCCTGCACTATGGGTGCATGTTTAGGAAGCCTATACGCAGTGGATGTGAAAATTCTCTGGTATCCTTATGTCACCTTGACCCTCCAAGCACTTTGTTAATGGCATTCATCTCCTCTCGGCTGAGGGGTGCTATATTGTAACCTTTTAGTTCTGGTTTACCTGCAGAGACAAATATTGCACGGCACAATAAATCATGCAGCTAGTGACACACAGCATGACACCAACAGGATGGATAGGGGTGGCCCAGGAACTGAGTAAAGACTTCTAATTGAAGCAACTCCCAAAAGATTTAAGTGTAGTCTAACATTAAAGCCCCCTCTCCTCCCCGCACATACATCCATGCGGTATAATTACCTTGTGCCTCATACAGCCGGTTCACCTTCACTTTCAGCTGTTTGCGAAGTTGATCTATTTCTGCATCAAGCTGCTCCTGATCTGTCAGAGCGAGAGACAGGTTTTTTTGTTTTTTTTTACACCAAGAACCCCCCAGCAGCCATAACGAGTCAGGCCCAGACTTCCATTCCCTCTCACCTCGCTGGCTTGAGCTGAGCACTCACCTTTTTCAATCATTTCCTTGGTCTGTTTTTTTGGAAGCGTTATAAACATGTTCCCAAAGCAGACGGTCACCTTCTCTGCAAACAAGAGACTCATTAGACCCTCTATACCTTACCACCCCTCACATGGCGAGCTGTAACATCCCCCCAGGAGCGATGGAAGAGCCTGGGGATAAGATGGAAGTCTGCAGCTGTCACACACAGCACCTCACCTGGAGTGAGGTCTGTGTGAAGGGCTCTCAGTGCTTCTCTGTTCCGGTTCCGCTTTACATCCAGATCCACAATCTACAGGAGACATAGAATGAAAGGCTTCCTTAGCAGACTCTCCCCTCAGCACCTTCTCTGCTCCACTCTACCCGTCTCTTCTCCAGTACCTCCCCCCCTACCACCACGTGTAATCCTCCTGTCACCTACAGTCTCTCTGTCTGTCGCTCTCTCACCTGCCGCCTGTCGGCCAGCACGTCTTCGGCTTTCTCCTCCACCTCCTGCAGGAAAGTGAGGACCCTGTCTGGGTCTCCGAACTCCTCCATTTCAGCAGCAACGTCTGGCCCTGGCACGCAGGAGACGCATCTATCCTGAAGCGGCGCGCGTGAAATGACGTCACATCCGGAACCAATAAAGGCAAAGCCTGGCGCAGTCGCTCTCTTCCGGAAAGGAATGGGCTCTGTGCCTCACTTCCTGGCACAAAAGAGATGTTTTGAACATCACTTTCTGGTCAGAATCTAGGCAATCTTATAGATAGGTATATATCTACATCTCATATTATATTTATACAAACATATATGCATATACAGACACATGCATACATTTACACATCACACACGTGTATATACATCTCATACACACACACATTTATACAATATATATATGTGTGTGTGTATGTGTATGTATATATATATAGCTCTTAGCGTGGGGCATCTGTAACCCCCGCGCCCCTCCCCCCCAAAGAAGTCTCGCGCCCCCCAGGTTTGCATGGCTGTCTTAGACCTCAGACACGCTTACCGCTGGCGTGCTGAGGCGCGCTGAGGCTCAGGGAAAGCGGGTGCTTTCCCTGGCCTTGCGGTTGCTTACCGCACGCGCTCTCAGCAGGCCGTCAGGGGGGCGGTCCGGGGGTGGGCGCGTCACTGGCCGGGGGCGGGCCAGTGACGTCACGGAGCTGGTTCGCCCTCATTGGGCTAACCGCTCACGTGACCGGCCTGTCTCGCCGGCAAGCGGGGGAATTTTAAATTCCCCTAAGACCTGCCCTTGCAAGCGCGCGGAAGCGCAGGTGAGCCCCTACTAAAGCCGCTCTAATTGCGGCTGTAGGGGCTCAGTGCTGAGCGGGAGCGCGTGTCAGCACGCTTCCGCAAGCACGCAGGCAACATGTCCGAGGCCTTAGGCTAAGGCCCCGCTCCCAGAGTCAGCGCACCTGCGCTGCTGACAGGCGGTGCGCTGAGATACACAGACCGCGATCTGCGGTCTGTAGGGAGCGGGAGCCGGAGCGGGAGGTGGGCGGGAGGTGGGAGGTTTGATCGGGAGGTGGGCGGTTTGACAGGGAGGGGGGGCGTGGCTTGAGCGGAGGGACCCGCTACTCTCCCCCCCCTCCCTCCACGGACTCGGGCTGGAGCTGGAAGGTAAGTTTAAACACACACACGCAGGCACTCATTCATAC
>CM071587.1:7508373-7530773 GCA_036426205.1 Ascaphus truei
TGGTAGTTACATGGTAGTTACATGGTAGGTACATGGTAGTTACATGGTAGTTACATGGTAGTTACATGGTAGTTACATGGTAGTTACATGGTAGGTACATGGTAGGTACATGGTAGGTACATGGTAGGTACATGGTAGGTACATAGTTACATCGTTGCATAGTTATATAGTAGTTACATAGTTACACAGTAGTTACATAGTTACATAGTAGTTACATAGTTACATAGTAGGTACATAGTTACATCGTTGCATAGTTATATAGTAGTTACATAGTTACACAGTAGTTACATAGTTACATAGTAGTTACATAGTAGGTACATAGTTACATAGTAGTTACATAGTTACATAGTAGATGAGATTGAAAAAAGACGTGCGTCCATCAAGTTCAACCTATGTTATATTTAGACAGATACTTTATCCCAGGGGAGCGCAAACTTTTGCTGCTGCACCCCCTTGCCTCCTCTGGTGCTCGCGCCCTCCCCTTAACTTGATGCGGCGTCAAATGACGCCACGGGGTCATGTCACCTCATGTGACCCGCAGCGTCATTTGACGCCCGTGTGATGTCACATCACATGACCCCGCAGCGTCACTTGCCTCCGCAGTGCCATGGAAGCCGGCAGAGACGAGGTAAGTTGAGGTTGCAGAGACCTCACGCGACCCCCCGGTATTTAATTTAAATGCGTCGGGGAAGAGCGCGGGGCCTCTGCAACCGCCCGCGCCCCCCCCCACCCCACTTTGTGCACCCCTTCTTTATCCTATATCCGTACTTACAGTATATTGATCCAGAGGAAGCAAACACAAAACCCCAGTGACACATCATCTAATGATATCTCACAAGGGGAAAATACATTCCTTCCTGACTCCAAATATTGGCAATCAGATTACTCCCTGGATCAGGATCCTTCCCATGATTACTTATTTGATATATCCCTGTATACCTATATTTTTTTTATGTGAGAAACGCTATCAGATTTACTACATATTTATAATTGTTTTACTTTCTCCCTGTAAAATATTTCCTTCACTTAAATATTCAATAAAACATGACAGGAGCTCCCATGTGTCCCTACCCATTGTTATTATGATGGGGGAGGGGGGATGGGGAGTGGAGGAGAGTGGGAGTTTTTTGGGGGGGAGTGGAGGAGTATTGGGGAGTGTGTGGAGTGCGAGGTGATTGGGGGTGTGAGGAGTGGAGGTGATTGAGGTAGGCGATTTGGAGGAGTGGAGGTGATTGGGGGGGAGTGGAGGAGAGTGGGAGTTGACTGGGGTGGGAGTATTGGGGAATGGGAAGTGGACTCTAAATCTCCTTCCCGGGCAGTTCTTAGGTCACCTGAGCTGGGTAGTCTCATCTCTGAATCCGTCCAGTCGAGATGAAGTCCTGCAGCTTCTGGACACGGCCAGAGTAAGGACCCCCCAAAATACAGTCCACCAACCCCATCTAGAGTAGGGACTCCCAAACCCCTCCCAACCTATCCAAAATAGGGACCCCAAAGCACAACCCCCATCCCATCCAAAACAGTGACCCCCCAAAACACAACCCCATCCCATAAAAAATAGAGACCCCCCAAAAAAAACATAGCCCCTCATCCCATCCAGCGTATGGACCCCCTAAATAACAATCCACTCCATCCTATCCAGAATAGGGACCCACAAAAGCACAGCCCATCCCCACCATCCAAACGAAGACACCCCCACCAACCAAAAAATTCACTCTCATTCAGAGTATAATACCCTTTCTCTTCCCCCCACCACCACATACCGTCTGTGCTCCCCCCGACCCCACCCTAACAGGGCCCTGCCCCTGTCTGTGCCACCCCCCAGCCCCCTGCAGAGCTCTGTATGTACCTCCCGCAGTGCCTTGCTGACACAGCCACCCTTGTCCTGCAGCAGCTGAAGGAGCTCCCTCTACACTGCACCCCTGAACAGGACAGTATCCTGAGCATGTCAGCCCGGAGCCTCCTGCTGACGTGGAGAGATAACGAGGAGCTGATCCTACGCATTCCGACTCACGAGATTGCAGCCGCGTCTTACGTCAGGGATGACGCTCTGCATCTGCTGGTCCTCAAAACAGGTGTTGGCCAATGAATTGTCTGTCTCTTAGCAGCAGGTAACACGCAGTAATGTTCATTCCGCGATGGTGATCACACAGCGTTGCCCGACTATACTGAACCAGCACACCGTGAAAAGACCACTCAATGACCCTTTATTTTATTTGCCCCGCTGACCTGTCACATGCCCACTCCCCTTTGACCTGTCTCTCGCTCCCGCACTCTCTCACAGATGTCTTCTGCTCCCTCAGGCCTCGGGCTGGATCCGGTGCCAGCCGTGGGCAGTTTGGAAAGGAAGCCACCAGTGGGGGCAACTGACAGGGGTCAGGGAGGGGGCAGCGCAGGCCCCAAACCTGTGGGGGGAGCCATGGAGCGCCGTCATACCATCTGCAGCCTGGACTGGAAGATGTCGCACGGGTCCCCGGATGGGCGTCCCAAGGGAGGGGGCAGCTTGGAGAGAAAGCAAGTGAGCGGGAGCTGGGAGAAGAGACGCGGGGGACGTGCGTGCACCAGTTGGGAGAGGAGGATGACATTCAGCGGGAGCTGGGAGAGGCGCCAGCCCTGCGGGGGCAGCTGGGAGAGGCGCCAGCCCTGCGGGGGCAGCTGGGAGAGGCGCCAGCCCTGCGGGGGCAGCTGGGAGAGGAGACACCCGGGACAGAACCCGTTGGATCCAAAGGAACCGAGCCCAGAAGCTTATTGCAACCTTATAATCCTGGCCGTGGAGAACAGGGTAAGAAAGGATGATCTAACAAGCGTGTGTCACATGTAGTGGCAGGTGGACGGCTCCGTCACTGCTGTCTGTGGCCGACGGCCGCGTCACGTGAGCGGTACAGCCAATGAGGGCGAGCCGACCTCGCGACGTCACGGCTGCGCCTGCCCATCGCGAGCGAACTGAATCCACAGATCGCTCGGGCGACAGGTGAGCGCGACGCCACTATGTCCAGGGCCGTAGTCTGCCCCTTCCCTCTCGATATTTAGCCGATCCGTTTCCCTCACAGACTTTGTTTCCCTGTGGAATGATGTCAGTGGGCCCTTCGGATTCTGCCAGACTCCAGAGAGAGAGAGAGAGCATTAGAGAAAGAACCCTACACCCCCAATTACATGAAGACTAGAGAGGAAGACATCTGCCGCCATTTTAATATCCCGAAAAGAAAGAAAACAAATTTCATTGTATGTTTGAAATTATTCGGGTTCTAGAGATATAACCCCGATTCTGTAAAAATATTCCTGATCTAAAAGCACAGACCATGCTGTTCAAGACAAAGATGGATTCCATTCAACAAGGCATCTCCTCTGTATCCTCCTACGCTACACCTCCTCTTCCTAACTCTTCTCCTGCCTTCCCTGACTGGGTTTTCTCTATCACAGAGTGGAAGTGTTGCTGCTGACGCCCTCCTGCCAGAATCGCTTAAGGCTGCGTCCATGCTGCCGAAGACTGCGCGGAGGCGTGCGCGCGCGTGACGTCACCCGTGCTTAGCGGGAGCGTTTTCTGGACAAGGTAGACGCGACATGAGGGGCGTGTCTGTGATGTCACGGAGCTGGTTCGCCCTCATTGGGCGAAGCGCTCACGTGACCTGCCGGTCGCGCCAAGGAATCAGATTTGAACTGATTCCTCGCACGCCGCGCGCCCCCTCCTGCTGGTGCACGCGCGGTCTATGGGCCGATCAGTGCCTTTAGGCAATGTGATCGCGCCACGTGCGCCTCCGTGTAATCTTCGGCAGCATGGACGCCACCTTACTCTCTCCTAAATCTGTCTCGTCTGCTGAAATCCCTCTCCTGGATTCCTATTAAATCCCATATTACTTTCATAATTCTCCTGCTCTCTTTTAAGGCTGTACACTCTTCTGCCCCTCATATCTCACCCTAATCTCTCACTATACACTCTTCTGCCCCTCATATCTCACCCTAATCTCTCACTATTCTGCCCCTCCTTACATCTCACCCTAATATCTCACTATACCCTCCTCTGCTCCTCCTTACATCTCCCCCTAATATCTCACTATACCCTCCTCTGCCCCTCCTTACATCTCACCCTAATATCTCACTATACCCTCTTCTGCTCCCTCTAAACATAAACAATGTAGATAATTTTTTTAATATGAAACAATGCATACAACACTGAGTATACATAATGTTTTCGGGTGTGCCCGCTCATATTTTGAGGGTGTTGTAAAGATGTGCCCCTTAAATATTGACCCTACAAAGCGCCCGTAGGTTCATAGTAATGGGGGCGTGGGATCCCATGGGTGGCTCTCTGCTGACAGCCGGTCTCTCTGCAGGACGCGGCGGAGGAATCCTGCGCTCTCATCTGCCAGGTCTTCCAAATGATCTACGGGGACCAGACCATCGAGTGTGTGGATCGGGCCGGCTATCACTACACCTCTCCCCCCGAGAGGCCGTGGCTGTGCCGCTGTGAGACCCCCCGTCACGTGGGACATGGGGAGGGGAAGGGGGGGAGCCTCGGGAAACGCCAGCGGGAATATGGGATGAGCCGCGTTACACCCTGTAATGTCTCCTGGTTACGGGGCTTGTACAAAGCGCAGCACTTTGTAGGATAAATAACCGTAAAGACCTTTGTGCCAGTCAGCTGCTGGGGCGAGGCTTACAGCTGTGTCTGAAAGTATTACCCCCCAGTTTTTAGGGTGAGTTCCTCAATGTTGGGGTCTCCTCCTCATGCGGGCGCTTTGTGTTACAGGTGACAGTTCTCACACAGATGGGACATTTGCTTATGATGCAGATTTCAGCTGCTGCAGCTCCTTGTAAGTCCCTCGCCGTTCCCCCATGTGACACCTTCCCCTATTTGATGCCCTATTCCCCTATTTGACACCTTCTTCCCTTATTTGACACCCTCTTCCCCTATTTGATACCCTCTTCTCCTATTTGACACCCTCTTCCCCTATTTGACACCCCCTTCCCCTATTTGACACCCTTTCCCCCTATTTGACATGCTTTCCACCTATTTGACACCCTTCCCACCTATTTGACACCCTTTCCCCCTATTTGACACCCTTTACCCCTATTTAACACCCTCTTCCACTATTTGACACCCTCTCCCCCTATTTGACACCCTCTTCCCCTATTTGACACCCTCTTCCCCTTCCCCTTTACTATTTGACACCATTCCCTATATTTGGACGCACTTCCCCTATTTGTGCCCTTTCCCCCTATTTGACACCCTCTTCCCCTATTTGACACCCTCTTCCCCTTTTTTACACCCTCTTCTCCAATTTGACACCCTCTACCCCTGTGCTCCTGAGCCAGTAGACAGTCTGTGTTCTCAGACCCTTCCCCTGGGCAGACATGTAACCAGTGTGTGACATTATGTTCTGAAGTTTAATAACTGCAATAATAGATCATCCCCCTCCCCCCCCCTCTCTTTCTCTCTCACACCTCTCTCACAGTAACGGCTCTCATGATACATTTGAAGTATATTACAGTGGAGAATCATCTCCCTCATTTGCTGTTTCCCGGCAAAGTCTGGTGACAGCAGGCAGTGACAGCGACCAGAGCAGTGTGACACTGGAACAGCTGCAGGACTACATGATGACAGTAAGACCCCACACACTGTGCCAACACAATGTGTCATCTCAATTTGAATTGTGTAATGAGTCGTTGTGTTCTCTAGGGTTCTGTTGGTTTGCTGTGTTCTGTGGTTGGGCCGTTATGTTGTGCAGCAGTATGGTTGTGTTATGTAGTAGATGAGGTTTAAAAAAGACATATGTCCATCAAGTACAACATAGTTACATAGACGATGAGGTTGAAGAAAAGACAACAAGTTCAACCTATGCTAAATGTAGACAGCAGATACTTTATCCTATATCCGTACTTACAGTATATTGATCCAGAGGAAGCAAACACAAACCCCAGTGACACATTATCCAATGATATCTCATAAGGGGAAAATAAATTCCTTCCTGACTCCAAATATTGGCAATCAGATTACTCCCTGGGTCAACATCCTTCCTATGTTTACTTATTTGGTATATCCCTGTATACCTTTCCTTCCTAAAAAATGTCCAACCTTTTTTTTAACTAATCTATTGTATCTGCCATCACAGTCTCCATGGGTAATGAATTCCACATTGTAACTGCCCTTACTGTAAAGAACCCTTTCCTTCGTTGCTGGTGAAATCTCCTTTCCTCCAACCTTAAGGGATGAGTTCTTTGTACTGCCCGTGGCATTAATAGTTCTTTTGAAAGCTCCTTGTATTGTCCCGGAATATATTTGTATATAGTTATCATATCCCCTCTTACACGTCTCTTTTCTAATGTAAACATTTGGAGGGGGAGTTACAGAACAATACCGGAGACGCTGCTACCACCCAGAGATTGATGGGCTAAACCCATAGCCCGGAGGTAAGTGCCCGAAACTCTGAGTCTCCGGGTCAAACTCGGAGAGGTGGCAACCCTGCTCCTATCCCAGGGAGCAATTACACCCCTAAGGGTCCTGGTTGCACGCTATCCCTTGGGCACCTTAGAACAACAGATATTCGCCAAGGCAATCCCCAAATGTATGTGTGAGGGCAGCGCTACCCTCCCTTGTGTAATGGTGGTGCACGTGGGTACCTTCCTGGTTACACTCGGTCAACCAGGGAATCCTTCTGCAGAAAGGAGACCCGCATCTGTGATCCCACGATGCAGGGCCTCTCAACAATATCCCTTCTCTCCTTCCGTCCGGCAGCCGCACAGTCGTTCCTCCAGGCCTGGGGAACCCTCACCTGCAGTTCGCCCTGCTGCGTTGCTCCGCTGGCGATCGGGCTAAATGTCAAGTCCCTGAAATATGTCCGTCCCTACAATACTCCGCTTGGGTGGCTCAGGGCCTAACTCAGGCCTATGGGGCTTTCTCTGGCCTAGTCCAAGGCAATCTGACTGGCTCCCAGGACACAACCTTCCACTCTGCGGTCCCAGGCAGCTCTGACCTTGTGGTCTCCAGTCCCCCAGGATATCCTGTCTCTCCAGAAGATATCCTGTCTCTCTTCGCCAGTCTTGCCAAGCCCAACATGGCTGCCGCGCCTCCACATAGCAGGGAGAATGTCTGGCTACTCAGCTCTGCCAAACCCAACATGGCTGATGTACCTCCACAGAACCTGCCTGAAGAGCTAACCCAACTCCCCCTAGAGGTGTGGAGTACTACCCTGCTACATAAACAAATATAATTTAGCTAGCCTCTCCTCATAAATCAGATTATCCATCCCCTTTATTAATTTGGTGGATCTTCTCTGCACTTTTTCCAGTTCCATAATGTATTTTTTATGGAGCAGTGACCAGAATTGTACTCCATATTCAAGGTGTGGTCTTACTAATGCTTTGTAAAGGGGCATAATTATGTTTACTTCCCTTCCATCCATTGCCTGTTTAATGCAAGATAAGATCTTGTTTGCCTTTGCAGCTACTGCATGACTTTGGGCACTATTGCTAAGCCTGCTGTTTACAAGAACTCCTAAATCCTTCTCCATCAAGGATTCCCCCAATATATCTCCATTTAGTTTGTAAGTCGCCTTTTTATTCTTGTATCCCAAATGCATAACCTTACATTTATCTGTATTAAACCTCATCTGCCATTTACCTGCCCACGTTTCCAGTCTCCCCAAGTCCTTCTGGAGAGAAATTACATCCTGCTCTGATTCTGCTGCCAGTCAGACACAATTTAGTGTCATCAGCAAAGATTGAGACTTTGCTCTCTATGCCAACCTCAAGGTCATTAATAAACAAGCTAAAAAGCAGGGGTCCCAGTACCGATCCCTGAGGTACTCCACTCACGACTTTAGTCCAACCTGAAAAAGATCCATTTATGACAATTCTCTGTTGTCTGTCCTTTAACCAGTTTTCAATTTAGGTGCAAATATTTTTACTGAGTCTAAATTGCTTTATTTTGTACACCAACCTCTTGTGTGGAACTGTATCAAAAGCCTTTGCAAAATCTAAGTAGACCACATCAACTGCATTACCCTGGTCTAAATTCCTACTTACCACCTCCAACAAAACTAATAAGGTTAGTTTGGCATTACCTATCCTTCATAAATCCATGCTGACTATTACTAATACGTTTCTTGTCCATTAAGTATTCCTGAATATTATCCCGTACTAAACCTTCAAGTATCTTGCCCACTATTGAAGTGAGGCTTACAGGTCTGTAATTCCACAATTGTGATCTAGCTCCCTTTTTAAATATAGGCACCACATCTGCTTTACGCCAATCTTGTGGTACTGAGCCTGTGGAAATGGAGTCTTTGAATATTAAATGTAATGGTTTGGTTATTACTGAACTTAACTCCTTAAGAATTCTTGGATGTATGCCATCGGGGCCAGGTGCCTTATTTACTTTAATTTCATCAAGCCGCCTATGAACGTCTTCCTTAGTTAATCAATTGTTTGTTAATATGGAGGTTGTGGCTTCCTCATGCGGCACTGCTATTGCAATTGATTCTTCCCTGGTAAATACAGAGGCAAATACCTCTGCTTTTTCCTTATCTCCAATAATCTGCCTGCCCATCTCACACTGAAAGGGTCCTATATTTTCTTTTCTAATTTTTTTGTTATTAAGGTACTTAAAGAACTTTTTAGGGTTGACCTTACTTTCTATTGAAATCCTTTTTTAATTATCCATTTTTAATCATTTAATTGCCCTTTTGCATTTTTTGTTCCATTCCTTATAATTCTGATACAATGTCTCAGTCCCTTCTGATTTAAAGAATCTAAATGCCTTCCTCTTCTTGTCCATTTCCTCTCCTACCTGTTTATTTAGCCACATTGGTTTAGAATTGTTTCTTTTATACTTATTACCCAAGGGTATACACTGATAAGTGTGCTTTTCTAACAATGTTTTACAAACAGCATTTATCTTCCACATTTTTCCCTGCAAAAACATCATCCCTGTGTATTACTTGTAGATTATTCCTCAGTTTATTAAAATCTGCCTTTCTAAAGTTTAAAATCTTTGTTGAACCCAAGTAATCTGTTTTTTGATAATTTATTTCAAATAAGAACATGTTATGATCTCTGCTACCCAAATGTTCCAGGACTTGAATATTTGCTATTACTTCTACATTGTTTGATATGACCAAATCCAGTATTGCCCCGCTCCTGGTTGGTTCCTCAATAATTTGGGTCATGTAATTGTCCTTAAGCACCCCCAAAAACCTGTTTCCTTTTGTTGTAATGCTAATCTCATTGCCCCAGTCTATGTCTGCATAATTAAAATCACCCATTATGCAAACATGACATGGTTTTGATGCCTTCTCCATTTGCAAAAGTATTTTAGCTTCCTCAATCTCACAGATATTTGGTGGTTTATAGCATATTCCCACAAACATTTTCTTCATACTTTTACCTCCACTGCTAATTTCTATCCACAAGGTCTCTACATTTTCATCATTCCCTTCATAAATACCTTACCTTATAATAGGTTTTAGATCCGGTTTAACATATAAACATACTCCACCTCCTCCTCTATTTGTTCGATCCTTCCGATAAAGGGAATAACCCTCTATATTAACTGTCCAGTCATGAGTTTCATCCCACCATGTTTCAGTAATGCCTATGATATCATACGGCTCCCTTGCAGCTATTAATTCAAGCTCCCCCATTTTATCTGTCAGGCTTCTTGCATTAGCAGACAAGCATTTAAGGTTGTTTTCAGCTTGTACTATTATCTTATAGAAGTTTTTTTTAGTGTTATCCGTATTTAATATGGGTGTCTCATATTACATTTAAAAATCAGGGGCTTGCCAAACTCTCACTTGCCCCCATTCTACCTCCATGACCCCTTGCTATTTCCCTATTCTCTTCTATTCTATTTAGCTCATCATCTGTTTCTTGTCCCTCGTCCCCTCCCGTCATAGGTTAAAATCCCTTCCAACGTTTTTTAACATTCCCGCTCCCCCTCTCACACCCCCCCCCCACCCCCCCCCCCCAGCACAGAAATCCCTCTTCTTGAGTGTAATCATCCCTACATAGATAGCACCTCTCAGAAAGGAGTCCCATGTGCTCTAAAAACCCCCCTCCTTCCTACACCAAAACCCTTCTTTAGCCACATTACACCTCCCTAATCTCTGACGTCTCCCATGGGTAGCGCATGGCACCGTAGTATTTAGAAAATACTACCTTGGAGGTCCATGCCTTAACCTTGCAGCCTAGATCCCCTGAAATAATTTTGAGACCCCCTCCTCATCTTTTCTCTAACTTGGTCATTAGTGCCAACGTGTACCAAGACCACCGGTCAGTCCGAGCCCTCCCAACAATTTTTCTACCGATCCAATGTGCTGAACTCAAGCCCCTGGGAGACAACAAACTGTTCGTTTCATGCGATCTCACGGCAACAGATTGCCCCATCTACCTTCTAATAACGTTGTCCCCTACCACACCAATCTTTCTGGTCTCTGAGTATCCCGAGTCCCCTCCTGGTGCTGGAGGAACTATTCCCCTGGCTGCTAGAGGAATCAGTCTCCCCCAGCCTTGCCATTTTCTGCCCTGACACTCCCAATATCTTCAACTCAATATTTCAAATCTATTGGGATGGTCAGCTCAAGAACTGGCCTTCCTTCCCCTGCGAACTGTTACCACCCAACTACCTACCTGCTCCCTACTCACAGCTCCACACATCTGCACCAACTAGTCCCAGCCAGGGCCTCTCAGTGAGCACTAAACTCCTTCATCAAGATTGTTCATGTCCCTCAATTTTGCAAGTTTCCCCTTCAGAATCAGCAATCTGAGACTGCAAAGAGCCACCGCGTTACACTTCCACACATCGGTACGCCACCTGGAACAGCTGCTCAAGTGCACATACATGGGCGCAGATGGTCCATGGGCATTCTCAATCCTGCTCGTTGTTGGCAACTATGGAGTTATAAACTACAGTTAACTGCACTTCATAACTATACATATACCTTGTTTCTCATTCCCTCTTCCTTGTTTCAACCTCCTGGTTCGTAACTCCACACTTAAAGAAGTCCAAGCTGCCCTCCCCCCCCTTTATAGATGCATAATACATCCGCACATTGATAAGTAATTAGC
The DNA here is from genome assembly GCA_036426205.1 of Ascaphus truei. NCBI lineage: Eukaryota > Metazoa > Chordata > Amphibia > Anura > Ascaphidae > Ascaphus > Ascaphus truei. The sequence continues at coordinate 7,519,435 of CM071587.1, forward strand.
TTAGTTGCCGATCGATCCGTTCCTCCTGTGACTCGAGTCGGTGAAGATCCGCTCGGGGTCACTAAATGGCTGTCAGTGCAGCAAGAAGAGGACCAAAGATGCAACGTTCTGTGGGGAAGATCCTGTGACCAGGATGTCACTGGATACATTGATGCCCTGCTGAGAGGAGGGCGGGGCTCACAAAGGGGTGTGCCAGAGTTTTTCAGAAGAGGAAGGGGATGTGACTTTGTAAATAGTTGCTATAGAAACAAAAAATGCTTATTACATTATAATACATACAAAATGTCATTAGTGTTTGTATTTTAAAAACCCTGGTTTCTAACGCCAACGTAAGACAAACATTCACTCACACAGATCAGGACCACGCAAGCTCAGGATTTGTTACAAGCTCTGTTTTACAGAGGGACACACTCACCAATCGTGTTCGGTAAATCGGTAAGCAATCAACTAACCACACCCACCGCAGCTCAACCAGGCAGGACAGAACAAAGAAAGTTGCAGACTAACTATTAGTATGGTTTTGTATTGTTGTGTCCTCTCTGTGTGTGTTGATTTGGCATTGGTGGTTTATGTTGTGTTGTGTAGCTTTGTATCGTGCATTGTGTGTTGTGTAGCTGTGTCTTTCTTGTGGTGGTTATTTGGGTTTGGTTGGTGGTTGTCTCCCCTGCAGTTTAGGAACAAGTTGTCGCCCGCGGAGATTCAGCGCTTTGCATTGCTGTTACGCGAGTATCTGGCTTGGATGGAAGTGGCAGGTATTTTGCAGTGACCTCCTGCAGCTGTCGGAGAGAGGAGGAAATTCCTACTGCGTGGGTGAGGGCCACACAACAAAGAGATGCAGGGCGCGGGAGAGGGTGGGGTACGACAGGGGGTGGGAGGGTGGGAGAGCCGGCAGGGCGGCGGGAGGGTGTAGACGCCGGGGGCGGGGACGGTGGACGCAACTGCGGGAGGGTGTGTGGAGACGCGGGGCGACGGGAGTGGTGGGAAACGCAGGGCGGTCGGTGACGTGGAGACCGCAGGACCGGCGTGGGAGGTGGGGAGAACGGGCAGGGTGGCGGAAGGGTGGGAGAACGCAGGGCAGCGGAGAGTGGAAGATGCAGGGCGGCGGGAGGGTGGGAGACGCAAGGCGGTGGGAGGGTGGGAGACGCAGGGCAGCGGGAGGGTGGGAGACGCAAGGCGCCGGGACGGTGGGAGATGCAGGGCGGCAGGACGTTGGGAGAGGTGGGACGGTGGGAGACGCAAGGTAGCGGGACGGTGGGAGACGCAGGGCGATGGGACACACAGGGCGATGGGATGGTCGGAAAAGCAGGGCGACGGGAGGGTGGGAGACACAGGGCAACGAGACGTGGGAGTGGCAGGGCGACGGGACGGTCAGAAACGCATGGCCATAATGTGCAGTGGACCCTTGTGTCTTGTTCCCAAGGCCTGAGGCCCTTTATCCCTGACCTGGACATCGGATACTTTGAGAGCTTCCTGGAGAGCATTGGTATCCGTGATGGGGGGATCCTGACCGACAGCTTCGGGAGGATAAAGCGAAGTATGAGTAACATGTCCGCCTCGGCCGTGCGCAACTACGACAGCTCCTCCCCGGGCTCCCAATCCAACTGCTTCAACCGCATGATCACAGACATCACGCACAACATTGAGGCCCTAGCACAGGATGACGAGGACTTCCTGTGAGCAGCACGTGGAGGCTATGGGGAACTTCCTGTGAAACTACGATGAACTTCCTGTGGCATACGAAGAAGTGTATTTGTGTTGCGCACACCCACAGTCAATCAGAAGTGAGGGTGGGACGTGTCTGAGGGTCAGTGTTACATTTGTGTCAAACGACGCCCTCTTTCCCGCGTGTTTCTTGCTTTGTCCACCAATGACGCTTCTCTACCTTCTGGGTAAAGGTCCTCAGAGTCTTACTCTTTGCATCTTTCCAAATCTTGTGTGTCTGTGGATCCCCATTACAAACTGTATGTCATGATAATATCATGAAATATGATGTATTTTAATCAATCTGGTGCTTATGGGGTTACTGTGGTTACGGGTTGTTTTAAAAATACAATATATGGGGTTTATGGCAGGTCAAGACTCTTCCTGGGTCTGTCCAGAGCTTCAGAGGACTTCATTGGTGGGTTATCCCTTATGGCCACTTAAAGTACAAGATGTGTTGTATGGGGCTGATGAGATAAGGGCGGTTGTTTTGCCAGAAAATATGGCTTTCTTGACATCTTTATAAACAGGATCCTTTTAGATGTACTTTCAAGGCATTCTCTAGTGGGTTCTGCAAGGTTCAGGGGGGCGTGGCTAAGGAAGTATTCCACCAAAGAGGGAATTTATTAAAAATGAGGATATCCAGTGATAACCTCTACGCAAGAGTATAATGCTCAGATATCTGTAATCGTTGTAAAGAGACGCACGCAGTGAGACCACACACAACAGGGGTAAGAGATGCCAAGGGCAGACATCCATTTGTCACTCAAATTTAGAAGCAAGGCAGTCATAATAAGTCTTGTTACATCCGTCATAATCGCCTGAATCTATTGATGTGCGCAGGAGAACGGTGAGTTGGGTAGAGTATTAACCCTGGTTGCATACATGTCGCGTGCTCGCCCCTGATTGAGCCACCTGTGCTGAAGCAGGGATTGATTGAGCCACCTGTGCTGAAGCTGGGAGTGATTGAGCCACCTGTGCTGAAGCTGGGACTGATTGAGCCACCTCTCCTGAAGCAGGAACTGATTGAGTCGCCTGTGTTTATGCAGGGATTTCCTGAAAACCTGACCTGTTGGAGGCGCTTGAGGACTGGAGATGAGCACCCTAACTCATGGGCAAAAACAGAGTGCAGATACACAGTAAATGCCCCTTTACAATGCATTAGTAAGACCACACCTTGAATACGGAGTACAGTTTGGGCACCACTCCTTAGAAAATACATTATGGAACTAGAGAGAGTGCAGAGAAGAGCCACCAAATTAATAAAGGGGATGGACAATCTGATTTATGAGGAGAGGCTAGCTAAATTATATTTATTTACATTAGAAAAGAGGCGTGTAAGAGGGGATATGATAACTATATACAAATATATTCGGGGACAATACAAGGAGCTTTCAAAAGAACTATTCATCTCAAGGGCAGTACAAAGGACTCGGGGCCATCCCTTAGGGTTGGAGGAAAGGAGATTTCACCAGCAACAAAGGAAAGGGTTCATTACAGTAAGGGCAGTTACAGTGTGGCATTCATTACCCATGGAGACTGTGATGGCAGAGACAATAGATTTGTTCAAAAAAAAGGTTGGACATCTTTCTAGAAAGGAAAGGTATACAGGGATATACCAAATAAGTAAACATGGGAAGGATGTTGATCCAGGGAGTAATCTGATTGCCAATATTTGGAGTCAGGAAGGAATTTATTTTCCCCTTATGAGATATCATTAGATGATGTGTCACTGGGTTTTTTTAAATTTATTTTTTTGCCTTCCTCTGGATCAATATACTGTAAGTACGGATATAGGATAAAGTATCTGCCGTCTAAAATTAGCATAGGTTGAACTTGATGGACGCATGTCTTTTTTCAACCTCATCTACTATGTTACATGTAGCAATGGCAAAACTTCTGCATCCTCTGTCTCTTCAGTGTTCACACCAGTAGTTAAAACCATACACACTCCCACACTAGCTGTTGTTACACCCAGAACAACAATGAGACCTCTCGCTGCAGCTTATAAAGCATCAACTAGTGAGTACCAGGTTGTATCAGATAAACAGACCGTGAAAAGTTGAAAGTGTTGTATCCATGTCAATGGAATCCATGTTTGGTCCGTTGTCTAGTAAAGGGGTGCGCCAACTGGGGGACGCAGGATTTTTTTGAGGGGTTGCGGGCGGTTGCACAGACCCTGCGCCCTACCACAAAGCATTTAAATTAAATGCCAGCGGATCGCGTGGGCCTCTGTAACCTACTTTTCCGGGATTCAGAAGCCTTGTGCCGCCTCGCCATGGCAACGCGGCGCCAAATGACGCCGCAGGGCCATGTGACGTGACGTCACATGACCCGCGGCGTCATTTGATGCCTGTTGCCATGGCAATGGAGTCATGTGACGTCAGTAAAAAAGTAAGGGGGGCGCGAGCACCTGGGGGAGCAGGCAGGGGGTGCAGCTCCAAAAGTTTGCGCTCTGCTTGTCTAATGAAACAGCTCCCGACCCCCCCCAGTGTCGGCAGCCTTGTGAGACCTCCCCCTCTATCCCTCACACCCCCATCTCTCCCACCCACACCTCCATCTCTCTCACCCCCCACACTCCCACACTTGTATCTAAAGCCCTCTCCCGCCTTAAACCTTTCTCACTGACTGCCCCACACCTTTGGAATGCCCTTCCCCTCAGTACCCGACTAGCACCCTCTCCATCCATGAAGATCTGGACAACCACGGATCATCAGTCATCAGGCTCCACAGGTAAGGACAATCACAGGTCACCACAGTGATGAAGCTGGTCCACAGGTGGTGCGGTGAGGGCAGCAATCCAGTCCCAAATATCAAAGTCCCCCAGAGGCTAGTCTCAGTCCATCTCTACCACGGCAAACTGACTCCACGTGTAGCTCTGGGGCTTCTGTCGGCGCTCGAGTAACGTCACTAAGGGGCGTCGCGCTGAAATCGACGGATCCGCAAGTGACGTCACTCGAGCGCCGACGGAAGCCCCAGGGCTACACGTTTAGGCAGTTTGCCGTGGTAGAGATGGACTGAGTCTTGCCTCTGGGGGACTTTGATATTTGGGACTTGATTTCTGCCCTCACCGCACCACCTGTGGACTAGCTTCATCACTGTGGTGACCTGTGATTGTCCTTACCTGTGGAGCCTGATGACTGATGATCCGTGATTGTCCGGATCTTCATGTTGGTGTGGTGTATGGGTAACTTCTCCCATGAAATGCTGTATTACTATTTCCCTGATGTACGCACATTACCTATCCTTGGATATTTAATACATTTTTTATCCTTGATTTACTTCACTATGAGCGTTGTGCGCTGTTTTCTTTTTGTGTCTCTGTTTTAGCTCCTGGGGGTGTTGAGCCACCCCTCATTCAGCTGCAGACGCTCTTTCACCAGTTCACGTATAATTTTGTATATTTGTTATCACCAATATTATTTGAGTGCACTTTCACACCCTTCACAGCACTGTTTATGGTTGCGCACTGATTACTCTTCTTGTACCACGTCAGAGGAGGGGGCGGGCCAAGCCGGCTCGGGATGCCCCGTGGGCGGGACATATGAATTGACCAATGGGAAACGCGCCGATATTCTGCCACTTCCCCCAGTCAACCCATTGCCACCTACTGGGCAGGCTCCACTGAGTCTGGCAAACCAGAGTGTCCTCCCCGCAGGGGGTCTCTGTTCTCCGGACCCAGTACTCCGCCCTGCCCCGGCCACTCAGCACCCTGACACCTCTCAACATCCCGTCTCCTCTTTGAACTCCGGTGTCTATCCAGACTTCCTGGCACCTATATGGCTATCCGGGCTGAATGAATAGACATTTATAGTAAAAGCACAAATGAAATAAAATATACTTTAATACATAGGATCACTCGGGGAAACTCATATTTCTAAGGCAGCTATCCAGAAAGGAGAGTTGGAGCACAGCTATATGAAAATAAATTGCTAGAGAGTGTGTCCCAAAATTAGAGGTTTATTTTGGTCAGAGCATGGTAACAAGAAAAAATGAGCCCTCAGGCCCCCACCGACATGTTTCGAGCTTCCGCTCTTTATCAAGGTGTGTTTTTAGAGTTATTGCTTTAGAGAGTGTGATATTCCCTCTATGTTATACACATTACAAATATATACTTTTTAAAGGAGGACCACCTGCCACAAGTGAGTTTATCTACTCAATTTTGCACCGTTTATTCCTAATCAATGATTTGGCTGGACACTAGCTAGTGTGAGTATTTACCTATCTGGGTAATACTCCTCCGGTTTATTGATACATGGTGGAATTAGGTGTTTATGTTATAGGTGGTCACCATTTATATGTGGGATACTTCGAGGATACAACATATACAATTTATAAATGAAGTTGCTGAGTCTACGTTTTAGAGCACCACACAGTCTGGTTTTTCTCATATTTCTAAGGGAAATGGGACTGGGATATCTGGGCTCGAAAACCAGAAGTCGGGGGGGGGGGGGGGGCACTGGGCAGCCCCGGTGTAATTCAGCCCGCTTACCGGCAAATCATGCCTGCACGCCGGGGAGAATTAGGGGGAAAACTACCGGTATCTTTGGCGCCCGAACTCCTGCAAACAAAACAATTGCATTTCTACACAAATATCCCACCGAAAACTTACACATACAAAGTTTCATGAGTTTAGGGCAAAGGGAACATGAAAAGTGGAAATGCAGGGGACACTTTAACATGTTATAATCCCTGGCCTCTGGCATATGGTGCGAGGTAGCTGCCAGGGGTCCACGGCTCTCAGGGGTAACCAGGTGGGCTTGACCTTTATTGTATAGCCTGGTTACCCCCTTACCATCACACATATAACAGGAAGAAGCCGCATGAAGCCAATGAGCACAGCATGAACCTCAATAGCACAGCCTACTGAGGGAATAGGGACAATCCCCCCCACAAAGCTAACACCAATCACTTAGTGTCCAGGGGGGAAAATAAGCACCCCCCCCCCCCCCCCAATCTCAGACAATGAGCAAATGTAGTCAGCATAGAGAGCAGGCAATGGGGCATAGTGAACAAGGCAAGCAGGAACTACTCACAAATGGAATGCACAGGGAGCTAAGCAGCGTACACCCGAAAGTAGAGAAGGCAGCAAAAATAAAAGTGACCATAGCAGTGCACAGCACCAGACGAAAGCAGCCAGACTTGACTAAATAAACGTATTCTTTATTCGGCCAAGATACATACAGGATACACAAGCGGGAGAGACAGGGGGAGGGGGGGGGGGAGTTGTGGAAGAGTCATTTCGCTGAGTCACTTATCGCACAGACACTCCCGTGTGCTCTGACCCAGCACACAGACCCAAGACCAGCGCTGGGTGTCATTGTGACAATTTCCAAAATGAGTGAAATTCTGGGTAAAAGCCAACACATTTCTGGAAAGCTCACCAGAGACCCTTTGCTGAAGATGGATTTCAAAATGGCACCTGTGATACTTTGGTAACCCCCGCTATCTCCACAGTCTATATGTGCCTTGGCAGGGTTATTCCTCCCTTAGTACGCCATAATTGGACCCCTTGAATAAAACCTAATGAGACTTGTGTATATATTAAAGGCTTCATGCTCTGCCCCTCTCTGTAACGCTAAATCATCAATAACTTGAGTCCACACATAACGTTGGAAGAAAAAAGGTCACAGCTTTATTTTAGAAACGTCGTTTAAAACCCACCAGCCCTACACGGTTTTACAAAGTGTTGAGGGGGGGAGATCTTTGCCCAGCTGGCAATTGGCGGCGCTCCCTCCCCACGCCTGCTCTAACTACGACAAAGCGGGGAGGGGGAGATCCTTATCAGCCGTAGTTGGGCCACATTCCCTCCCCCTCCAGCCCATAGTGTCAGCTTAGGCGCAGCCCTAAAGCTGGTACCCTGACTTCACTATCGTTGATTGGGCGTGGCCGGCTCAGCCCTAAATCCGGCGCCTCCAACCTGCCAAGCTGTTCTTGGGACTCCTCTTAAAGGGTGGACCCTAGAGTCCTCCCCCCGTTCTCCGTATCCTGAGCTTGGCTGGCACGGCAGCTCCGCTGTGATGAAGAGACAACACTGCTCCTGCCTGATACAAAGCTGTGTTAATACAATACGCCCAAAACATCCTTGATACAATAAACCAAAACAAACTTGGGGATGGGTGGGAATTCCGTTATCTCTGCCTGCCACCTCTGGGGTCCCTCTCTTTATACCCTCTTCCCTTCCCCCTTGCCATTTGGCTGTCTAGGAGGAGACCCGGCATCGTTACCTGCCCCCATTCCAGGCAGCCTTCCCCATCATCAGCTGGTCCCCCCAGCTGACATCTATCAGGCCGTCCCAGCTCTTATGGAGCCGACGACCCCATGCTGGGGCATCTGCCTCTTCTTAACCTGTGCTTTATGACCCCGGGGCAACCCTAACCCGGTGGCCCTTACTCTTAAAGAAAACACTAATAATTATATATATATATAGATAGAGATGTAGTATGTGACAGAGCACAGCCACAATGACATCCAGTCATGGTAAGAATGAAAAAATTCCCAAGCAAGCTCCAAATAAGCAGATCAATTTATTGCAGGCTCACAGCAATAGGACTAATTGAATGCACCTACGCGTTTCACTTGATAAAGTGCCTCGGCATGAAACGCATAGGTGCGTTCATTTAGTCCTATTGCTGTGATATATACCACAATTAGATAACTTATGGTGGGCGAAAAAGGTAACGAAAAACCCTCCACCGTAAACCATATAGCAAATAAAAAGATCACTTGTGAGTACATTAAGGGTTCCATGCAAAAATGGCTTTGAGGCAAAATGTGACACTGTGTGCTCATATGCATGTCATTTCCCAGAATCCCTTGCTGCAGTTGAAGCACTGTATGCTAGGTCAGCGGTGCGCAAACTGGGGGGCGCAAGATTTATCTGGGGGGCTCGGGCTGTTGCAGAGGTCCCGCGCTCTTCCCCAAGGCATTTAAATGAAATGCTGGGGGATCGCGTGAAGCCTCTGCAACACCCTACTTACCGTGGTTCAGACGCTCTGTGATGCGTTGCAGGCAGACGGGGGGGCGCAGCAGGAAATGTTTGCGCTCCCCTGTGCTAGGTGATAATGGCGAAAAGGAGAACTGCAGACCGGTCGAAGTCTCGGGCCATGGTGACTTCACCAGCGCGGGTGCTTTCCCTGGGCATAGTCGGGGGCGTGCCTATGGCGTCACGGAGCTGGTTGACCCTCATTGGGCGAACCGCTCACGTGACCGGCCTGTCGCGCCAAGAAATCAGTTTCAACTGATTTCTTTCGCAACGCCCCGCTCCTGCCTCTGCGCGCACGCGGTCGCATGGACGCGAACACTGCCTTAAGGCAGCTTGTTCGCTCATCGTGCGCTCTGCAGTACCATGGCCCCAGCTTAACATATATATAGCAACTGTAAATATTACTGTATGCTCATTTGCACGTCTTAGGCCTCGGCCATGTTCCTTGCTTGCTGGCGGAAGCGCGCTGACGCGTGCTCCCGATCAGCACTGAGCCCCTACAGCCGCAATTAGAGCGGCTTTAGAAGGGGCTCACCTGCGCTTCCGCACGCTTGCGGAAGCGCAGGTCTTAGGGGAATTTAAAATTCCCCTGCATGCCGGCGAGACAGGCCGGTCACGTGAGCGGTTCGCCCAATGAGGGCGAACCAGCTCCGTGACGTCACGCGCCCGCCCCCTGACGGCCTGCTGAGAGCGCTTGCGGTAAGCAACCACAAGGCCAGGGAAAGCACCCGCTTTCCCTGAGCCTCAGCACGCCAGCGGTAAGCGTGTCCGAGGCCTTAGACAGGTCTGCAACCCTGTCTTTCCCCATTATCGCCCAGCATACAGCGCTTCCACTGCAGCAAGGGATTCTGGGAAATGACATGCAAATGAGCACTCAGTGCCACCTTTTGTCTCAAGCAAAGCAAATCCTCAAGCCAATGCATGCTGTTTTAAACACAGCTTTTCAGGCCTGTCTAAGACGTGCAAATGAACATACAGTAATATTTACAGTTGCTTTATGCTTTACTGTGGAGGGTTTTTGTCACTTTTTTTACCCACCATAACCTTAATAATTATATATATATATATATATATATATATATATAGTCAGATAAGGCAGTTGGCACTCCAATAGGTGCTGGTAAGCCACAGGTGCACGTCCCATATCAGAGGAATGTAGTTATAATCTTACCGTTCCAAGGATTGTTAAAGCAAGACGACCAAGCACTCAATGATTGAAAATCAAAGTGTATTGTGAAAGCAAATACATCCAGAAAACCCAACGTTTTCGGTCCTACAGATGGACCTTCCTCAGGGTACCCTTTGTATCCCCGAGGAAGGTTTTCTTCCCATTCTGTAGGACCGAAACGTTGGTTTCGGATGTATTTGTGCTTTCACTAGATACACTTTGATTTTCAACATTGAGTGCTGTCTCTTGGTTACCAATGAGCTACTTGGAACGGTATCGTATAACTATATGATATATATACTATATATACACTGTAGAGGTAGCAGTACCGTCGTTAGCGCGAGATTTTTCAATAATCAAAAAATAAAGATGATAACCGTTCTGTGGCTACGAAATGCTTTTATGTGTGCGAGCTTTCGAGATACACTGATCTCTTCTTCCGGCGATGTTACAATGAATGAAGCAAGCAAAAGCGTTTTATAATAAACAGTGTCTATGGAATGTATCTGTGGCTGTCCATAATAACATTTCAATAGACACTTTGATTTAGATATAGTTTTGCTTGCTCATTCATTGAACATCGCCGTAAGAAGAGAGGTCTAGGTATAATCTCGAAAGCTATGGCACAAATGAAAGCATTTCGTTATAGCACAGAAGGTATCACTATTTATTTTGTGATTAGTTGAAAGCATGAGTGTAACACGGTACTGATACCATACGTGTGTGGTGTGTGGTGTGTTGTGTGTGTGTGTGTGTGTTGTGTGTGTGTTGTTTGTTGTGGTGTGTGTGTGTGTGTAGGTGATTGTGTGTGTGTGTGTGCTTGGTGGTCATGGGTGTGTGTGTGGTTGTGTGTGGTGTGTGCCTTTTGTGTGTGGTGGTGTTGTGTGTGTTGTATGACATCTGCTGATTGGCTGTTTTCTCCTGGCTGCCTTCATATATTATTGATCCCTTCTAATTAAAGTGTTAAAGGGATTCTCAAACAAACAACTCACACATCACAACATCACAACATCACAACATCACAACATCTAACAAAACATCACAACATCACAAAATGAGCATTTCGGTCTGTGACACGACTTCAGGGAATCATGGAATATGTAGTTCACTTTCGGCCTGTGACTGCGTCTCCAACACCCCTCGCTGGACTACATTTTCCCAGAAACCTTCACTCAAGCCCATATCTCCTGCTACTCCGCCTATTGAAAAAGGGCGAGATGACGTGGGCCTGTCCTCATAGCTGTCAGTTTGTGCTGGACCCTTAGTTCAAATCGTTACGGGCGGGAGCGCCCAGGAGGAGGAGAGCGGCTGCAGGGAGAGGTAAGGAGGGGGACCGGGACCGAGGGGGCCGTGGGGAGGGGGGAGCGAAGTCACCGGTACGGAGGAGGAAGACCATCCCAGGACCGCAGTGAGGGAGAGGGACCGGGGATAGCAGGCCCCGTGTTCGGGGGTAGCCACAGGAGCAGGGCGGATATATCATATCTC
>CM071587.1:7530865-7590328 GCA_036426205.1 Ascaphus truei
ATGAATCTGCTGATTGGCTGTTGTACTGGCTGACCTTCATATATTATGTGATCCCTTCTAATTAAAGTGTTAAAGGGCTTCAAACAAACATACTACAAAACAAACATAACAAATCAAACAACATCACAAACCATCTAAAACATCACAACATCACAACAATGAGCACTCGGTCTGTGACACGAATTACGGGGAATCATGGGAAGCAATGTAGTTCACTTCGGCCATGTGACTGAGGTCTCCAACAACCCCTCGTGGACTACATTTTCCCAGAAACCTTCACTCAAGCCCATATCTCCGTACTCCGCCTATTGAAAAAGGGCGAGATGACGTGGGCCTGTCCTCATAGGTCAGTTTGTGCGTGGACCCTTAGTTCAAATCGTTACGGGCGGGAGGCGCCCTAGGAGGAGGAGACGATGCTGCAGGGGAGAAGGTAAGGGAGGGGGACCGGGACCGAGCGGGGGGAGGGGGGAGCGAAGTCACCGGTACGGAGGAGAAAGACCAGTCCCAGGACCGACAGTGAGGGAGAGGGACCGGGGATAGCAGGCCCCGTGCGGGGGGAGCCACGGGAGGCAGGGAGGATAATCATATCTCTCTATTCTCTTTCGTGGAATGATTATGGCCCAATGTATCGGCTATAACAGCCCTGGTCATTCTCCTCCCTTGGTGATCCAGGTGGTGGATTGGATCTGTAGGCAACAAGCATGGGCGGGGAGTGGGGAAGGGGTATCAGATATGGGACTAGTGCATAGGGTAGGTGAGGTTGAAAAAAAGATATCTGTCCAAGTTCAACCTCTGCTAAATTAGGACAACACAGTGACACATGCATCCCAGGTATTAGTGCTCTAATGTGGGCAATGTCATTCCTTCCGGACACCAAATAATCGTGAGGATTTCTCCGGGTTGTTACTCTATGTTGAAGGCAGCGGCTGCAGCACAAACTGGGGATTGTGACCAGAGGCGGGAGGTCTGGGGCTTGGGGTTGTGTATGAGACGCTGGGGGGCCTGTGGGGGGTTGTGGTGTACAGTGGCCCGCGCCTCCCGAAGGGCACTTAAATTAAGTCCGGGGGAGTGAAGGGCCCTCTGTAAACCCTTTTACTTACCTTGGCTCCACACGTGTCGCCATGGCATGGCGCGGCGTTAAAATGATGCTATGGCAACATGACGCCGGAGCGAGGTAGGGTAAGTGAGGGGCCGGGTGGGGTGAGGTGACCGCCAGCAGGCAGGAAAATGTTTGAGGGCGTCCCTGGTCTATAGGCAAGGGTGTGCAAAATGGGACGGGGGGGGGAGGGGGAAGGGGGTGTGGCGGCGCCCGGGCACGCCACTTACCGGGATTCAGCTGGCTGTGACGTGTTGCCATGGCAACGCGGAGTCAAATGACGCCGCTGGTCACGTGACGTCACTCGACCTTGCAGCGTCATTTGATGCGGATACAAGGTGTGGGGGGGGGGGGGGGTTGGGCCGGGGCAAGGAAGACAGGGGGACGCAGCAGTAAAAGTTTGTGCTCCCCTGTTCTAAGGCTAAGATTATAGTGCCATCGCCGCCGTAACAAATATCTTGCTTCCAAGGTAGTTACCCATAGTGGGCGCGACCGCGCAGAAGCGCAACGGCGCGACCGCGCAGAAGCGCAACGGCGCGACCGCGCAGAAGCGCAACGGCGCGACCGCGCAGAAGCGCAACGGCGCGACCGCGCAGAAGCGCAACGGCGCGACCGCCTTTTGGAAAGACAAAATATTTTTGTTTTTTCCAAGCGACATCCGCGTCATGTAAAGCAGTTCAGCCAATGAGGGTGAACCGCTCACGTGACATCACAGCCTCGCCTCCCGATTCCTCCTGTATGCAGTGCGTGGCGTCACGCGGCCGTGCGCGAAAGCGTGCACTGTAATCTCGGCCTAACACTCACACTCAGCAGTAGCCTTTATCCTGCAGAAGGTTTGATGCAGGTTGTGTGGTGAACATGAATGATCTTATTGCATCTAATGATGAACATTCTTTTTCCTGGCCTCATTCTACTTGATTTTCTGTAGTTGTGTCTGAGTTGGCAGCACAGGTGTGATGTGCGGGCAGTGCCCCCCCCCCCCCCCCCCTCCCCTCCGTCTTTCCATTCACTCTTTTAAACAACCTTTATGTGCAGAATTCAGCGACCGCACTGTTGCCGTGTAAGAAGGAAGCAGACTGCAGTAAGGGGGGACGTTGCCATGTCTTTTCCTCCGGAGGAGGCGTATTCCTATGATGCTCCTTCCACCTATAGAAACTTTGGTACGAGCAGTGACGAGGATGATCACCACAGAGACTCCTGGTTTGGTATGTTTCTTGTCCGCTTGGTATGTTTCTTGTCCGCTTCTGATTTTTATATAGTTTATGCTTGTGGCGTTTAACGCCTAAACATTAAACCAGGTGGTTTCTCACTACCCGATCATAGGTCTTGACCCAGGTGGCATTAACTCTGTTGATGTCACACTGCCTACCCTACTTAATCTGATTTACATTATTGTAGGTTTCCAGTGCTGCAGGATGAGGAACCCCAGCCCACTCTGATGGTGCATCTCAGATCAAATGCATTGTAAATTCTTCTGTATTTGGTTCAATTTGAAAATTGCAGGGAACATTTTAGGCCTGTCCTGGGGAACCCAAGGGTTCTCAGGAACCCCTGAGGAAAAATACTGCTCTAAAAGCAGTTATTTGTGTTTTCTGCATTTGCACACATTGCTCTGGTTGGATTTTTTTTGATAGAGGTTCTGTGTTACAGACAAAGTGGCAGATATAGAGAATATCCCCCCAGTGCTGGATACAGAGCAGCAGACTCCTGGTTCCAAGGCCAATATCCCATGTGCAGTTGTTGCACCCATGCAGAATGCTGGTAAGACTGGTGGTCCCTGCAGGGGTTGTCCTGGTCACAGGTAGCATCTCATCAGCTCGCCTGTTGGATAATAAACTCCGTATTTCTTACAGCTGAGAATTCCAATGTAGAGATCCCGCAGCCGCAGTTTCCTGTCAACATAGTCAGCTCTATGGACACCTGGCGAGCCACCACCAAGAAACAGTGTGTTCCTGGGGGATCTTCTGCAAACACAGAGCATAGGAGGTAATGACTAGACTCGACTTTAATGTGGTGTTGTGTAAAACCCTAAAAGAACCCACAGCAAAAAAATTAATGCCCCCTCAAGACAAACTGTATTATGTACAATCAAAGAAATGAGACTAATGGAACTCCTTACAGCACAACTTAATCAAAGAGTAGGCCAATTCTACAAGGTCTGGGAGATTTGGCCAGAAGACTTAGAAAACCAAGAACTATAACCCACAGAAATACCTGAATAGGTTTTCCTGTAACAGTAGGGGGGACGGAAAAGGTGGGGGGGGGGGAGAAACACTCTCCCCTCTCCCTAATCACACCTTGCCCAGACTTCTGTAACCCTTCACACCCTTTGTCCCCTCTCCTCCCCACCCCTCTTTTTTTTTTTTTTTTTTTTTTTCTCCCCCCACTTTCTCTCTTCTATTCTTACGCTAACTTAAGAGAGATCCTAGGAAGCGGCTGCTTCCATATAAAGTAGCGGAAAGGGAACAACGACAAATATGAAAGTTGGGTTATGTGTAAAACTATCTATTAATATGTATATTTACGTAATTGTCACCAGTTTCCCTGGTCTCATTGATGACCCAATGCTTACCCTTATGTTTTCTTTTTCTTCCCAAAAGCTTGACTCACTGTATGTTGTATATCTCTTGGGGAAAAAAACAATAAAAAATTTGGGGGAAAAACCCCCACAGCATGGTTCTGTGTGATCGCTTGATTCATCACGGTGCTAAACTTGCTGTGGTATAATTTATCCCCCAAATCCAGACCAGGCAGTATTGACACAGAATAAATGCTGTCTTGTCAGCTGTTGGAATAAGGTAGTGAAGCACATGCATTATTGCCTGTGCTCCCAAACGTGTTGGTCTCTGCTGATGGGCTAGAATGTTGTCCCTTCTTGTGACTTTGAAAGTGACACCTGTCTGACTCTTCCTTTCACCCGGCCTTGCGTTCTATCCCTTAATCCTACAAGGTCATCCAGGCGACTTTCTGCCCAGCAAAGAAGCAAGCAGCTGGCCAAAATCAGAGCCGAAAGGCGCACAATGCCATCCGTGCGGCCAGAAGAGCATCCTCCCGCCAAAAAACAGAAACTGTAAGTATGTCCTGGGTGTGTGTGGGATAACAGGTCCATCTGTGGGGTAAATCGGCCCCAGATATATCAGCTACTCGCCTTCCTTCCCGCAGCGTTAAGATATCAGAGAGGAAGCTAAATCCTGTGCCTCAGAGGGTGAGGAGGTAAGTGTGAATTTGCTGTGAGCACAAACTGGTGAATTACCTGTAGTTAGACATTTGGATCCATGCACAGGAAGTGCATCACTCACCTGATGGGACACTTGGTCACTTTTTTTTTAAAGGTTTAGAGGACTGTGGGAACTGCATCTAATGAAACCACTATAAGAAACATTATCTCTACCCACCAGCTGGTGTTTGGTCTTCTGTGGTTTCGTTACAAACTTGGATTAACACTACACTGTTACTAAATGTCTGACCTCTCTTCCAGAACACTGAGTAAAAGCAAATTAACAGGCACGCCATTGAATAGAGGACAGTCCACAAGTGGCACAGACGACCACAACCTAGGCACCCCGAAACCCAGGAGTCGACTGCCAATGCCCTCTACACCCACAGTCATGAAGTACGTAATGAAGTCCCTACCAGATCAGATCTCGTGTTGACGAACTGAGGAGTTGTAACATTTCCAGACCTGCCTCATTCTAAGCTCTGTAGGAACACAAACTGAAACTGTGCGTACAGAAGGATTCAAATGTATTCATTCAACCCAACTTCTGTTTGCGTTTCTGCAGAACTTGTAGGCCTCTTGTAATTTATTCCAGTATGAACTGAGGGATTCAAAAGGGGACAAATATGCAGCACCTCCATACTTCACACTTAAGCCCTAGATTGTACTGGGCGCGCGACCACGTGACGTCGCACGCATGGTGTATGCGTGCAAATCCTGCACTGTGCAGGTGATGGGGCGTGGCCCATGATGTCACGCGAGCGGTTCGTCTTGATTGGCTGAACCACTTCGCATGATGCTGACGTCACGCGTCCATTGCATGGGGAAACAAATTTTGTCTCCTGGATTCTGTCGCGCCTGGTCGCGGTCGCCCCCACTATGTGCACCTCAACGGGACACATGTTTTTGCGGCACGCGCTGCCGCGGCCACTAATCTCGGCCTACAGCGCATCAGAAGCCCAATCACCTGACTTGCTTCGATTGGTCAACGTGGGTGCAGTAGAGCTGCTGCTCTATAGGCATTGGAGACAACCCTTGTCACTCACTTGCCAGTTATCTACAGTGGCTCTTCTGTACTTGGCGAGGGCAGGTTGTCCTACTGGACATAGTCATGTCTGGAAGACGTTATTTCCAACTGTCCTGGGTGGTTTTGCCTGATGGCAAAATGTCTTGTTGTGACGGGTCAGACAACTGGTCTATGGTGAGTTCCTGTTTCAGACGGAAATGTCCTTGTTTCAGGAGGAGTGTCTCGTTGAAGCTGAAGAGCTCAGAGGAGCAGGAGCTAGAGAAGATGCAGCAGATGCAACAGGAAGTGATGGAGAAGCGTAGGCAGAATGAGGAGTCTCTGAAGGCCTCCATAGCTGGAGCAGGTCTGTGTTGGGGGGGAGGTTTAGAAGTAAATGTGCTGAAGTGTGACGTAATGTCAGGAAAGCCTGGAGCCTAAAAACAAGTGGAGCTGCTCTTGTGACCCTGTGTGCTGCACTTGGCTGTTAAATGCACCTGTATCCCTTCTGCGCCTCACTCTTGTGTTTTTAACACAGGACAAGTTGTGAAAAAGACAGTAACCCAGGTCACCAAGCCGGTGAACTTCCACTTCTGCACAGATGACCGGGTCAAACGGCAAACAGAAGAGCCAAGCGGTGACCAGTACAAGGAGGTGGACTTTGTGACTGCCCTAAGAAAGCATCCGGCGTCTCCGGTGAGGGTCCAGGGATTGTTTACACTTTGTCCCAGACTCTGAAGCACATGTTTATATGGACCTGCTCTGACATCTGGAGTCACTCTGGTCCTACTGGTCTCCTAACTGTTCGTGTTCTCTCCACAGGTGCGGCTACCAAAGGGAGGTTACACTATACCCAAACCTTTCAACCTGTCCCAAGGGAACAAGCGGAAACACGACGACGAGTCAAACTCCGGGCAGTTCATTTCCACTGCTGCACAGGTTCAGGCCTTTTACAGGCGCACCCCCTCCCGCTACCATCTGCGGAGCAAGCAAAGGGACCAAGAGGGTGAGTGAGACCCTCAGGGTGCTTGCCATTCTGTGCGTGGGTTACACCATTCTGCTCCATTTCACTTCAGGACTTGGCTGACTATTTCAAGACAAATGTGGATTTCATTTGACGTGACACTCCCTCTCTCTACTCACATGCTACGCACGCACCTTCCTAACTCTCCTCCTGCCTTCCTTGACTTTTTTTTTTTTCTCCCCTCTAACAGGATGTCACTGATCTCCGCCACCTGCCCTCTGGACCCCGTCCCCTCCATCTCTTACACTGGCATCTTTTTAATTCCTCACTCTACCTTTTCCCCACCTCCTTCAAGCATGCAGCAGTTGTAGCTTTACTCAAACTGCAAGCTTGACCCTACCTGCCTCTATCGCCCTGTCTCCCTCCTGCCTCAACTCTTTGAATGCCTTGTAATTTCTCGCTTGCTCCATTTTCACCACCTATCCTCTACTCAATCTGCCTTCCGCACAGCTCACTTCACTGAAACAGCTCTCGCTAAAGTAACTAATGACCTCCATACTGCCAAAGACAAAGATCATTACTCTGCTCATATTACTCGACCTCTCTGAAGCCTTTGATACTGTGGTCCACCCTCGTCACCTTCTCCATACTTTTGGTATATTATAACAGAGCTCTAGCCTGGATTTCCTCTTACCTCTCAGCTTTACTTTCAGTGTCATTTGCCAACACCTCCTGTTGTGCTCTGTGGGGGTACCTCAAGGGTCCGTCCTAGGACCTTTTTTCTCTTTACACATTAGGTGGCCTTATCACATCTCATGGGATCAATTCTCCTCTGACACATTTACATCTCGAACCCTGACCTTACACCTGCTGTAAACAACAGTCTCTGAATGCGTCTCCACTATCATCCTAGATGACCCTCCAGTGACTCAAACTTTAACATGTCAAAGACAGAGCTCCTCATACTTCTCCCAAGCCTGACCCTACTGCCTCTTCTACATTACTGTTGGCAGTTCTCGTACACCCAGTGTCACATTTGATTCCTCCCTCACATTCTCCTCTCACATTCACAGTGTAGCTAAAACTTGTTGTTTTTTCCTCCGTAACATTGCAAAGATATATGCCTTAAAGTACTGAAGAAAATCCAGCACACCCACAAAGTCACAGGTATATAACCAAATTGAAAATGTAATCGGTGCACAAATAAATCAAACAACCGACAACACTAGTAGAACAGATAACACATAGGTAGGGCCATACGTGGGATGTACAGGTGGATAAGGGATAAAGGAAAAAAAGGATGGGTCACCTTCCCTTCGTTGCCCCATCCTTTTTTTCCTTTATCCCTTATCCACCATGTACATCCCACGTATGGCCTACCTATGTGTTATCTGTTCTACTAGTGTGGCGTTGTCGGTGTTTGATTTATTTGTGCACTGATTACATTTTCAATTTGGTTATATACCTGTGACTTTGTATCTATTACTAGGGTGTGCTGGATTTTCTTCAGTACTTTATTGTGTTTGAGAGGGATTGGGCCCTCTAGTCCGTGGCACCCCGCTTTGTGTATACTTATCTACTTTGTGCGAGTGCTGTCTATTACTTGTGGCTATAAAGATATGCCTGTTCCTGTCCCTCTACTAAAACTTCAACGTAGGCCCTCATTCTCTCCCATCTTGACTATTGTAACCTACTGTCAGGCCTTCCTGTCTCGCCCTACAATCTATCCTAAATGCTGCTTCTAGAATCACTTGACTCCTAAATCTCTTGGTGTCTCTCCTGCTGAAATCCCACTCCTGGCTTCCTATTAAATCCTGTATTACTTACAAAATTCTCCTCAAGGCCATACACTTAGGCCCGTTCTATACTGCGTGCGGCCCTGTGCGAACGCGCGTGTGCGTGCCGCATGCTTTTCCCTGTTATAGGTGTGTGTGGTGTGCATGGGTTTGAGTGAAGTAAGTCCTAAATAAGATATATATTTTTAAAGAAAAAGTTTAATTTTTTTAAAGTTGTGCAATCATTGAATACATACATACGTTCGTGTAGCGGTGCGGAAAGCTGATTTTCCCTGTCTTTGCCGCTATCTGTCGGCTCCCTGCCGTGTGCGCGGCCCTTGTATAGAAGGGCTGACTAACCTCAGCCATCTATATCTGCCGTGCGCACGCACAGCGTAGCACGCAGCCGCACTATAGAACAGCCCTTTGCCCTTAACATCTCAGCCCTAATTTCTCACTATACACCTGTTCAACTCTTGCATTCTGCTCAAGGATGTCTCTGTCTACCCCTGTGTCTGAAGCCCCCCTCCTAACCAAACCTCTCCCTCACTGCTCCACACCTGGAATGCGCCCCCCCCCCCCCCCCCCGCCCAACTTTCCCTACTTTGTACCTCTTTTCTACCTTTTTTTTTTTTTAGGACCTTTCTTGCAACACATCTTTAACGAAGCCTATGGGTAGCTCTGCTGGCTGATACTATGCATGTCATGTAGACACGCTTACCAGAAAGCCCTCCTACTGTCTCCAAGTTCTTAACACTTGGATTGTAAGCTCTTCGGGGAAGGAACTCCCTATTGTCTGAAGTCTTCCCACTATCTAATGTCGCGTGTATTGTAAAGCCCAATGTACCTGGATAACGCTATAGAAATAAAGGCATGCGCACACATACAGGTGAGAATAACCTTGCAACATGCTCTTCCTAAAGGACCTTCTCCAGTGAAACAGATGAAGCCAAAGCTGACACACCCCAAGACTCCCCTTCTCCAGACTAAGCAGCGGCATCGGCCCGTGTCCTGCAAGAGCACGATAGAGGTGGAGGCTGAGGAACTGGCGAAGCAACAGCAGTAAGTGACCAGGGGAAATTTTGGCTGTACAGGAGTCAGTTCTCCATCCTCTGGAAACTTAAAGGGCTCGTTCAATTCTGCAGGTCCTGTGTCGGCCTCATCCCCAAACTTCATGTTCTGTAGAGATGTCCCTCACGTTTTCATTCAGGCTGGAAGTGACTATATATTGTCAAAATAGACTATAAAACCTGTACACTCGGTTCTCCATTATCTGCTGAAATGCGTCAGGCATACCGCCGTCAGATAACGGACCATCGGATTGCAGCTCCATGTTAATCTGCGTTGGATAATGTGTCCAGCGGACTCTTATTGGGCGTCTGATAAGCAGTTTGGATACCGAGGGGGGCACAGGTCCTCCCCATAGTTTGTAAGAACTGGAGAGCTTGTGTTTCCCACTGTCCTATGCTGTGAAGCATTGAGGATCACATTCTTTGGCCCAAGTAGATGGACCAGCATATGAGAGGCCTGTTGGATCGCCAGGAAGCCTTTATTTTGTTTATTTATTTTGTGCCGAAGACCATAAAGTACCTGTTCGTGTGTACCGGTAGTTCGTGCAGCGTTTTACACGTGTTAATCTTTGCTTTTAGGTACAAATTCAAAGCCCGTGAGTTGGACTCCAGAATGTTGGAAGGGGCTCTGATCCTTCCTAACAAGCCCTCCATGAAAGAGCCCACAAAAGCTATTGGTTTCAACCTAGAAATTGAAAAACGAATCCAGCAGCGTGAGAAAAAGGAGGAGGAAGTGGAGGAGGCCTTCACGTTCCATTCCAGGCCGTGTCCTACCAAGATCCTGTCGGATGTTGTGGTGAGGTGTTCACGGGTCAGCTTGCTGGGTGCTGCCAACGTACCCACTGCCGCGTCTTACCTTTTGTTTACTTCATCTCCCAGGGGGTTCCAGACAAGAAGATGCTCCCAGTGACAGTACCCAAATCTCCTGCTTTCGCCTTGAAGAACAGAGTGCGTGTGCTGTCCCAGGAGGAAGAGGTAAGGGTGACAGTGTGGGCAGTGCTTATTCCAAAAGTGGACCCCCTTTCATTACACACTATTGCCACACTCCATTCAGCCTCTAAGCAGCATGATTACGCTGCTGTTACTATGGATTAGCGGGGTTGCAGTTTTTTTTTTTTTTTTAGGGGGTGTCAATCTAAAGATGTTTTGGAGGTGCAAATTGGGGGGAGGGGGCATGATATTCTGGGGGTATGGTGGTTACAGAGGTCCCGCGCTCCCCCAGGCGGGTGACCTCGAGCCCTCTGTAACTTTCTCCTACCCCATCTTCGGCGATGTCGCCATGGTAACCCTGTGTCAAACGTCACCGTGGGGTGGCGCTTGAGCTGAGCAGGCAGGGGGGTGCAGGGAGAATTTTGCGCACCCCTGGATTAGAGAATCTAGCCATGGGAGATTTTGCAACCAACTATTCTTTGGGGATTATTTTAAGTGGTCTTCTCCTATGAACGCCGTGGTGGTGACCCTGTATTATACAGGGATATTTACTCTCTAATCCTGAGCCCTGTAGGTAACGGATCCTTTTGGGTTTTCTTCTGGGAGGTTGTTTATGTTTTTTTAAATAAAGCTTGATCATGTGCTTTCTTCTTAGGAGGAGGAAGCACCGGTAATCAAAGCTATCCCAATGCCACACTACGGTATCCCCTTCAAACCAAAGCTGCCTGAGCAGAGGCAGGTGGAGGCTTGTCCCTTCTCCTTCAATGACCGCGACCGAGAGAGTCAGCAGCAGAAAGAGAAGAAGCTGGAGGAACTTCGCAACGAGGAAGTGAGTGGTGTGGGATGTTGGACATCGTCATTCATGTCCATATCTGTTGACTAGACCCCTCTTTAATCTAACCAGAGAAATTACCTGACTTGGATCTCGTGGTGCATACATTGGTAGAGTAAACATAACTATCCTCATGTGTTTTCCCTCCCCTCCCCCTCCCCCCCAAGGTGCCCACTTTCAAGGCTCACCCTCTGCCTCAGTTTGATCACATCAGCCTTCCAGATAAGAAAGTGAAGTCGTTGACCAAGCAGGAGCCATTCCACCTACAGATTGACGAGCGAGCGGTGGCCAAGACTCAACGCTGGATGCAGCAGGTGAGGGGAGAGGGCGTCTATGCCAGTGTGGGCATTGAACTTGTGATACTTCATTGTAACCATGTTTGTTTAGGTTCAGAGGGTGCAGTTCTGCCTGGGAACTGCATTTCATTCATCATATAAGCCTTGTGGTGTTTGCACAAACGTTTTTAACATCTGCCCTGATCTCTCCGTTCAGATGAAAGAGGAGCTGAAGCAGCAGAAGGAAATGTCCACTTTCAAAGCCCGTCCCAACACTGTGACGCACCAGGAACCTTTCCTGCCAAAGAAGGACACCAAGATCTTGACAGGTGGGAGCTTCACACAGTGTATCTGGGAGGGAGGTGCTGACTGCAGGATATATACAGAAGCCCTGCTAGGGCTATGATTAAACACTGCATCTGTTTCACATGGGTACCTTAATCTGCAGATCAAGT
Organism: Ascaphus truei; assembly: GCA_036426205.1. NCBI lineage: Eukaryota > Metazoa > Chordata > Amphibia > Anura > Ascaphidae > Ascaphus > Ascaphus truei. The sequence goes on from CM071587.1 coordinate 7,542,483, forward strand.
GGCTGCCAGGCCCCAAAACTGCTACTGTTGATTCCTCTAAATACCATGCTCTGCTTTGCAGAGTTGGATGCAGAGGGACGCAATGATCTGCCAGATTGGAGGGGGCGATGAGGTGGTGGGCTTGGCCAGGGGTGTATTGACATGGGATCTCCAACATGAGCCTTAAGCCCTAGGTGTGGAGCAGTTGTCGTCACTGCAGATTCTTGATGCTGGTCCACTGTAGCTTTAATTAATTCCTGAATACAAGTGAACTTTGGGGAATTTGCACTGACTGGGGAACTCTGATCATCCGCGCCACATTGGTGATGTGACGTTTAAGGGACTTTCCAAGTTATAAAGAAATCCTAACTGTGTACACAGCACTATGATTAAAAACGTTTTAAAACAGTCCGCCTCAGGCATGACAACCAAAAATCACCAGATTGGATCTGAAACCAGGGAAATTCCTCCTCCCTGTAGGTAGTTAAGTGCCCGCTGACTGTCCTCTTTACAGTTCCTTATCTCTCGTGCAGCTTAATGCTCCTCTCATGCTCAACGGGGTCAAAGGTAAAACATTAAAATTCAAAGGTGCACAGAGGATCTCAAAAGGAAGCTGTACTTTTTATGTAAATAAATCACAATCCTTACAATAAAAACTGTTTTGATCTCCCAGTCTGGTCACAGATGTAAACTTCAAGTGAATAGTCTCACACGAGGTGGGGGGGGGGGGGGGGGGGAAGAGAAACAAAGTCCCGGTGAATAGCTGGAGCAATGAATAACAAAGCTGCACACCAATTGCATAGAATAATATACTTGCAACAAGCGGTGCTCCTGGTTCAGGGAAATGTGCCTGAGAATCCTGTATACGTAGAAAAAATGATGATCCAGGGCACAAAGGGAATTCCAAAAAAAGGAATTTTAATGTATCATAACAGCACCAAAGTATGGCGTTTCGTCCTGTGAGTCATGCCAGTCACTTGAAAAAGTCCTCATAGAAGGACGAAACGTCGTACTTTCGTGCTGTTATGATACATACATTTTTTTTGGGGGGGGAATTCTGTTTGTGCCTTGGATCATTATTTTTTTCTATGAATAGCTGGAGCAGCCACAACTGCAATCGCAGGCAGCTGATCACGTTGTCCTCAGGGCAGGATGCCGGTGTGCGTCGTCACGCTTTACTGAACGCAAACTTTCTACACTTCGCGTGTTAATTCCTCCTCCCTCATCCTAAATCTTGGATGAAATGGGGTCTGAGGTCTTACAGTGGAAGCAAATGGTCAGACTAGATGGGTCAAAAGGCTCATCTGCCACCAATAGAGGGAGCTGGGGCATTGAGTACCCAGTGCTGGCTCTGCCTCAAGTTTCGCTCTGTATTTTTAATTTGCTTGGTTATTAGTATTTGATACAGCAACCTAATTTTTAATGCGTGTAGATGTACACTTTTCCATGACCGATTCAGCTACTACACTTAAAAAATATATATATTTTTTATATTGAATGTGTGAATAAAGGCAGCCATTTTTTAATTTCCCTTTGTAGATTTGTTTTTCAATGGTTTTTGATCATTTTACATAACTTCCTCTGCAGCCCTGAGAACCGATACTAACTCTTCAGCACGCAGACAGGATTGCTGCTTTTACCTAAGATTTGTGCTTTCCCCTGTACAGAGGCTGTGTGCTTCCTGTTACTGCAGCATATCTGCCTCCGTATTGGTGTTGTAACTCGCTTTTGGCTCCTCAGCTGCACCAACCTTCTCCTCTGTTTCTAAACTTAGAGAGCCTTTCTGGTTCCGTAGTTCAGGACGGCTTTGAGCTGGCGACGGAGAAGCGTGCCAGGGAGCGCCAGGAATTTGAGAAGCGCATTGCCGAGCTGGAGACTCAGAAGGGGCTCCTGGAGGAAGAAGAGCGTCTGCATCAGGAGGAGCAGGCCAAGGAAGAGATCGTGCGGCTGAGGCACGAGCTGGTACGTTGCAATATGTAAGGAGTCCTGTTCACGGCAGGCAGCGCGACATAAGGTGGCTTGCTACATGTGATGCTGAGACCTGCTCTCCTTGCTGGAGTGGCTGTGTAGGGAGGATTCCTGTCCACTTGGCTCAAGGTCAATCTAAAGCTGTCTAGGCCAGGGGTGGCAAAGTGGGGGGCAGCTGTTACAGGTGGCAGTTACTGAGGCCCCGCGCTTCCCCGAAGGCATTTACAATAAATGGTGGGGATCGTGCAAGGCCTAACTTATTTTTATTTATTTTTTTTAAATCCCTTGGTTCCTGCGCCACATCTCCATGGCAACCGGCATCAAATGACCCTGCAACGTCACTTTGATGCCGGGCGCGGGAGCCGGAGAGGAGACTGAGTCGCCTTAAGTTACGTTTGCGCACCCCTGGTCTGGCTGTTGGTCCTGGCTTTGTTTCCTATTTGCAATGCGCACATCCCTGAGCTATACCTTTTTTATTTTCACAGGTGCACAAGGCTCAACCTATCAGGAAATACAAAGGTGTGGAGGTGAAAGCCAGCGACCTACCTTTGACTATCCCCAAAGCTCCCAACTTTTCCGACAGATTCCAGTGTTAAAGTGGCAGCCGCCGTTTGATTTGCTGTGCGTTGGATGTGCTCTCTCTGGGAGTCGTGTTCGTTTCCCTGGAACCCCAAGTGTTTTTTTTTATTGACTAAACATGTACATTTTATTCACGGCGAGCTGGTCCCTGTAAATACTAGCCTGAATACGGACAGATCTCTCAGCCGTTCATGGGGAGGATTGGGCGTCTGTGTACTGGTGTCAAAGACTTACGGGAGGTCTGTTTTTAGCATTACCTGTATTAACATGTACAATTTCTAGAACAATAAATCTTGTTAGACATTAGCACTTTGCTTTTCTCTTTATTTTTTGCAAACTTATGAAATAAAATAGCACGTTTCTCACAATGACTAAGCGCTTCGCAATTCCCCGACTCCCCATCTCCCAGCCCCCGACTCCCCATCTCCCAGCCCCCGACTTCCCATCTCCATCTCCCAGCCCGACTCCCTATTCCCAGCCCGACTTCCCCCCCCCCACACACACCGACCCCCTCCCCTTCACAGTCTGACTCTTCCACATTTACACAGTCCCCACACATAAACCGTCTCTCCCCCCCTCTTTATACTCACAAAACCACACTCACAAAACCACACTCACAAAACCACACTCACACCTTCCACGTTCCCCCTCTCCACAGCCACATATAACGGGCACACTCAGGTGGCAGTAAAGACGATGAAGCCGGGCACCATGTCGCCGGGCGCCTTCCTGGACGAGGCGAATCTAATGAAGAGTCTGCAGCACGAGCGGTTGGTGCGACTGCACGCGGTGGTAACCCTGGGGGAGCCCATCTACATCATCACCGAGTTCATGCAGAAGGGGAGCCTGCTGGACTTCCTGAAGAGTGAGGAGGGCAGCAAGCAGCCCCTGCCCCGGCTCATTGACTTCTCTGCCCAGGTGAGGCTCCGGAGACCCCTTGTTAGTCTCCTTGACAGGAGAGATGGCTCTGCTGCCAGCCCCTGTGTAATAAACACAATGTGTTCTGGTTCTGATCCGTTCTTAATTGGTGCCAAGACCTGCAGGTAACGTGATTTAGGAGAGTCTAGAATATTCTGATTACAGAAAATTCTAAGGATTTCTTGTCACCGAGGCTCGTAATCTCTGCTTGTTGTGTCCAGAGCTCTGCTCTGGTCAGTATTTGTGTCCGAGCTCTTCTCTGATTGGTTGGTATCTGTTTCTGAGCTCTGCTCTGGTCAGTATTCGTGTCCGAACTTAGCTCTGATTGGTCATTATACTGGTCCGAGCTCAAATTGGTTGGTGTCTGTGCCCGAGCTCTGCTCTGATTGGTTGGTAGGTATACAGGGGGGGGGGGTAAGGGGACGAAAACCTCTGCTCAGCTAATAGTACATTTTAATGAGGGGATGGAGTAACGGTGCTGTGCTGAGAATTGTAATATCGATGCACAAAAGAAAAAGAACTCAACTAGTAGCACTCTGTAACTCTAAAGTAATGGTAGAAATAATAATAAGTGATTGGAATTAAAATAGCTTTAATAGTATATATCTAAAAAAAAAGGGGTGTACATAAATGAGAAAAAAATTAAAAATGACCGTATGTCCCAGTCCAAAGCCTGCTATAACCCGGGTATGGTAAGGTATGTGCTAAATAACTGTATAGTTAGAAAGCTTAGCACACAGACCTCCTACATTTAGGATGGCGCACCTGTTGCCAAACATACCACTTCATATATATTTTATATGGTGGTACAGGTCTGTGTGCCAAGCTTTCCAACTATATAGTTATTTAGCACATACTTTACCATACCCGGGTTATAGCAGGCTTTTGACTGGGATATACGGTCATTTTTAATTTTATTCTCATTTATGTACACCCCTTTATTTTAGATATATACTATTAAAGCTATTTTAATTCCAATCATTCATCATTATTTCTACCATTACTTTAGAGTTACAGAGTGCTACTAGTTGAGTTCTTTTTCTTTTGCGTATCCTGATTGGTTGGTATCTGTGTCTGAGCTCTGCTCTGATTGGTTGGTATCTGTGTCTGAGCTCTGCTCTGATTGGTTGGTATCTGTGTCTGAGCTCTGCTCTGATTGGTTGGTATCTGTGTCTGAGCTCTGCTCTGATTGGTTGAGCTCTGTGTCTCCACAGGTCGCGGAAGGAATGTGGTTCATCGAGCAGAAAAATTATATTCACCGGGACCTGCGGGCAGCAAACTGCCTGGTGTCTGCGTCACTGGCGTGTAAAATCGCAGACTTCGGGCTGGCGCGAGTGATAGAGGACAGCGAGTATACGGCCAGGGAAGGTGAGAGCAGGGGACAAGGACATACAGCATGACACACACAGAGGACAGTGAGGACATGCCCAGGCAGGCCTGTAGTTAGGCATAGGCCTACAAGGCAAGGCGGCAAATTTCAGCGGTTGTGGGGCGGCAAATATTAGGGAGTGGGGGGGTGGCAAATTTTGGCACGGCGGTTACAGAGGCCCCATTCTATTCCTCACAACAATTACACTGATTGCTGTGGGAGAGCGCAGGGTCTCTGTAAAGGTCTCTTACCTTCTCCTGTGGCGTCAAATGGCGATGCATTGCCATGACAACGTGGCATCACGTTGTCACGGGAACGTGTTGCCATGTGAGACGCTGCACGAGGAGGAGGGCCGCAAACTTCTAAATCCGGCCCTGTGCCGAGTGAAAGCGGGATAGTGACGCACACAGGACACAGAGGGTGAGAGTAGGGAACGGCGACACGCAGCGGAGAGAGAGAGTACACGGCTTGAAACGGTGTACAGCAGGGAACGGCGACACAGACGGACACACAGGGAACGCACACAAGACAGCGAGAACATGGTCAGGGATAGTGACGCACACAGGACACAGAGGCGTGAGAGAGTAGGGAACGGCGACACGCAGCGGAGAGAGAGAGTACACGGCTTGAAACGGTGTACAGCAGGGAACGGCGACACAGACGGACACACAGGGATCGCACACAAGACAGCGAGAACATGGTCAGGGAGGATGGGAGCCCTGGTAGACGGTGACACAAAGTGAGATGCGCAGTGGGGCACAAACTGACACGGTGACACTTAATGCCGTGACGGTGATAAATGTCACACTCGTTGAATATTTCTCTGCTCACCAGGAGCCAAGTTTCCCATTAAGTGGACGTCTCCCGAGGCCGCTAATTACGGCTCTTTCACCATCAAATCTGACGTCTGGTCTTTTGGGGTCCTGCTGATGGAGATCGTCACATACGGAAAGACCCCATATCCAGGTGAGAGCAGCAGCCTTCTGTATACAAAATGAATATATATATATATATAGATCTCCAATAAATAATATCACTTGTGAGCACATTCACATGTCTTAGACAGGTCTGCAAATATAAATATATATATATATATATATATATATATACACACACACATTATATATATACCCACACACAGATAAGTTCAAGTGTACGCTCACATACGCATATGTGCACCACATTATATATATATATATATATACTAGCTGAGAGACCCGGCGTTGCCAGGGATGTAAATGCGTAATAGGTAGTATTAGCATTTGGAAGAAACTAAACAATCTCTGACAGGGGAACCTCTTGCTCTGCCTCAAAATGAGAGCGTCTGACCAGTGTATCCTGCCCGCGCTCACGCATGGACGTGACACTTGGACCCTAAATGCAAAAACAATTCAGAATCTTCAGCCAACTCAAAGAAGTATGGAGAGGTGTATGCTGGGTATTATCCAGAGACAGGAACAAGAATGAATGGTTTCAAATCCAAACAAAAGTCGGTGACATCATCATAAGGGTGAAGAAATTAAAAATGGATGGGCCATACAGTACATATCGCAAGAAGACATAGCCATCGGACAAAGACGCTACTCCACTGGATTACAACAGGGATCACAATGACGACCAAAAGTAAGATGGGTGGATGAAATCAGGAAATTTGTTGGAGCAAAGTGGAGAAGAGAGACTTGCAACCGCAGTACCTGGAAGATAATTGGGGAGGCCTTCATCCAGCTGTGAATTGACGAGGCCTGTTGCTGGTTATGATATTAATATACACTTCCTTCCCTCAAACCCTTATCTCACTTCCTCAAAGTGGTTGGAAGGTGAAAGGGTGGTCTAGAAGATGTGTAGTGGCCCTTGTGCCGGCAGGTTCAACTATGCAATGAAAGCTTGAACAAGACACCCAATGGGAAAGGGACTTGCCAACATGCAGTTGAGGCCAGCATGGAATAGAAGGCCTTAATCCCCAAATATGAAAGACACTGAAAACCGATGGACCTTTTTCTCTGGAGCCCGGATTGTCCCTACATTTGACAGAGTTCAGTATGAAGGCAACGGGTGCGAAGAATCACCAATGGTTAAACACCAGCTGGCTACCTACAACCTCTGCACTCTCTCCAATGAAGCAGCACTGCGAGAACTGGAAGACCAGCTTAGAAGATGAAATGGGATATTGTTGGCTTTAGTAGTAAGTACGAAGAAAATATGAAGGACTCATTGAGCTCAATCATGGACACGTATTGTATTACAGTTGTACAGAAAAAAGAATAGATGAATCGGGGGAGTAGGTTTCATCAATGGAAAGACAGCATAGTGGAGTATAAAAGCCATCAGAAAGAGCAGCCAGAATCCTAATTCAATTGTCAAAAAGATACATTTACCCAAGTGTATGCCCCAATATCACGCCATACAGACAATGTACATTAATGGCGCTATATAAATAAAGACATACAATACAATGAAGTAGAAGGCTTCAATCGTGAAATGAATCAACTTAATAAAAGAAATTGCCACCTTCAGATGATAAACACACAGATATCCAGCAAGCTCTGAAACCCCACCAAAAAAATTACGTGTGTGTGTGTGTGTCAAAAGCAGTGCTTCTGGGCGTGGCTAAATGTATACAACAAAAATCAAAGAAGCCCAAAAGCTACATCCAATATGACTAAAATACACAGTGAAATACCTGTATATCTCTTGAAAAAGGGTAATTTAGTTTAACCCTTTCGCTAAAGCATTTTAAGCCTGCTGCTACATCAAGGCATGACCATTAGCAGGTCCTGAGTTAAAATTCTTTCCAAGTTAGCAGGTCAGTTTCATTTTGCTGGGTTGTGACAGATCCAATGTTGATCATTCTTCCTCTAATTATAGCGGTAAATAAGAATTTTAACTTGGGTAGTGTTAGGACCTGCTAACGGTCATGCCTTGAAGTGGCATCAGGATTAAAACACTTTGGCCAAATGGTTAAACTAAATGACCCTTTTTCAAGAGAATATATAGGTATTTCACTGTGTATTTTTGTCATATTGGCTGTAGCTTTGGGCTTCTTTGTTTCTTGTTGTACACTTTCAGATGATGGAAGATTTCATTGCCAAGATTGGTGCCCAGCCGAAAAGACAAGGCATCAGTTGTTGCGTATGGCTACAGCAACAGCAATAAACATGGAGACACATTTGGTAGAATTTGCAAAATGTCAACACTTCTATATCATAAATTCATTCTTCAGGAAGAATCCAAATAGAAAATGGACTTGAAATGGACACAATAGAATTAAGCATGAAATGGACTATCGTAGATAACAAGAAACACGTGATTGAAGACTGCACCGATTGGTTTGCTGCTAATTACGTCATAATGTAAAACGGGGGCGGGGGGGAGCCACCGGTTACAGAGGCCCCGCCCTCTTCAGAGCGAGGCCTCTGTAATTCAGCCGGCTTCGGGCGACACGCGCCATGGCAACTCGGCATCAAATGATGACGCCAAAGGGTCACGTGACATCACATGACCCTGAGGCATCACTAAAGGTAGGGGGGGCGCAACACTGAGGGAGAGCAGACAGGGGGGCACAGCGCAGAAGGTTTGCGCACCCCTGATATAAAAAGAAGGCAACGACAAATAATTGCAAGTAAAGCTGGAAAAAAGCACTTCAGCTTGCTCAAGATGCACAGGAATACGTTGGCAAAAAAATACATAGAAAAATAATACCTGAAAGCACAGAGAAAACAGGAAGGATCCTTAACAACAAAACAGGATAAGAAAATAGCAGATGAAACAAAGTGGTTATTTGAGGAAATGAAGCAATCCCGAGACACAAGAACAGAAATTAACCACACAGAGCTGTGCAAGACAATCCACAAGTGTACGAACTGCAACATGGTGAAGACAACCTATCAAAGGTAACACAAGTTTGAAGAAGGGGCAGGATTGGGAAAAAGCAAATCCTCACACTCCATTGGATCAACAATAAAGGACTGTGCATTCATCATAAAGGGATCTGAGGCCGATTTCTGTACGAGGACACAGATAACACAGGGCAACATCAAGCAGGTAAAGAGCGAGAAGAAACCACAAGTGATGACCCAGGTATCTGTCCAGAAAAAGTAGCAGATGCAATAAAATCGATGAAGAATTTTTGAAAGGTCCCATAGGAAGAGGAAGTAAGTGCTGACGTTTTGGAAGCTGTGGAAGAAGTAGAGAAAATTCTGGCACAGACATTTGCTTGAAGAACAGGCAAATGCTATAATTTTCCTTATCCGTGAGAAAGGAGACAACCAAGACCTAAAGAAATAACAGACCAAGCAGTCTACTTGGAATCAGACACAGGACTCTTACGGCGATATTCACTAATCTGCCGTAACAGGCCCTGGATGTCGTCACATCAAGCATTAGATGAAATGGTTGACATGGCAAACTCCAGGGAACCTTTTTGTGAAAATGTTGTAAATGTTCTTACTCTTTTATTTGCTTGATTTATGCCAGAGGACCTTCAGCAACGAATCGGAGAACTCACTGAAGCACATAAAAAGATGGGCCTCCATATCAATATCAGGTCAAAACGATGTGCAACAAATGTCAACTCTGCAAAGATTACAATTTATGGAATAGAAAAAAAACGTAGGTAGCCGGTGCATCAAAAACAGATGAATTCTTTTATAAGTACACCTTGATAAAGGGCACATGGCCCGAAACGCGTTGGTGTGGTGCTGTTGGGGCTAAGGGTTATGTTTGATCCCATCATGGAATACATTTTTCTATTTTATCTGTGAGCCTCCTCCTGCTTTTTTGGCAGTGCGCTGCCTTTTCCCCCAATTTATGGAATAGAACTAGAAGTCGAAAACGATCTCTACCTTTTGAACCTTGTGAATGAAATCAATAGGACAATGATGATGTGACGGAGGACATTTGGAAGAAACGAGACATCTTACACAGGGAACCTTTCACTGCGCCTCAAGGGGAAAGTGTTCGACAGGTGTATTCTGCCTGTGCTCCCAGATGGGTGTGTGTGACCTTGGATGCCAAATGCAAGGGTAATGCAGAGGCTTCAGACAACTCAAAGTATGGAAAGAAGAAAAAGAATGAAATGGGTTCGGAATCAAACAAAAGTCTCAAAACAAAGGTGAAGAAATTACGTTGACAAGTGGGCCTGTATTATCGAGAAGAAGAAAATGACCATCATTGGATGAAGATGGTACGCTACTGGACTCCAGGAGATATCCAAAGACCAAGATGATGACCAAAAGTAAAATGGGAGGATGAAAGTAGAACATTTCTTGGGGCAACCAAAATAAGATGGGCTTGCAACAGCAGTACCTGGAAGATCATTGGGTGGTCTCCAGCAGTAGATTGACATGGGCTAAAGAGGATAATGATTGACACATATATAATCATATATATTTCACATGCAGATACGCACATATACAAACACTGCCCGACATCATATCGTCCTTTAGTAAATATGGTGTATAGTGATACGGTTTGTGCTGTGCTGCCCCCTTGGTGACTCTGCCCCCTTCCCTCCCAACCTGATCCCCAGGGATGTCCAATTTGGAGGTGATCACTGCGGTGGAGCGTGGGTACCGCATGCCGTGCCCTCAGAACTGTCCACAGGAGCTCTACCACATCATGATGGAGTGCTGGCAGCGAGAACCTGAGCAGAGGCCCACGTTCGAGTACACGCAGAGCGTCCTGGAGGACTTCTACACTGCCACCGAGATCCAGTACCAACAGCAGCCCTGACCCTGCCACCAGATGAACCTTGACCCTGCCACACCAGAGTCTCTGTAATTTCTGCACAGGGCAAAATCACTAATCGCCTTACGAGGGAGATATGTGTTTCTGTCATGCAAATTGTATAATTTTTGTGTGTCATAGAGATTGTGATGATTGTGTGTGTGTGTGTGTGTCAGAGATTGTGATGTGTGTGTGTGTGTATATAACTAAGAGTAGAACAATCCTCTATGCGCTCCACAACTTTTGATTACCACGAACATATTTCATTTTACAACACAAAAAAAACTACTTTCCATAACCCCAGAGGGTCTTTTTCAAAGCGAGAACAGGATGGAGAATGTGACTCCCCATGAAGGTAATAATATGCAGACCAAACCCAAAGGGACTGGAGTGCCTCCACCGTCTCGCTAACAAGGCCCAACACGATCCCTTTCCAACTCCTGTGTGCCACGTTGCAACTGCAAAGTGCCACGTGTGGATCCCAGGGCCGTCCACGTGTCTCACAACACGGGGAAAATAACACAGAAAGTTGTGGCGTGCACAGAGGATGGTCACACCCTGTGTTTGGCAGCTCTGATCACCCTGCAGTCCCTCGCCGTCTTCCCCTGGCTGCGCCGTTCCATTTCGAAGTATTTTTGTATTGTCATTCCCCAATACACTGTATATTTATTACACGCTGTTTCTTCCTGTTAAATAATTGAGTCGTAGGAAAATAAAAAGCGCAAACTGTACAGCACCCAGCGAAAACAGCGTAATAATCAATATGTAACTTTGCTCAAGGCAAAATGTGACAATGGGGGTAACAAGTGACCAAACAATGTAACAAGTGAGGATGTCACAATACAGGAGAGCTGCTGATGGACCAGGGGATGTGACCCAACATCACGTAGATATAGATAGCAAGGCTTTCTCAGCGCAAGGAACTCTCAACGGTATATGAAAGAAAAGCAAAAAAAGTGTACATTGGAATCTTTGCTATTAGCACATTTGCACAATGTGATCAAATCTTCCAAATGCCCACTCACACGATAGTAGAAATAGTCGGGCGTTATGCAGATAAATCTGATCAGATGCTGTTCGTGGCGCTGAGTAACTGGATATCCCAATGATATGAAAGAGGAGAATAGCATAGTACAGATCAAAACGTGTACGTTAAAAATAACATGAGCAGTGAGCTCCCACACACTCGCATGCTCCCAGGGTGAAATAGGCACTTTGACCACTCCGGGCCCTGTGAAGGAGGCGTCCCGATCAGTCCCTCAGTTGGCTTTTTGCTTCTTAAGCGGCTGTTTGTTTCTCTGCGGCTCCGCCGCGCTTCCGGGTTCAATACTTCCAGCGCACTCAGCAGCAGATGTGAGCAGCGAAGCCTCAGGGGTTCCGTCCATGAAACTGGGGACAGCAGCGGACCATGATCTCCAAACAGCAGGCACAGGTAAGGGACCACCCGACGCGTTTCACTCAATCCATGGGTGAGCTTCTTCAGGGGTGCGGAGGCTTTGCTGCTCATATATCTGCTGCCGGGTGTGCTGGAAGTGAGCCCCGGCCTCCATATCAGTGAGCCCCATGCTGCATATTAGTGAGCCCCGGCCTCCATATCAGTGAGGCCTGGCCTCCATATCAGTGAGCCCCATGCTGCATATTAGTGAGCCCCGGCCTCCACATCATTGAGCCTCAGCCTCCATATCAGGGAGCTCCCAATTGCTGCAGATTTAGTGTAGCCCCGGCCCCTCCACCAATCATTGCAGTCCTCAGCCCTCCCAGTATCATTGAGCCCTGGCCTCCATATCATTGAGCCCTGGCCTCCACATCAGTGAGCCCTGGCCTCCATATCATTGAGCCCTGGCCTCCACATCAGTGAGGCTGGCCTCCACATCAGTGAGCCTCGGCCTCCACATCATTGAGTCTCGGCCTCCATATCAGTGAGCTCCGACCTCCATATCAGTGAGCCCCGGCCTCCACATTATTGAGCCTCGGCCTCCATATCAGTGAGCTCCGACCTCCATATCAGTGAGCGGGCCATCCACACATTATTGAGCCTCGGCCTCCATATCAGTGAGCCCCGGCCTCCACATTATTGAGCCCCGGCCTCCATATCAGTGAGCCTCGGCCTCCGTATCGGTGAGCCTCGGCCTCCATATCAGTGAGCCTCGGCCTCCGTATCGGTGAGCCTCGGCCTCCATATCAGTGAGCCTCGGCCTCCGTATCGGCACCGCAGTGCTCGCTCCTGTAGCGCGGCTTTCCTCCCTGTCCGTGAGATTAACTTCACTTTAATCGTTCTGCAGAAACCAAAACTACAAAAGGCAGCAATAAAAAAAGGAACTCGGAAAAACTGTTTCTTGTGGGAGGGTCCTCCTCGTTGTGGGAGGGTCCTCCTCGTTGTGGGAGGGTCCTCCTCGTTGTGGGAGGGTCCTCCTTGTGGTGGGAGGGTCCTCCTCAGTGTGCGGTCTCCCTTGTGTGGAGGTCCTCTATTGTGGTGGGACTCGTGTGGGGTCGTGGTCTCCATGTGGGAGGGTCCTCCTTGTGGTGGGATGGTCCTCCTCGTTGTGTGAGGGTCCTCCTTGCTGTGGGAGGGTCCTCCTTATGGTGGGAGGGTCCTCCTTGTGGTGGGAGGGTCCTCCTTGTGGGGGGTCCTCTTGTGGTGGGATGGTCCTCATTGTGGGGAGGTCCTTATTGTGGGAGGGTCTCCTTGTGGTGGTGTGTCCTCCTGTGGGGGCTCCTTTGGTGGGATGTCTCCTCGTTGTGTGAGGGTCCTCCTTGCTGTGGGAGGGTCTCTTGTGGTGGGAGGGTCCTCCTATGGTGGGAGGGTCCTCTTGTGGTGGGGTCCCTATTGTGGGAGGGTCCTCATTGTGGTGGGGGTCTCCTCTTGTGGTGGGAGGGTCCTCCTCATGGTGGGAAGGTCTCCTCGGTGTGGGAGGGTCCTCCTCGTTGTGGGAGGGTCCTCCTTGTGGTGGGAGGGTCCTCCTCGTGGTGGGAGGGTCCTCTTGTGGGAGGGTCCTCCTCATTGTGGGAGGGTCCTCCTTGTGGTGGGAGGGTCCTCCTCCTTGTGGTGGGAGGGTCCTCCTTGTGGTGGGCGGGTCCTCCTCATTGTGGGAGGGTCCTCCTTGTGGTGGGAGGGTCCTCCTCGTGGTGGGCGGGTCCTCCTTGTGGTGGGAGGGTCCTCCTCATTGTGGGAGGGTCCTCCTTGTGGTGGGAGGTCCTCTCTGTGGTGGGCGGTGCCTCTCATTGTGGGAGGGTCCCTTGTGGTTGGAGGGTCTCCTTTGTGGGGGATTCGTGGTGGATAGGTCGCTGCTGTGGGAGGGTCCCTCCTGTCGGTGGGAGGGTCCTCTCGGGTGGGAGGTCTCTGTGGTGGGATGAGTCCTCTTGTGGTGGGAGGGCTGTGGGAGGCTCTTGTGGTGGGAGGGTCCTCCTTGTGGTGGGAGGGTCCTGTGGTGGGAGGGTCCTCCTCGTGGTGGGAGGGTCCTGTTGTGGGGGATCCTCCTCGTTGTCATATTGTCTCTTTGCTCCGGGATTCCCCCATATAGTGCATTGTATCCCTCTCTCCTCCCTGTATAATTACATGGGGTCAGTGCACTGGGCTCCGGGTGTTACAGGGTATGTCCGGGGATTACGGAGTATCTCAGAGTACGTCCGGGGATTACGGGGACTGTCTGGATATTATGGGGTATGCTGTCGGGGGTATTACAAACGAGTATATACAGTATAAAGAGCTATCCGGTATTCACAGGGATGTCCCGCGATTTACAGTGTAATAAACACACAGTCCCTGCAAGCTCTAACCCCAGAACCCCACCACATTATATATATATATATTAGAATATATATATATATATATATAGATATATATCATAATATATAGTAGCCTACGATATATTTTTTTATAGATATATAGAGATATTATATAATATTATCTGTTTTTTATCAGGGATACTATATATATATATATAGATAGACTATCGATATATATAATATAGAGATATATCCCTACCTATATACCCCTATAGTATTCTATTACTATATATATTTTTTATTGTGTTTATTGATATATATAGATATATATTATAATATATATATATTCTATATATATATATAGATATATAGATAGATATTATATTATAAGAATATATATACTATTTATATAGATATCTATATAGATATATAGATCAATTTTATTTTTATATCTATAGAGATATAGATATATTAATCTAGACTACTCATATATATATATATAGACTTTTCTTATATCCCCCTATATAATATAGATATATTTATATATAGATATCATAGAATATATATAGATAACTAGATATAGATATCTAATAGATATAAGCGATCGATTTAGAGGAGATATATATATATAGAGAGAGATAAGATATATTATAGATATTACGATAGACGAGAGAGAGAGATAGAGAGATATATATATAGATAGATATATTACATAGCATAATACCTAGATAGAGAGAGAGAGATATACGCAAGCATATAGAGAGAGATACGATATAGATTATAGCCATAT
Organism: Ascaphus truei; assembly: GCA_036426205.1. Lineage (NCBI taxonomy): Eukaryota > Metazoa > Chordata > Amphibia > Anura > Ascaphidae > Ascaphus > Ascaphus truei. The sequence goes on from CM071587.1 coordinate 7,557,536, forward strand.
ATATATATATAGATATATATATATATATAGAGAGTATATATATATATAGATTATATATATATATATATATGGATATATATATAGATATATATTATATAGATATTAAATATATATTAGATAGATCCCATACTATATAATATATATATGATAGATATATATATATATATAGATCTAGATGATATATATATTATATATATATAGATAGATATCTATAGATATATCTATAGATATATATAGATATATATATAGATTATATATCGATATATCGAATATAAGATATAAGATATATAGAGATACTGATATATATAGATATAAGATTATATAGATATATATATCTAGCTAGATATTGTATATAGATCTATAATATAGATAGACTAATATATTATAGATAGATATATATAATAGATAGATATATATATATAGCGAGATAATATAATAGACTAGAGATATATATATAGATAGATTATATATATATAGATAGAATATATATATAGATAAATATTATATTATAGATAGATATATATAATAGATTAGATATATAATATATAGATAGATATATCATATTAGATAGAATCTATAGATAGATAGATATATATAGATAGATAGATTATATAGATAGCATAGATAATTATAGATAGATCGATCTATATTATAGATAGATTTAGATTATATAGAAGATAAGATCTATATAGATAGAATATATATCTAGATTAGATATAACGATATAGAGAGATACTATATCTAGAGATAGGAATTATATAAGATTTAGATATATATATATAGATAGATAATATATATAGATAGATATATATCTATAGACTAGGCTATATATATAGATAGATAGATCTATATATAGATAGTATTTCATAAGATATATAGGATATAGATAGAGATATATGAATATATAGACTATATATCTAATAAATAGATATATATAGATATTATATAGACTATACGATATAGATAGAGAGAGACGAGAGAGATGAGACGGAGAGAGCACGAGAGAGAGAGCAGAGACGAGAGAGAGAGAGAGAGAGAGAGAAGAGGGAGAGGGAGCGAGAGAGAGAGAAGAGAGACATTGAGTAGAGGAGGAGAGAGGATGACGAGAGAGAGAGAGAGATGATCGATAGAGCGAGAGAGAGTAGAGGAGGAGATAGAGAGAGAGAGAGAGAGAGAGAGAGAGATAGAGAAGAGAGAGAGAGAGAGAGAAGAGAGAGAGCGATGAGATAGAGAGAGAGAGGATAGAGAGAGGAAGAAGAGAGAGAGCTAGGAGAGAGAGATAGGAGAGAGAGAGAGAGAGAGCTAGGAGAGATTAGATATGTGTGATAGAGATCTAGGATCGGACTCCGATCATAGATAGATAGAGATGAATATGATAGATATGATGACATAGATAGAGCAGATATATAGATATAGATATATATAATAATATATATATATAGATAGATATATATATATATATATATATATATATAGATATAGATATATATATATATATAATATATAGATAGATTATAGAGATAGATATAATTAGATATAAATATATATATATAGATATCTATATAGATATAGATATAGAGATATATATATTATGATAATATATATATATAGATATATAGATATAGATATATATATATAGATATAATATATAGATATATAATATATATATGATGATTAGATACTAACCTATATTATAGAATATATATTATATAGAATATATATATAGATCTATATATATATAAGATAATATATATATATATATAGATATATATATAGATATATCTTATATATATAGAGTATTATATATATAGAAGATATATATATATATATAGTAATATATAGATTATAGATAGTAGATATATATAGATATATATATTAATAGACTTTATGATTAAATAATATATAGCTAATCTATACTATAGATTATATATGATATGATATATCATATATAGATCTATATATTATATAGATATATAATATAGCAACCCGACTCACTATATCACCGATACCCCCCCTAGACCTTATTTATTATATGTAGATATATATTATATATCATAGATCTCCATATATATAGATACTCGATATATATATATATTAGTTATATATATACACCCCCTAGGTATATATATAGATTATTCTAGATTCACCCCCTCCAACTACCTCATTATATATGAGACTCATAGTTTTTATACTACGCATATATATATCAGATATAGATATATCTACCCGAGCATATAGATTTATATAGATATAGATATATATATATCGATATAGAATATATCTAGATATATATATAATATATATATACCTTATATATAGCATATATTATATCCTACGATATATTAATTAGAATTTACTAAATAGATATATCGATAGCCTCGTGTGTAGATAGCTATAGTATCTAGGATATAGATAATTATATATTTAGCACCATTATACCACTATTAGATCATATATCTATAATAGAGATAGATACTATTAGACCTATATATCATATCTACCTAGCACTATTATCTTACTAGCTAATATCTATCTATATCGATATATATCATAGCTCCCATTATTTATATATAGACTCCTCCCTGTTTTTTATATTATGTATGCACTGTATTAATATATGATATAGCCCCACCCCCTATGTATATCCCATACCGCGTTTTATTTTTTTTTTATATTATACTCATATAGATAGAGTATATATATAGTTGTATTGATATGACCCCCTTGTGTGTGTGTTTAGTGTATCCACCCCCGCACCCCCCCTAATATATTCTATCTTTTATTTTTTTTGTTTACCCGACGCCTCCACACCGACCGCCCCCCCGCACCTACACGACTCGTTTTTGATTTTGCTATATAGACCCTATATATCTCTATCTATAAGCATATTATTCCTTCCTATTTATATATATAAATATATATATTATATATAAATATAATATAGATAGATAGATACGATAGATAGATTTTAGAGATATAATATATATAGGATATATAGGATACGACACACTATAATATAGATTTTTGTATTATATAGATATTATAGAGATATTATAGATATATACCCCCTTTTATTATAGATATATTAGATATTAAGCTTTATATGATATATATATAGATTATATATATATATCGCCATCCATCATATATACCCCTCCACTTATATATATAGATCGCACCCCACTATATGCATATCATATCTAAGATATATATCTAGATATATAATAGTATATATATAGATATAGATATATAGATTATATATATATAGATATATATATTATATATACTATTAGACTCCAGAGACCCGTACTTACTGTATATTATTTAATATAATATATATATTATATAGATATATAATATATATTTGTTTATTTTCTTATATTCTAATTATAGAATACTATAATATGCTCACCTATCCTCCACCCGATTACCCTTTATGTCATATATATATAGATATATCTCTATATAGATATATCTATCTATCTCTTAGATAGATGTTATCATCATAATGCCACCTTGTTAGTGCTGGCCTTTAGTGCGAGTTAACCCCTTTAGACCATGATAAACAGCTGTATATCCTATAGGTATATTCAGCTACATACACACGGAGATCTAGTGTTTGTACACATTAGATCACACTGACATTTCTTTGCTCTCTCTATTTTCCATCCCTCCGCCTCCTGGGCTGTATTGATGTATATATGTATGGTCCGGTATGAGTTATTACATTCCTGATGTCCGCCACCGATGGCCAGTTATCAAGCACGGGTATATTCCAACGTTTTTGGATCGCCCTTTCAATCAAGGGACTGCGTGTAGTGCCAGTGCTTACAAATGGTATACGATCTGCCATGGACCGCTTCAGTCTGGGGGACAAAAAGGTAGCTCCCTCATTATCCTCCCAAATTAGGTTCTGTGACGGATTATAAGTAAAAGGTGGAGCCCAGCCTGCTGTCTCCTTGCAATATCCTTTCAGAGCACAATATGAGGAAATGTATATTGCATCAGGTTACAGCGGTATGATATACCGATACCCTCCCCCTCTAGCAGATGCCCGGTGGTTCCTCTATTGTGTGTACCAGGCAGCCTCAACCATTTGCTGCATGACCCCTACTGAGATTAGTTCCTTAAATTGTCTGTAACCCCTTCTGTGCTGGATTCCCTCTTATTTTCACATTTCAGTTAGGCGTGGGCCAGTCTCCTGTGATTGGCTGAAGATTAAAACATCTCTGTTTGGTACAAAAATCCTATAGGGGTAATGGGCAAGGACATCTGTAAAAGCCCTGCCTGGCTTTTCAGACTCAAGACGTACTGGGGAAAGACATTTAGATGCTGTGATCTCTCTTTGGAAGAAAGTACATCCTGCTCTGATTCTACTACCTTACACAATTTAGTGTCATCAGCAAAGATTGAGACTTTGCTCTTGATGCCAATCTCAAGGTCATTAATAAACAAGTTAAGAAGCAGGGGTCCCAGTACCGATCCCTGAGGTACTCCACTCACAACTTTAGCCCAACCTGAAAAGTTCCCTTTATGACAACCCTCTGTTGTTTATCCTTCAACCACTTCTCAATCCAGGTACAAATATTTTTACTGAGTCCAATTTGCTTTATTTTGTACACTAACCTCATGTGGAATCGTATCAAAAGCCTTTGCAAAATCTAAGTAGACCACATCAACTGCATTACCCTGGTCTATACTCCTACTAAACTCATCAAAGAAACGAATAAAGTCAGGTCGTGCCAAACTATCTTTCATAAATTCATGCTATTACTAATAATTTTGTTTTCCATTAGGTATTCCTGAATATTATCCCGTATTAAACCTTCAAGTAGTTTCCCTACTATTGAAGTCAGGCTTACAGGTCTGTAATTTCCCGGTTGTGATCTAGCTCCCTTTTTAAATATAGGCACCACATTTGCTTTACACCAATCTTGGGGTACTGCGCCTGTGGAAATAGAGTCCTTGAATATTAAATGTAATGGTTTGGCTATTACTGAACTTAACTCTTTGAGAACTCTTGCATGTATGCCATCGGGGCCAGGTGCCTTGTTTACTTTAGTTTTTACCAAGCCGCCTATGAACTGCTTCCAGTTAACCAATTATTTGTTAATATGGAAGTTGTGGCTTCCTCCTGTGGCACTACTATTGCAATTACTTCTTCTCTGGTAAATGCAGCTGTAAAGATTTTGTTTAATACCTCTGTTTTTTCCTTATCTCACACTGACAGGGTCTAATATTTTCTTTTCCCATTTTTTTGTTATTAAGGTACTTAAAGAACATTTTAGGGTTGACCTTACTTTCTATTGCAATCCTGTTTTCATTATCCATTTTTGCTCATGTGATTGTCCTTTTGCAACTTTTGTTACATTCCTTATAATTCTGATACGATGCCTCCGTCCCTTCTGACTTTAAGAATCTAAATGCCTTCCTCTTCTTGTCCATTTGCTCCCCTACCTGTTTATTTAGCCACATTGGTTTAGAATTGTTTCTTTTATACTTATTACCCAATGGTATACACAGATAAGTGTGCTTTTCTAACAATGATTTAAAGACTGCCCATTTATCTTCCACATTTTCCCTGCAAAAACATCATCCCAATGTATTCAGTGTGTATTATTCTTCAGTTTATTAAAATCTGCCTTTCTAAAGTTTAAAGTCTTTGTTGAACCCAAGTAATCTGGTTTTTGATCATTTATTTCAAATGAAACCATGTTATGATCACTGTTTCCCAAATTTTCTCTGACTTGAATATTTGTTATTACCTCTACATTGTTTGATGTTACCAAATCCAGTGTTGGTTCCTCAATAATTTGGGTCATTTCATTGTCTTTAAGCACCCCCAAAAACCTGTTTCCTTTTGCTAGATTGCTAATCTCATTGGCCCAGTCTATGTCTGGATAGTTAGAATCACCCATTATGCAAACATGACCCAGTTTTGATGCCTTCTCCACACAGGGTCTAAATCAAGCAGATAGAGCAATAGGAAACCACCACTGATATACCTTCCTGAAGCAGCAAAGGCAATAAAACACAAAGAATGGAAAGGAAGATGAAATTACAACTGCAATCTCTGAAGCAGAGAAAATCCTTGCAAAAACGCTTATCTGCTGCTTGAGGAAGAGGAAAAACTCCAGAATAGATCAAATGCTATCGTTTTTTCTCATGCATAACAAAGGAGACAAAGAAAACCTCAAGAACTACAGACCAATCAGCCCACTACCAATTACTTACGAAGATAGATAATCAGCTTCAACCGACCATGGACTTTGCCCGGCCTCCAGAAGAAGCAGGATGTTACGGTGGATGCAACTTAATGGACCACATTCATGTTGGACAAGATGTGGTTCCCCAAAGTAATGAGTACAATCTACCACCGAGCATAGGATTCATAGATGACAACATTCATTTTGTCTACATCTCAGTAGTTATGAAGGCTTTAAGAAGACAAATGTGTTGAAGAAGTGAACACTGATAATATAAAGGAACATGTACACGAGTGGCACATCCACCATTACATGAAGGTACGAGCCAGATAAGGATTAGCGATGGCACGCTACAGGGAGACACGTCACAGTAGCTTTTCACAGCAACCCTTGAGGAATTAAGACATAGAATTGGGCAGAAAAGGACTACCAATAAGCAGTGAATACTTGTGTCACCTACGATGTGCGGTGGACATGGTTATTTCTGCTACAAGTCCAGGATGATTTACAGTAACAAATCAGAACTCGCCGAAGCGAGCAAGATGGGCCTCCGTATGAATCTCAGAAAGACCAACGTGACGCCCAACAAATGTGGCAGCCCTACAAAGATCGAAGTAAATGGAATAGAAATTGAAGACTATATGTCTACATTGTCCATCAAGTATCAATGGACGGGAACCTATTGAATGAAATCAATAGGAGAATGAAGATGGGAGAGCGCGCATTTGGAAGAATCCTTCCACTGGGCCTCAAGTGACTAGGGGGAAAGAGAGCGAGGGTGAAAGCGAAGGAAGGAGAGGGAGAAAGTGACCTAGGGACCGGGACCAGCCTCGGATCTCACCTACCAGTCTGTCCCAGCGCCGGATGCCGGCTCACACTTCCTTAGAAACGGGGTTGGCCACAACAGCGATGTATTCACTTCCTTAGCAACCACTTCCTAACCCCGCCCCCACAATGCTGCTTCCTAGCAACTGTAACTGTCTGGGGGAGGGGGTGGGAGGAGATGTGTGATAAGGTGATAAGAACACAGCTCGGGATCTGTGGGTTCTCCGATTCATTTTTTTGTCATTACATGCACTCATTCGGAACAGGTGTATTCCAACAAGCTATCAAATATTTTATTATGAAAATATGTACAAAATATTGATTTAAAAAAAAAAAATGTTGCATTGTTAGAACTTTGATTATGTGCATTCAGACGAAACAACTTCTCACGTGATCTGGTGAGTTTGTGTCATAACCACAGAATTTCAAAAAAAGATATGTAAAAGAAGAGTAGAAAACGGCATTCTGTCCAACCTGGCAGCCAGCACAGAACCACAAATGCAGTCTGTGCAGCCGATTCCAAGTGCTGAATGTCATCTTATCCAGGCAGCGAAACATCACGACCTGGCAGGCACAGACAGGGTTCCTCTCCTGATCGGAGTAGCCGTTTCTTCCCGTTCACCTTCGATAAGCTTCACATGAGAAGGAGATGTGTGTGGCCCCAGGAATCCAGACCTCTCGCTCACAGCTCGTCCAGCAGTTTGACAGGAGAATCCATCCCAAAGAAGGAGGACGGCTTCCCGTGCACATCACGCTCCCTCTTCACAAACGCGGTGAACGAGGAAACGCAGTTTCCGATGAAATGGTCAGACTGGCTGAGGATGTACAGATCAATTTGTGCCACGTCAGGCTGGAGACTCACAACTTTAACCTGCAAACAAAAAAAAAACAAGATGTTTAAACACAGGTCTACCTCTCGCCTGTGGCGTCTGCTGAATGGCTATGGTCAGGAAGAGAGGGAGAGGTCCAGTGGTTATACTGAGCCCGAATAGCTATATTACAGGTCACAAAACGTGTGTCTCTGAAAGATTCGACACAAGTGTGTGTCAGGAGCACACGCAAAAATGGAAAAGGAAAGCGGTGCACGGCTGTCCGGTCAAAAAGGATCCAAAACGCAATCAATGAAAAAAAAACACGTGTTTATTAATAAAATGCGGAGAAACATCTCTATAGCGCAACTCACGCGTTTCGCAGCCGGCTGGGTGCTGTGTCAAAGAGTGTGTTTTTCCGAATGTTATTAATAAACACGTTTTTTTTTCACAGGATTGCGTTTTGGATCCCTTTTTGACCAGACAGCAGCGCCTTCCTTTTCCATTTTTGTAGGTGCATTTCGGCTGGAGCACGCTTCCTGCAGGACCAGCAGTACGGCATTTTCCCCCTACCTGACGGCACCTAATCAGCGAGTACCTACACAGGGCCGAGGGCCGGAGCCTGTGTGTGACACCAGGAAGAGTGGGGGTTGCGGGGCTTGCGGGCTCGGTCCTCACCGGTTACTCAACTCACAGTGAGCGCTCCGGCTTGGTCGGTTTCCCCTTTCCCCCGCCACATTCACCCGCTACCTGTGTTCTGTGTTCTGCGCTGAGAGAAACTCCTGCTCTCAAGAAAATTGAGAGCAGGAGTCGCGATGGAGCGCTAGGCCACGCCCACCGGCAGTTCAGCGAATGAGGGTAAACCTGCCGGCTGACATCACGGCCGCGCCCCCGTCACGCCCCCCCTGCAGCTCTCTGCAGTCCGGGGGACTCGACTGCACGCGCCGCCTGCCTCGCAGACGCACGTGCAGCGCAGGCAGCGGGACCGCAGCCTTACCCTATCCACTACTGTGACAGGAGCACAAGTCTCGTCTGGGCAGCTAGTTTACAAAATCTATGGGGAAACGTGATGTCGGTCCTGCTAAAGGTGGCGCAACCTCAAGCATTGTGGAACTACTCACCTTGTCTCCCAAGGACGCCCGAATCTCTGCAGTGTATGAAGCGGAGTCTGTGGCAACATACACGGCTCTGGCCTTCGATTTCTTCACCCAGAGCAGCAACGCGCGGCTTATCTCCTTCAGGTCTGGTAGGCACATGTCCATGGTAAGGGGGGCTGCCGTGTGCCGATCATATCCCACACACTGGGGGGAGGCCATGAAGTGAGGTCCGGCTGTCCCATCCTTCAGCATGTTACAAGCGTTCCTCTAGAGGACGAAGAGCAGACAAACTCGCAAGAATCAGCTGCGCAGCATTGAAAACGGCCAGCGCCATATTTTCCCCAGAGTGCCGCACCGGCAGGATGCTGCGGCCCTAACTACACATCCAAGAGAGACACCCATAAAGCTCTAGAAACTGACCCAGTCAGAGCCGATTCGCAGGTGAATTCCCACATAGGGTCGGACCAGCAGGGATCGAATATGAGCTTCACCCTCCGATGCGATCTTCTCAGACCACACCATGTATCTGTGCAGGGCCCGGTGCTCCTCCAGAACCGGAAACTGGGCCGGCGCACCAGGGAGAGCAAGAACGGAGTGCCGGGACGGGTGGAATCTGGCAAGACAAAAAATGAATGGAGTCGAGAGAAAAATAAAATAAAATATGAGACAGCGCCCCCCACAGTAAATATGTGCACATGCCACCTCTACACCGTCTTCTGCAGCTCTTTTAGGTTTGAAGCCTCTCTGTAATTACAGGCTTACCCCGGTTTAAGGACACTCGCGAGTAAGTACATGTTTTCAATAGCCCCATACCCGTGTCCATACGCTCGCTTCGCGAGTACGGAGACTTATTCTGCCCTACAGACCACCATAGTAGTGACGCGCCGATTCCCCTCGCCCAATAAGCAATCGGCAGCTCGCGCATGCGCCTGTCAGCACGTCCTGAACAGCAATACCGGCTCCCTACCTGTACCGGAGCATCGATAAGTGGGGGAAAAGGTAGTGCTTTACATACATGGTCTGGGCCCATTGAGTACGTTAATGCGGGGCGGGGTATACCTGTATCTCATTAGTAGCGGCCTACACTGAATATTTTGATTAAGGAAGCAGACATCTTAAAAAATTAAAAAATAAAAAACACACACTTTCATAGACGACATTTCCCCCCCAAAACACATGAAAACATAAAAAAAAAGTGCAGGAGAGTCTCAGAATAAAGAGCATGCAAACGTACAAGCTTGGTGTTGTTAGAAATCATCACATGGCAGGTAGGGGCGTGGGGTTTGTACCCACTCCTGTACGAAGGGCTCTGCGTTTCCTACCTGCTCGTCCACACATCCTTATAGTAGGCACTGAAGTTAATTCCATCAAACAGCTCAGATTGATTGAAATCCACATGAAAGTGATCCCAGAAAGGACCAAATGGATTTCCGTCCTGAAACAAGAAGAGCAGCAGTCACAGCCATGGGAGGGGAGGCCTTGTGCTGTAGGACACCAAGTGTCCTGCACCGAATGAGGAGCAAAGCATCACGTGTGGGGTCAAGCTAAAGAACAGAAAGGACAGCCACCTCCCAGTGGCTTTTAGGCAAATCTATCACCTGTATGAGGGCACAGATTCACTGTGCATATGGGAAGCCTCGCTTCATTCCATAGGGCAACCAAAAGCCTGCTACCATCAGCTTTACTGGGAAGCCCCAACCCCACAAAACAGTGAAGTAACAACACAACAAAATAGGCGTCCAATATAGTGGGACCTGCGGTTTATTGGATTTTACATCCTCGTGCAGGTGAAGCCGACAAAGGGAGGGTTATCCCTCTGAAACGTTTTTTTTTTTAAACCTCTGCACATGAAGATGTGAAATCAATAATAAAAAAGCGGATCCCACGTTGGACACGTTACTTCCCGTTCGTTGTACAGTCCCACCGCCAAATGATGGGGAGCCAGGCTTACCTTCATGGGGCAGGTCTTCTTGTCGGGGCTTCTCTGGGCCGCTGCTTTGAAACAATATGCCACCCGCTTGTTGATGGACCAGTTGGTGGGAGCCAACTTCTCCATGAACTCCTCCAACTTAATCACTCGGTGAAACTTGCGGAGAGGCTCCATCTGGAAATACTCCTCGTAAGGAACATGCACCTGGGGAACAGGTGACAGAAAGCAATCAGGTGGTTCCATTCGGCTGAACTTGAATCCCTTTCATTTTAATAAAAACATGCATCTCATCCAGGAATATGTCTTCCCCCAACTACAAACAACCTGTGGAACCCTCAATGTACCTTTTAATGCCAACACATATCTTCTATTTATTTTCTTTAAGGTTGTGATTTGATTGTGTCAATAGGTTTAATGGCACCTTTTTCATGTGACTAGAGGTGGTTCCTGGGTTAGACGGGCTCATTGATTCACGCTCCTCATCCCCAGGGCGCACTTACATGAAAGGCGGATGTATAAATTAACCTGTAACCCACACAAACTTGTACCTGTCGGCTGAGGGCCGCTGTTCTCACCCAGCACCAATAATCTTGGATTTTGTTTTTATATGTCCCTAAAGAGAATATCCGCTGAGGGTGGATGGTCTTCAGAAAAGCTCATCCACATACCAACACCAAGGGCATTGGAGTCCTAATAACCCAACCCTGATCTCCATCTAAGAAACAACTTGTCATTACAAGGTTTTATTGAACTACCCTTCACATGATTTACAAGCTGCCCACAATCGGTCCAACCCAATGTCTTCCGGAAGGGATACACAGCGTAGGTCTGAGTGTATCGGGACATAGAGACGGTACTTACATTACTATATGGAGGCCGCTGGTGCTGATACACAATCCATGGAGGGACTGCAAGGGTCCGATTCACCATCTTGGCAAATGCCAAGGAGCCAAGAAAATGATCGGCCTGATTTCCAAACCTTCCTGTAACAAAAAACACACAGGAGAACTCATTGGATTTATAGCGAGCTGTAGTTAATCAATATCAAAATTATAGGCTAATGGCAATCAAGAATTGGGTAACCATCGGCTTATTATTAGCGTTTATTTATAAAGCAAACTACACAGCAATAAATTGACCCACCGCTCGACCTAAGTGTGTGTGTGTACAGAGTATAATAGGTAGATGCAAATGGGGAAGGTAACAAGTGCCGTCATTAAGATCCGACACGTGTTTCACGTGTCCAAGAACGCTTCTTCAGGATCTTAAACGGTATCTGTAGTACACTGCAGTTTCACCACACAACAGAATTCACGCTGATTATATTAGTGGGATTGTCAGCTATTTCCTCGCCATGGTTTTATATTGTATTTGACTTTTTTTTTCTTCACCTTTATACCATGTGGTATATTTTCTATTTCTATTCAAGGAAGCTTTTAATACACTTAGGTTCTAACACTTTCTTTGTATTTGAGAACGACTAACAAAGTGGGAAGTACTATTTCATCTTGCGACTTAGCTTTCAGGTATGAGGTTTGTGGCTACTTAAGACAATAGGTCTGTGGACGCTATTATGTTCAAACAAGTGTAGGTTTGAGTGCAACATTTTGTTGATCCAATGTCAGGGATCAACGTGTAAAACAATGAATAAATCACCAATGTATGCCACAGCGCAGATAAAATGGAGCATGGGGATTGTCAGACTCTAGAGATAATTATATTTGGCTGACAAACTCCTGAATGCCTTACGTGTGTAATATAGTGCGCGCGTGAATTAGAATTGTCTGTGTCCAGGCCTGGCGTTCTATACTTCAGCCGCGCGCACGGCAGTGAGTGGTGGCGCGGCAGATCACAACAAATACATGAAAAATTATATTTTCGCGCAGCTGCCGCGCCACATGACGCTGCCAAGCCAATCACAGCGCGGCTATCGCTGTGACGTCTATAGCCACACACCTTAGCCGTGCACGCCACCGCTTACAATCGAAACGCTCGCCACATGCATGCGCAACGCCGGGCGCGCGCACCAGCGGCTACTATATAACAAGCCTTATTTGGAGTAACCACCAGCCAAGCGATTTTAATACATTAGCTCTTCACCCTACAGAATGACACTACATATCTGGGTCAGTGCACTAATCATTGTATACATCCCATTAATTCATTTACACACTTAATAGACCTCACATTACAGATTATGGCAGGGCCCTATATAATACTAAATCCAATGACAGATAATAGTAAGCACCGGTACCCCCATCTTATGTGTTAGTTATAGCAGGTAACACACACACACACACAGTATGAACAGTAACTCACCCATGCACGGACAGTACAGCACATATCCCGCCGGGTCCCAGCTGCTCTCCGCCCCAAACACCGGGAGAAGCAGCAGCAGGAGAAGCGGCACCGTAGCCCGCATCGCCCACACCTGCAGCCACCACACGGACTTGGAGTGGTTCCTGGGCGCCGCCATCTTGGTGGTGGCACAGCACTTACTAGGACATGGTGCTCCATGCGGGGATCCGGTCACATGGTGACACAAGTTTACTCTCCTATTTGTGTGTATCACACCGCTGCTGCCCCCCTGGCAGAGGATGGGATATGCAGGCGGCAGGCTTTTATCACACACACGGCCGGGAGAGCGCTCCCAGGTCACTGATCCGCGGCCCTGTCACATTGTGTCAGTGACGCGCACCCCCGGGGGTGACATCACTCCCAGAATCCCCCGCGGCCCTGTCACATTGGGTCTGCGTGTCAGTGACGCGCGCCCCCGGGGTTGACATCACTCCCAGAATCCCCCACGGCCCTGTCACATTGTGTCTGCGTGTCATTGACACGCGCTCCCGCCCACCGGGAGTGACATCACTCCCAGAATCCCCTGCGGGAGGTATGGCTCCTCCCTGCGGCCTTAGGGGGATAACGGGAACCGGCGGGAATCGGGACCTGCGGGCGCCGCCGGTATAACGGGGGGGAGGGACTAGTGCATTCTCCCACGTGATCTCGGAGGGGGGGGGGAGTAAGTTCCCCCACCCGAGACTTCCCCCACCCGAGCCCGAGACTTCCCCGTGACCTCCACCCACGCGTAACCCACTCATTTCGGTGTCTGAAGTTTATAACGTGGTCAAAAAGTGTCCTGTGTTAGTCTCTCACCCCCATGATGTCTGTAGGAGGGGGCTTCTCTCACCCCCATGATGTCTGTAGGAGGGGGCTTCTCTCACCCCCATGATGTCTGTAGGAGGGGGCTTCTCTCACCCCCATGATGTCTGTAGGAGGGGGCTTCTCTCACCCCCATGATGTCTGTAGTGAGGGGGCTCTCTCACCCCCATGAGTCTGTAGGGGGGGCTTCCCTCACACCATGATGTCGTAGGGGGGGGCTTCTCTCACCCCCATGATGTCTGTAGGGGGGGGGGGGGCTTCCCTCACCACCATGATGTCTGTAGGAGGGGGCTTCCCTCACCCCCATGATGTCTGTAGGGGGGGGCTTCCCTCACCACCATGATGTCTGTAGGAGGGGGCTTATCTCACCCCCATGATGTCTGTAGGAGGGGGCTTCCCTCACCCCCATGGTGTTTTGCTTCCCCACCTCACCTTAGTTGGTTGAGGGGTCTGACCCCCGCCATGTTGCATTGCACAGGGTGGCTCAATGAGCAGGTAAAGTTTTGCATTGACGGATCCTGTGTAAATCCCTGCTGAGTATTTCTGTCAGGAGCCCCGGGGGGTTGGGGGGTGAGAGCGGGGCTGTCACAGTATCATACATCTCAGGGTCATCTCATACTCTCCAGATTGGAAGATGCTGAGGCGTTGGTCACCGTATCTCCCATCTGGGTGACGAGGGAGGGGACACGGAAGGGACAATCACAGAGACTCTTCACTCGTCGGACAGGTGAGTGGCATAATGGTCAGTGGTCTTACACTGACCGCTCACAGTGATTCCCTGCTATAGTCCCTGTAGGGTGGCCTTCCAGAGTGTGAGGAACTCTTTTAAATCATGATCCCTCCTGCTGTTCCAGGTCGGGAGGAAGGAGATAGGTCTTGATGCCAATGGCGAAACCCCAACACACAGAGCCCCACTGAGCATCACTTGCCATGAACACATTTTCGGCTGAGGCTGCAAAGCAGGAAGAGGGCACGGAGCAGAAATCCGTTCCCAGACTCCAGAGGGAAGAGGCATCCGGAAATAACCCATGTGACCTCTTCGGATCTGTTATTTCAAGCACGAGGGAGCAGGAGAGTCCAGCTCTCACCGAGCAGAAGCCCTTCACATGCCCCCAGCTGCTCTGTGCTAAAACCTTCACATCCAAGTACAAACTTTGCAGGTAAAGAATCATGAGAGGAGATATGGGGGAGGGGAGGGGGAGCGATGTGTTAGGAGGGTGAGGGGGCCATACACCTTCATCCCCACATTGCCAGAGAAGCCACTGCGAGGCTTTTACCTCCCTTTATTTCACTGGTGTAGTTAAAAGTTCTAGAACTTTTTGAAGTTTCAAAAGTTCTGTACACTTTAATAATTTCATGTTTGAATAACTGGTATAGGTAGGGTTCCCAGGTGTCCAGTATTGAACCGGACTATCCTGTATTTTGACACTGCCCAGTAAAAAATGAGGTAATACTGGACACATAAATGTCCAGTATTACCTCTCTGGGCCGTGACCAGACAGGGGGGGGGGGGTGTGCGGGATTTCCCCAAGCAGGAGGAGAGCAGTGCTAGGGCGCTGGGCAGCTTCCTCCATCCGGATTGGCTGCTGCTGGGTAATGCAGCCAATCAGGAAGAGGTTTCAGGAGCCTTAGGCCAAGGAGTGGAGGAAACAGCATGGAGCAGAGAGAGGTGTGTGTGTGTGTGTGTGTGTCTCTGTCTCGAGCGCACCTTTCACCATTGTGTTACGTATTTTTGGAGAAGCCACCTGGCAACCCTAGGTATAGGTCCCCTAAAGGTATCACAACATGCAACAAATCTTCTTTACTTCACTGATTTAAAACCTTTTGCATGTCTCCTGATCGCAGGCACATGGCAACACACTCCATGCAGAAGCCTCATCAGTGCGTGCACTGTGGGAAAATGTTCCATCGTAAAGACCACCTGAGGAACCACCTCCAGACTCACAATCCCAACAAGGAGGCCCTGCAGTGTTCAGAATGCAGCAAGAACTACAGCACCAAGCATGGGCACCGCCGGCACCTGGCCCTGCACGCAGCTGCCAGCGGGGACCTGTGCTGCAAGGTCTGTCTGCAGGTGTTTGGGGACAGCCAGGCCGTGCTGGAGCACCTGAAGAGCCACTTCCGCAAGACCCCCGGCGGCAGCAAGGAGAAGAAGTACTCGTGCGAGCATTGCGACCGGCGCTTCTACACCCGCAAGGACGTGCGCAGGCACCTAGTGGTGCACACGGGACGCAAGGACTTCCAGTGTCACTGCTGCTCTCAGAGGTTCGGCCGCAAGGACCACCTGACACGGCACATGAAAAAGAGTCACTGTGAGGAGCCACCCCGCATTAAGGTGGAGCCACCGGACATGTTGGGTCATCTGAGCTGCTCGGCGATCGTGAAAGAAGAATTCAGTCCACTCATGTGCATGCAGCCAAGAGACATCATGTCAGTGGGTATGTATAGTGCCCCATACCAGCCCATGTCGAACACTGGCATCTCCCATTCATTTGTGCCAAGTTCCCTCTCGGTGGGGCTGAGCTACCCGCATGAATGTGCATCCACTATATCCACAGCGCCTCCACCTCTTCCTACCTCCATATACCAGCTCACAACTACCTCATACCTTCCCAAAGGCGAGATGGAGGGTTTCTTCTCGGAGGGCTCCGGCAGTCTCTCCATTTCCTCCGCAGAGCTGTCGTCGTCTCCTCCTCAGCCTCAACTGGATGAGACGTTCCTCTCCACCATGTGTGACCCTCTATCTGCTGCTGGCATGGACTTCAGCCACTTCCTGGGCTTTCTGCCTCTTGGCTTCCCTCCATGTAACATGCCTGTGTCCACTGCAGGTCTTGTCAAGGGCTTCTCCCAGGGAGAAGCGCAGCAACTGCTTACCACTCTCAACCACACTCAGCTTCAAGACTGCTCAGGGCCTGGGGGATCCCTGCCTCTTGGACCCCTTCACTCGAACCCTGTCTTTACCTCAAACATCAGTAACGGCACATTGCCACGGTTTCACCAAGCCTTCCAGTAAACCTGGTGCAACCAGCATCTTTTACCTCAAACGGGACATCTTCTTTTTGCCACCTGGTGGTGACCAACGAAGCTCGAGCCTGGAAACGAGAGACACCTCATTGTCATATTTTGCACTTCATCATCTTAAAGTCCCACATTTTACCAGATGGGAGAGGGGAGCTTCTTACCTCAATCACGCAGACTGTCGCCCCCCCCCCCCCCCCCCACTCACTGGAGACTACAAGAAAAGCCTCAACAATGTGAAAATAGTTGTACCAGCAGCTGTGGTCGGATAGATGGAGAATTGAGCTGCCATGTTTAGTTCTGGAAGTACAGGGCTTGCGCTGAAGTTCCACAGCTCTTTTTCATCATAACACTTCCTGACCGCCATTTTTTTAAATGGATTTTTCTACATTTCTCGGATGTCGTAATTTTCTTTGGAACTCCAGAGGCGTCCTCAATTACCCGTGATTATATATATATATATATATATATATATATAATTTCCTGTTAGAAGCCTCTGTTACTGTAACACTGTATCAGTGATGCGTCGCCTCTACAATAGGCAGACACTATCGACCTGTTTCATGCAGACCCAGCAATGTTCCTCTTCTAGGGGAGATCTGCTGTAGCTACTTCCTCCGGTCTTGGTTTACAAAGCTAATTATTTGCCTTGTACAAGCAGCTGAGTGCACCCACAGCACTCAATCATGTCTAATATTACCTCACTTTTACTGTTTACAAAAGCACAGTCCTACGATGTGAAATATACATATAAATGTGGGTCCCAGCAGGAATCTGCTTGTATCAGTTAGAAATACACAAGAATCAGAGTATCTGTTCTGGTTTTTTTCCCCCATGGGGATATACATTTTTTTAATACTTTAAAAGAAAAAAAAAAAAGCCTTTTCCTGGCACCACAGTGCGAGGTTACACACAGAAGCGCAAATGAAAGGAAAATAGATATGTTCTATGGTCCAGCAGACCCAGGGCACATGGATCTAGAACTTTTGCTCCACACGGCAGCAGAAAGCAAAACAAAAGAACCCGATTTGCTAGAATGTGTTACACCGGGCCCCAGTTTTAAATGCTAATCTTTTATCACAGGTGTGACGTTTAAAACTCACGCAGCTGTAAGGTGATTTCACAAGTGGAGAGAGGCGAGGGTCATTTCTCAGTCATCCATGCAGAAAACGTCACCCCCTTAAATCTGCCTGAACAGCACTTCCTCAACTCAGCAGTAACACTTCCCGCAGTTGTTGTCATGGTGGAACGTCTTGGGTTTTAACACTTGGCCTCCTGTCCAACAACTGAAGACACAGTGTCATGTTTTGTTTTATTGTAGTTACTTCTGGTATTTGAGATTATTTTTTTTATTTTCTTTTTTACAAACTGTTTAACATTGTACAGTATCCATGTTTTTATAGTGTAACCAGTTGTTTATATGAAAATGCCACTTCTGCCATAACCTGTGAGGCCATAGCGCAGCGCTGCTAGCCCAAGGCTCCTGCACAAACCCTCATGGCGTGTGGACTCGGTAGTGATCTTGGCTCAGCCGTTTAGATTGGCGTCACTCTCGCGTCTCTGCGTGGCTGTATGTGCTGCTTGGCGTGAGCACATTACACCTGCTGAAGCAAAACAAGAACCAGAGCACTTACGCAAACACAGCATGTATCAAATAGAGCCGCGGTGGCCAAGTCCAGTCCCCGCGGTCCACCGACAGGTCAGGTTTTCAGGATATCCCTGCTTCAGCACCCGGTGGCTGTCATGACTGCATTTTCTGTGCTGAAGCAGGGATATCCTGAAAACCTGTCCTGTTAGTGGCCCTTGAGGACTGGAGTTGGCCACCCCTGAAATGGAACAGGACAGCCACCTGTCCCAGACTGGGCAGAAGTTCTTGTTTTCTTTACTTTGTTTAGAGGTTGGGCTCTGAATCCTTTATTTGTGCCTTTTTGGCTATTTCAGGGGACTTTTCTGTTGGGAGTTTGACATTATTCACTGTTTTAAAGAGTCATTCCAAGCAGTTGTTTTTTTTAAATACAAGATGGAAGCTGGGGGCCACCGGCCCTGAACTTCATTCATTTGAGTGCCGGAGAGCCTCTGCTTTAGAGATACTTACCTCCCATAGGGGGTGCTCGTAACCAGGGCTGCTGAGAGGGGGAGAGCCGGGGGACACGTGTCCCGGCCCCGGCCGGCCAGTGCTGGAAGTTGAGCCCCGGCCAGCTGCTGCAGGCCCCTCTCCCGTCGGTGCGCATGGAAAGCGGAGCATGACTTCGGGCGGGCCCAGGTTACAGCACGCACCGGCGGGAGAGAGGCCGGTCTCGCAGCGAGGAAGAGGCCGCGTTGGAAAGAGACCCAGCAGTAGCTGGGGAGAGCTGGCGCACCAGAGTTCTCCATCCACCTGTGTGAGTGTGAGTGTGAGTGTGTGTGTGTGTGTGTGAGAGAGAGAGGGGGGGGGTACTGTAGGGGACAGGCATTGGGTGCATGAGGGGGGGGGGATTGAGTGATGGATGGGGGGGAGTGGGGGAGTAAAGAAGAGAAGGGGGAAAGAGAAATACATGGGGAGAGGCGGGTGATGGAGGGGGCTTGCAAGGCCGCTAGTCTTGCGAAATCGGCGTCCCTGCCTGTAGCCCCTCCAGGATTCACCGCTATTGCGGCTTTTCACAGCTTGCGGGGCTACAGGAAGCTGTGAGATCCAGTGCGGCTTTCTATTGGCTAATGGGATGAGGAAGCTGAAAACTGCAAAGATACTGGCACCCCCTTTGGGGGGTTATCTCCAGGTGAAGGGGGGTCCCCGGAGTGGAAATGAATGAAGTTAACTCCCGAGACCCCCACTTCAAACCTGTATTAAAAAAAATGAAGGTAAAACAAAGCGGCCTGGATTGCTCCTTTAACCTCATCACTGCCACTGGAGTCTGCCAGAAACGGCATTACACACCAGATATAAATGGTAGCTGGTGACTTAATAAAAAAACACTGAACCGTCGATTCCATAATATGTAGGTTACAATGAAAGCGATTACTGCTGTAGCGTGGTCTGCTTATTTAGGCCGCGTTTATAGTGCCGGCGACGCAACCGATGACGTCACCCGTTGCCGGCGGCGAAAGTTGAACCTTAGGTTTGAGCTACGTCGCTGGTGACAAGGCCGGTGACGTCACGAAGGGGGAGTGCAATAGGCGCTCTGTGATTGGTTTAGAGACAGTCACATGTGGCGACTCTCCCAAAACCATATTTCACTGGGCTTCCAAATTTGGTCGCGCCTACTATAAGCGCATGCGACGGATTCAATGTATTTGTTTTGGCGTCGCTGTCGCCAGGCACTATAAGCGCAGCCTTAGTAATGAAAAGCTCGGTCTCCCTTCTGTTAGCACTTAAAGCCCCTCCACCCGCGGGATATGCCTGTCTGATCGCTGTGCTTGTGTAGGAGGGCAGGGGGTCCCATGGCTGTGACAGGAAGTCTACAGAAAGTACAGATCTTTCATGTCGAGCTGTCTGTACCGTTACTCTTTACTGCAGACCAATTACACACTTTAGCCCTCGTACATAAATGCAGTGGCTTTTTTTTGGTACTTTTCTGGATTTGTTTACTACACTTTCTTTAAAAAAAAAGAAAGAAAAAAAACACCTCCCTGTGTATAGCACAGATCTGCTTTATTAATATGGCTTTTGGTTTAAAGAATGAAGCTGGCATAACAAAGAAATAAAAAGTTGAGTAGTCTTAAAGAGCAAGTTTGTCATTTCTCATGCGGTTACTGGAACACAAAAGGAAACTCTGAATGTCCTCACATAGGTAATAACTCACCCCAAACTGCCCCTGCCTCAGAATTACCCCACTGGTAGCACAGGTCCGATAAAGCGTTCACAAACGAGCAATGTTAAAATGAAACAAAAAAAACACAAAAGCATGTAGACACCAGAAGTGGAAGGTTTATTTACAAAAAGGACACAAGGATACAGTAAAAAAAAAACAAATCATGAACCATTTCTGTATGAATCCATTTAATTTTAAATTTAGATATTTTATTTTGTATTAATAAAATGTGCAGAATAAGTC
Organism: Ascaphus truei; assembly: GCA_036426205.1. Classification (NCBI taxonomy): domain Eukaryota; kingdom Metazoa; phylum Chordata; class Amphibia; order Anura; family Ascaphidae; genus Ascaphus; species Ascaphus truei. The sequence continues at coordinate 7,578,611 of CM071587.1, forward strand.
TAGACTGGTCCCAAAGACTTAACAAAAATGATTACGCTTTCAATCTTATGTCACGAAGATTTGTGGTGCACATGGATATTGTTTGAGAAACAACCCTTTGTATTACTGCTGTTCTCTCAGAGGATGGACCCTTCCTTGCTGTAAAAGCGGGATTAAAACAAGCAAATTTGGTTAACCGATCATGTTGAGAGGACACTGAAATCATACTTCCCCTCTGCAAACAGGCACTTGTTTGCAGTTCTTGGCAAATAATTTAGTGTCAAACTCGAGTGTAAATGCTTCTCCGAACTGAATAGATGGCACTAACTGTGGCACAACTTACACTATGTTGGCAATCTACATATCCTCAGTACCCATCTAAAAAAAACATACCCAGGACCTACATGGCCAGATCCACGTAATAAGTGAACTGAAGACCAATGTTCACCCGTGTTATCCCAACGCATAAAGGATCGGAACAGGCAGGGGTGTTACCGCTGCTAAGTATCTCTTACATTTGGCTGCAGATCATGGCATGTTCAAGAGCCGGGGTGGGCAACTCCAGTCCTCAAGCAGCGCCAGCCGGTCAGGTTTCCAGGATATCCCTGCTTCAGCACAGGTGATGCAGTCGAAGGCTGAGCCGCCTGTGCTGAAGCAGAGATATCCCAAAAACCTGACCTGTTGGCCCTTGAGAACTGGAGACGCCCAACCCCTGCTAAAGGAGGTAGCTCACTGCTGTGTGTGCTGCCAGTGGATACAGCGCAGCAAGAAATCCAGATACCTGCAGCCAAAGGTGGAGCTCAGATTCTACCTGCGCTAACTCCGTTAGGCCCACAGACGCCCGTCCCTTCTCACACTGCAGCACCAGCCATGCAATCCCCAAAGGTCAAAGTGCTTCCGCTGCCACAAACCCCCTCCTGAAACTCCCATTTATCATTTACCGACAGTAATAATTTAAGAGGGTGGGGGGGGGGGGGGGGGGGGGGGGGGGAAGTCCATATAAACGGGATTCATTGACAAAAAAAAAAGTAAGACCCGGACTTAAATTGGAATACCAAAGGTTAAAATTCAGTTAGATATAACTCCACGAGCGCCCCTCCCCCCTCCATGGACACAGTACCAAACATTACATTCTGGATGAAGATGATGGTTTGATTTGTTACTTCTCCCTGATGTTGGCGTCTTGGCGGAGGAGACGTTACTCTGCCCTTGTGCTGGATTCCCTGCAGAGAACTGGCTGGTCAGTCTATTTTCACCGCCGCGTAGATCTTGCGGATAAACATGTAGGCGGCGTAGAACCCGATGGTGCCCGTGAGGAGCCAGAACGATAAAACCATGAGCGCCGTGTAGCCGAAGTACAGGAGGGAGGGGATGAACTCCACGATGTCCAGCTGGAAACCAAAACGAGAGCCGGAATGAAGAACGCGCCAGGCAAAATACGCGGCACGAGTCTGAAGTGACCATTGCGCGCGGACCCGTACCTTAGTCACAAAGTAAAAGATGGCGTAAATGAGCACGTAGAAAGCAGATCCCCCGGACACGAGGAAGGTCCTCCACCACCAGCGGTAATCCTGCAAGGTGAGCGAGGAGCATACAGAGCTGGTCACTTCTCAATGTCAAAACACACGGCAGGTGATCGCAGCAAACATGCAGTAACCAGGACTGAGGCACTGCTGCAAGCAGCACTCAACACAGGATCAGAGCAGTACAAAAGATAAGAGTGGTTAGAACTTCACTGTTGGCTCAGTAACAGCATTTAACATCCCCCCATCTTAATGCCAGTTACATAAAGTCTCCACAAATAGCCACCTGTCAGCACGGTAGCACACACGCGCGCACTATATTACACACCTAAGGCATTCAGGAGTTTGTCAGCCAAGTATAATTATCTCTAGAGTCTGACGATCCCCATGCTCCATTTCATCTGCGCTGTGGCATACATTGGTGATTTATTAATTATTTGACACGTTGATCCCTGACAAAGTCTCCACAAATAGTCACCTGTCAGCACATCACAGGTGCGCATGTGTGTGTGTGTGCACATCAGAGGCGCGCGCGTGTGCACATCACAGGCGCGCGCGTGTGCACATCACAGGCGCGCGTGTGTGCACATCACAGGCGCGCGCGTGTGTGTGTGCACATCACAGGTGCGCGCGTGTGTGCACATCACAGGTGCGCGTGTGTGTGTACATCACAGGCGCGCGTGTGTGTGTGCGCACATCACAGGCGCACGTGTGTGTGTGTGCACATCACAGGCGCGCGTGTGTGTGTGCACATCACAGGCGCGCGTGTGTGTGTGCACATCACAGGGGCGCGTGTGTGTGTGCGTGTGCGCACATCACAGGCGTGTGTGTGTGCGCGCACATCACAGGCGTGTGTGTGTGTGTGCGCGCACATCACAGGCGTGTGTGTGTGTGTATGTATGTATGTATGTATGTATGTATAGAGAGAGTGCGCGCATACATACAAAAAAAATAAATCAAAATATCACTTGTGAGCACATTCTCATATCTCAGGCAGGTTTGCCATTATCTCTTAGCATAGCGTTTCCATTGCAGCTAGGGATTCGGGGAAATGACATGCAAATGAGCACAGTGTCACCTTTTGCTTCAAATCCATAGGGATAAGTTTATGGCTTGGAACATTACACAGCTTTTCAGCACAGGGCGGGGGAATGAATTGCATAGCCAATTAACATACCTCACAGACAGCTGTAAAAATATGCATCCATGCACCTACCTCCGCACACAGCTGGAAATACACCATGACAATGCTGATTTGGGAACAACACACCACAAGGATGATGAATACCAGGAACAGGAATCCAAACAGATAGTAGAACTGATTCTCCCATATGGCCTGCACAAAAACAACACGTGTTTCCAGAGAGGAATCAGGTCATGTGGCCCAACCTGCGCCATAGTTACATAGCAGATGAGGATGAAGAGAGACACTCATCAAGTTCGCCCTATGCTAAATTTAGACGACAGATACTTTATCCTATATCCGTACTTACAGTATATTGATACAGAGGAAGCAAACACAAACCCCAGTGACACATCATCTAATGATATCTCATAAGGGGAAAAACAAATTGCTTCTCGACTCCAAATATTGGCAATCGGATTACTCCCTGGATCAACATCCTTCCCATGTTTACTTATTTGGTATATCCCTGTATACCTTTCCTTTCTAAAAAAATGTCCAACCTTTTTTTGAAGATATCTATTGTATCTGCCAACCCAGTCTCCATGTGTAATGAATCCCACAGTGTAACTGCCCTTACTGTAAAGAACCCTTTCCTTTGTTGCTGGTGAAATCTCCTTTCCTCCAACCTTAAGGGATGGCCCGAGTCCTTTGTACTGCCCGTGGGATGAATAGTTCTTTTGGAAGTTCCTTGTATTGTCCCTGAATATATTTGTTATATAGTTATCATATCCCCTCTTAGACGCCTCTTTTCTAAAGTAAACAAATCTAAATTTAGCTAGCCTATTTATAAAATATAACCATTCTACATCTTACACTGAAAACGAAGAACAACTCAATGAACATGGCTCCAAACGGCAGGATCCCAGCCATAAGAATCCTAAAGGGGGAAACAGACAGGAACCATGAAAATGCCATGCATAGAACATATAAACAAACATCTACACGGGGGCAGGCAGATCGAGAGATTGAAAAGGAGCCAATGGACAAATAGGCCATGTAGCAGGATATCAGTGCATGTAGAGAATAGCTGCATACTGGAGTCAGTATAAATACAGCACTAAAACAAAAAAAGGCGAAACTGGTGGGCATCAATATCCATGTAACGAAGCAGAACTGAACAAGGTATATTAAAGATCATTATACCCAGTCCAACACACATTACCACACCTGGTTTTAGGGGACAACCCCCTGTTCGTACGAAGAGGTGCAGCTCCCAGCCTCACGGTCTACATGTTATTCAAGGGTTCAGAGACTACTCACCCAACCAATCTCTTCATGTACCAGCGCTGCTCTGGGATTTGCCGTGGGATCTGGTTTGTGCGCACTGGGTTATCGTACGGCTGCTTGCGGAAGCCAAAGTAATAACCGAGGTACACCAAGGGTAGCGAGATCCCAAACCACATGCACAGCAAGGCCACCATGGTGGGGAACGGGACCTGGAGCCACGGGGAGACAGCAGATGGTCACCAACGCCCGTCACATGGAGCGATGCCATTCTGCCGATGACCACCTTCCCCCCCTGCGTTAAACCGAAACTCACCGCTCCCGACGAATGCTTCCCCCAGATGAAACAGTTCAGCACAAAGCAGATTCCAAATACGACTCCGGGGTAAAGAGTTGCAGTCTGAAATCAGATAACATCTCACTAACACAAACAGCAGAGAGGACCCCGTCCCTTACTATCCCCATAACAAAGGGGTAGCATCAACTCAGAGGAGAGACCGAAAAAGTATGAGAAGACTGCTGGGCAGACGTAACATGGCAGAAATCAACGTTGGTTCCCCATTATTCAAGCACTTGAATCTATGATATGGAATAAAACCCCATCTGTCACAGGATATCTTATCTCAGCCTAATCAACCACAGGACCTAGTTACACGTGTGCAAGATCACTCACACAAAAAGCTCCTTTACGCCACCGGTGGCCCTTCAGAGTTCGATAAAGGCGACCAGCAAAGAACCCACCGAAGACCCTGAGGGGACAAGACAACCAGAATTATGCAGCCTATGGGAGCCGACCACAGAGAGAGGGGCAAGGAGAAAAGCTGGGGTCCAGGGGCAACACAAAGTTAGAGGTGGTCTTACCCCATGAACATGAAGAGGAAGCAGGCTGTGGTCATCAGGGCTCCTCTGCTGGATGGTGACAGCATCCCAAGCATGGCCACAACTGGGAGTGAAGGAGAAGATAGGAGCGCTCAAAATTACAGTGCAGAGCTGCCACGAGTGCTCAGAAAGCCCCAGTGAGTTGGGGGTATAGCAGATCCTGGGAAGAAAGAAGAAGGCACTCCAGAGGTCTTGGCAAAAAATGTTTTGGTAGTGCAAAATCAAAATGACAAAAGGTCCACACTAGAACTGAAACGTTGATCCTTGTACTTCTGCACAACTAAAACATGTTTTTGCCACGCCCACTGGTGCGCCGTCTTCTACCCAGGATCCACAACTAGAGTGGACAGAGGACACGATGTGTTCGCACAGATACTAATGCCCCTTTGCACCCGCCCTTCCTCAGGAATGAGCAACTCACAGATAACGATCAGGATCATGCAGAACAGCTGAATTCCCGAGCCCAGGAGGGAGCTGAGAACCATAGGATACTGGGGAGGCCGGAACACATCTCCATGCACCAGCTTCCAGCCAGATTCCTCCATAGTGTCCTCCTGTGAAAAGAGCACGAGAGACAGTGAAGCACGTGCTACGATAGAGGGGGCGAAACACGCGGAAGAGACCGCCAAGGCGCAACAGCCCCGCGAGATAAGAGAAAGTCCCCAGCACTGAGGGTCCCTACTATGTCATCTTCCTTGTTGTAGTTGGCGATGTCCTTCCGCAGCGTTCGGATTATGATCATGCTCAGAATACCTGGGGAGCAAGGACAGACATCGGCAGCGGCTCAGAGCACCCCCACCACACCCCCCATTAAAAACCGGCACCCCCACTCACCTGACAGGAAAAACACCACAACCACAGAGTTAATAATGGAGAACCAGTGAATCTGCACGTCGCTCATCGTTAGGTAAGTGTCCCAGCGCGAGGCCCACTTAATGTTACTCTCCTGCAGAAAGACCAAAGACCTCTTCTAGCACAGGCTGCATTACCCATACCCTCCTGTTCCCATATCATCACTCCCTCCCCCAGTATAAAGTCAGCATGTCTGTCCCCCTCATCTCCTCCCATGGCTTCAACGTCCATTTGTTTACAGACGACATCCAAATCTATTTCTCCTTCCCACTGCTCTCCTCCGAACTTTCCCCCCTGTATCTCTGCCTGCCTTTCTGCCAATCCCCCCTGGATGTCCTCCCCCTTGCTACAAATTAACCCAGCTAAGACTGAAGTTCTCTACTTTCCCGCTTCCTCCTATCATCTCTCCCTCCCCTTCTGCTCGCAACCTTGGGAGTCATCTTTGACCGTTCCCTCCTCTTCGTCCATCACTGCCACCTAGCGCTACCACCTATACAACGTAAGAAGAATGTGTCCACTCATTTCTCCTCGGCCAAACTTCTCATCCAATCCCTCATCTTCACATGTCTCGACTACTGTAACTTCCTTCTCCTGTCTCCCCCTCCATACCCCCCCAACAAATTCAAAACGTTGCAACCCGTACACTTCTCGATCTACCCCCGCCACCCCTCTCCCAACTCCACTGGCTACCCATCCAACAATGTTCCCTCTTCAAATTCCTCACCCTGGTCTACAGATCTCTCCATCGTCTTGCTGCCCCCCTTACCTTTCGGCACTCATCTCTCGCTACATCCCTTCCAGTCCTCTTCACTCCTTGACTGCCACAACCCTCCCCCCCCCCCCCCGTGCTTCCTCTCGATTCCAATAATTTTCCGTACTCGCCCCCCTTCACTGGAACAAGCTCCCTCACCACATCCAATCTGCCCCTTCCCCATCTTCAGAAGCAAACTCAAAACTCATCTCTTCTCCATCCCATGATTCCCCTTTAACCTCCTATACCCTCCCCTCCCTCACGCCCATGATCTTCCCCTACCCTCCACCCCTTCCTAAAGTCTCTCCAAATCCCTCCAAAGTCACACACCGATCCAATTGCCTTCACTGTCACCATGCCACCGACAAGATTAAATCCAGAGACCTGACCCCCAACGCCTGCCCACTAACCAAGCAAGCTCTCAATGCACCTAACCCATAGCCCAATCATAATGCTCCCAACCCCTGCCCACCACAATGACATCTCAACAATGACGCTAATCCAGTGTTTCCCAACTCCAGTCCTCAGGGAACCCCAACAGGTCCGGTCTTAAGGATATCCCTGCTCCAGCACAGGTGGCTCAGTCAAAATGACTGAGCCGCTGATTGACCCACCTGAGCTGGAGCAGCGATATCCTTAAGACCGGACCTGTTGGGGTTCCCTGAGGACTGGAGTTGGGAAACACTGCTCTAATCTATATATAACCACACCTTTGTTTTACTATATATAAATGCTGGTAGAAATAAATGTCCTCCTGCCGCCTCACCTGCCAGTGCACAGAGTATGTGAAGAGCAGCTTGTTCTCCTTGGAGGGGTCTATCTCCTGGGGCGCAGAGCTGGAGCTCTCTGGGAGGGTGCAGGACCCTTTATCATCCGCTTTCAGATCTGAAGCCAAGAGAAGAGCTCACATAAGCCTGCAAGGGGGCATGTATCCGCTGCAATTTCACCGGGTTAAAGCAGGCACTGCACCGCATTCAATCCACACTAGTGTATGCTCCTCATTAGGTCTTCACAGATCCGCCTCCCACATCATGGCTCCCCCTCGGTGTCCTGTGCCCAAGAACCCTCCCCAGCAGGCTCCCCTCGGAGTGCTGCACCTAACAGAACAGCACCCCCTCCCCCCCCCCTTCATGTCCCCTCCCCCGGCCCCTTTACCTTCCAATCTGAGGCTCTGGGGGATGACCTCGAACCTCACCACCCGGAACGTCGGCTCCTTGTTGTCCTCCACCTCCTCCCGATGATAATGCAGGTAGAAGGACAGGTGATTGTGCAGGTAGTACTGAAAATCCCCCCCAAAAACAAAAAAAACACACCAGCCTCTGTTAATCCTCTGACACAACTGGACACAAGTACACATCCTGAGCTTTTGTCTCGCACTAAAACACCAACTGTGACTAGGAAGACAAGCAGACAGAGAAGGTCTCGCTTTTACACTCTGGCGTGTGCTAGAGATGGTCCTGAGCCTTGTGTGAACTTTTTCCACTACATTAATTCTTGGAGGTTGGTGCACCACCTGTACTGTTAGGTTTTGGATCCAGTTAGTATACCAATTGGTCTCCCTCCCCTGTACGTTATGTGCGCGCGAATTTGTCAGGATGTGCAGTGACCTAGTGTAGAAGGTCGCGAGCACAAATCCAACTAGGCGGAGCCTGTTGGTGCCTTCCTGCAACGCCCAGAAAAGCAGAACATGCGCTACAAGTTACGAGCAGCTGACCCCGTTGTGCAATATCCGTCCGCCCCCCCCCCCCCCCTCTTCTACATCACACGGTGACCAGGTCACTTACCTTGTTGTTGTCCCGGAAACCCAGGCGGTACCCGTGCTCAAACTGCACATCCTTCTCCTTCTTGTCCTCCTCCTCGCGGTTCAAATACTGATCCAGTCTGGTGGCCACAGGCAGGTTGTCCGCTATCCTGTACACAGTGATATGCAGATATATTACCCAAGGATCCCCAGGGCACATTCGATACCAGCAGAGAAAGAACATACGTTGTGAAAAGAACCCCCCCCCCCAGACCCCAGCGTAAAGAGTTCCAGACACAGGACGAGAGGGAACGAGAAACAGTGATCAGACATTAGCAGCGCGGGGAGGAGGCGGCAGAGAACTCACAGGTGGACGTAATAATCCTCGCGGATACGCTCGGCGACCAGCTTGCTCTCCTCCAGGCTCAGCACCAGCGGTTTGCGGGGAGTGTCGCACAGAACTTCACATTTCTTGTTGCTGTTCATCAGCACCTTGAAGGGAGTGTTAACAATGCGGTCCCCTCGCAGGACCTCACCTAAGGGAGCAAAGTGTGGCACTGTACACACTGCAAGCACGTGACACGATATAGAAGGAATACAGAGAGAATGGGACAGTCTGCGTGGAGTGGGAGTGGGGGAGCTCCTAAAGGGAGCAGAAGGTTGCAGCAGAGAGGCAAACCCGAAAATAAAGTCCCACTGAAAACCTACCCACTATGCAGTGTATAGCCACAGCCCTCTCCCCCCATTGTAACCCCGGCCCTCTCCCGCTCCTCCTCATTGTAACCCCGGCCCTCTCCCGCTCCTCCTCATTGTAACCCCGAACCCCAGCCCCTCCCCCTTGTAACCCCAGCCCTCTCTTGCCCCTCCCACATTGTAACCCCAGCCTTCCTCTCCCTCCATTGTAACCCCCCCCCCCCCCGGCCCCCCCCCCCCCACATTGTAACCCCAGTCTTCCTGTGTCCCCTGGGAGGACTCTTACCCAGATTCTCTGCCTTGTAGGTGATCAGGAGAGGCTGGCAGAACGGCAGCGAGTAATATTCATAGGGCAGCTGTGTACGGGAACTTGTGAGCTTCACAGCCTGGCGCGGAACCAGAAACAATTACCGTGAATAAGGAGCCGCAGGTGACAGGCAGATACAACAAATAAAAAAAATGAATACTTTTCATTACCCAGACAGACTGAAGCAGGAGTGGCCAACTCCAGTCCTCAAGGGCCACCAACAGGTCAGGTTTTCAGGATATCCCTGCTTCAGCACAGGTGGCTCAATCAGTGGCACAGTCATTATGGCTGCACCACCTGTGCTTTAGCAGGGATATCCTAAAATTTTAAATTTGCCTGTCTCTCCTAAATACCTGAGCCTCCGCACGCATAAGCGGCTGCGGCTGCTAAAGCCGCGCTGATGACAGATGCAGGGGGTAAAGTGCATCTGCTCAGCGCGGCTCACCGTACTATGTCCCAGGCCTAAGGCAATTCTCCTCACAAAAGAAATCTGCTATTACAATCCACATACAAGAACTTTTATATTTCTGTTAACTCCCTCAATAAAGTTGAAGAAAATAGAAGAACTTTGTGTGCTTTAAAAAGGGATTTACTCACATGCTACATATGAGCCTGGGTCCAGAATAGATAATCTGATTTATGAGGAGAGGCTAGCTAAATTAGATTTATTTACAGAAGAAAAGGAGGCGTCTAAGAGGGGACATGATAACTATATACAAATATATTCAGGGAAAATACAAGGAGCTTTCAAAAGAACTATTCATCCCACGGACAGTACAAAGGACTCGGGGCCATCCCTTAAGGTTGGAGGAAAGGAGATTTCACCAGCAACAAAGGAAAAGGTTCTTTACAGTAAGGGCAGTTACAATGTGACATTCATTACCCATGGAGACTGTGATGGCAGATACAATAGATATGTTCAAAAAAATGTTGGACATCTTTTTAGAAAGGAAAGGTATACAGGGATATACCAAATAAGTAAACATGGGAAGGATGTTGATCCAGGGAGTAATCCGATTGCCAATATTTGGAATTAGGAAATTTATTTTTTCCCCTTATGTGATATCATTGGGTGATGTGTCACTGAGTTTTTTTGTTTTTTTGTTTGCCTTCCTCTGGAGGAATATATTTTAAGTACAAATACGGTCGTCTACATTTAACATAGGTTGAACTTGATGGACATGTTTGTTCAACCTCATCTACTATGTAACTGTGTAACCTGCATCCTGCCAACCCCACCTAGTTTCCCACCTTAATATCCACAGAAGAATCTTGGTGGAAGTTCCTGGGAGCCACACCAGGCACATAGAAAGAGTTAGTCCTGTGAAGAAGTGACATGAGCAGCAGCAGCCCCACAGACGTCGCCTACAAGAAAAAAAAGGATAAGAAGCCACTCAGGTGAGATGTGGACTAAAAGGTGACCCCTCAGAGGAGCGCCCTGCACATGTTCCCCATTAGAATGCCCTAAACTGTTCAACGACATGCTGCACAAAGCCCCAGTACCCAGACAGCCCTATGTGCGTGGGGTGGGAAGTGGGGTGGGAGATAGGGTCAGCCTCCCACTCAGATATTGGGGGCACTCAGATACGGGGAGGATAGGGTCAGCCTCTCACTCATATGTGAGGGAAGAGATGGGGTCAGCCTCTCACTCGGGGAGGGAGATCAGCCTTGCACCGAGATACGGGGTGGGGGGAGATCAGCCTCAAAAGATACTGGGAAGATAGGGTCAGCCTCTCACTCTGCTATGGGGCGGTGGAGATGGGGTTCATCCTCTCACTCAGATACTGGTGGGTAGATGCTGCGGTCAGCCCCTCAACGAGATACAGGAAGGGGCAATTTGCCTCTCCCAGAGATCATGGGGGAGAGAGGGGGGCTGCATCCAGAGAGATGGGAGGGGTGCGTCAAGCCTCTCACAAGACGGGGGGGGGGTCGCCTCCTCACAGAGAGAAGGGGAGGGAAGGGTCAGCCTCTCCAGAGAGAGACGGGGGGGGTTGTCAGGCCTTCACAGAGAGAGGGGGAGGGGGGGTGTCAGCCTCTCACAGAGAGACAGGGAGCGGGGGGGGGTGTCAGCCTCTCACAGAGAACGGGGGAGGGGGGTGGTCATCCTCTCCAGAAGACAGGGAGGGGGGGGTGTCAGCCATCTCACAGAGATGACAGGGGGGGCGTGTCAGCCTCTCACAGAGAGACGGGAGGGGTGTCATCCTCTCACAGAGAGACGGGGGGAGGGGTGTCAGCCTCTCAGAGAGACGGGGGAGGGTGTCAGCCTCTCACAGATAGACGGGGGGAGGGTGTCAGCCTCTCACAGAGAGACGGGGGAGGGTGTCAGCCTCTCACAGAGAGACGGGGGGGGTGTCAGCCTCTCACAGAGAGACGGGGGGAGGGGTGTCAGCCTCTCACAGAGAGACGGGGGGGGGGTGTCAGCCTCTCACAGAGATAGGGGGTGTCAGCCTCTCACAGAGATACGGGGGGAGGGTGTCAGACCTCTCACAGAGAACGGGGAGGGGTTTCCAGCCTCTCAGAGATACGGGGGGGGTGGTCAGCCTCTCACAAGAGACGGGGAGGGGGTGTCAGCCTCTCACAGAT